>CP092874.1:54824821-54855540 GCA_030710605.1 Cordylochernes scorpioides
ATTAACCCTAAAATATAATGATCATGTGTATGTAAAAAATAAATAAATAATTATATTTACAAATTAAGAAAGAAAAATGCATCTCCTTATCTTGCAACTGGAAATAGCTGATGTTTCAGTTGCACGATAAGGAGATGCATTTTTCTTTCTTAATTTATGCACCTCATTCCAGTACAATATCACATTTGTACTATTTCTTCACATTATTTATAAATTTTTGGTAGAATTTATAATTAGCCTTTAACTACTTTATTAATTTGAAGACAAAATCCATTGTTTCTAAATATCTTCCTATATATTGACAATTCTTATTATTAATTCTCGTTATACCCATCCTTCTGAAAATCCTCAACTTTCATATTTATATTTTTTATTCCTATGACCCATTCCAATCTAGCTATGTCCCATATATAATGGATGTTCCTTGAATTTTGATTAACGCCCTACTCCCCCATTAAACCCTGTGGGTGTTCTTCAATTATAATTTCTTAATTACCGCTAGTTTTCTTCTACATAATTATTTTCGGATTATGTGCATTTGATTCCACGAACTTATTACATGACAATGACGCGACATTCTATTATTTTTATGTTATTTATGGTTCAAAAATCCATTAAATCCCATTACTACACTAATAATTATATATATTATTTGAATATTATAGATTTATTTTGTTATCTACTTCTTTAATATATTTTCCCATAATAAATAACGTGATGTTACATCAGGGTTTTATTCATAAAATATGACTACCGCAAACAAATCTCGGAATGTTGGCCCTCGTCAAAAGTGGTGCATGCTGTACCCCTACGGCCAAAATTTGGTCTTATTGCTTGAAATGCTTGAAATCGTTGAATACACACACATACAGCTTTATTAAGACCACCGGTCCTTCATAGATTCACCGCAGGAAGGAAGCATAGATGGAGCTCCTATACTCCAAGCAACACAGACCTCAACAACAGCCTATAATCTAAAAATTTTTACAAAATAAAAAAAAAAGTCAGATGTGGGGTTCGAACCCACGCCCTCACTAAAGGACCAGAACTTAAGTCTGGCGCCTTAGACCACTCGGCCAATCTGACACAATAGCAGTGCCTCTATCTAAATTGATTTGTGTTTTTTTTTTTCAAAATTGTATTGTTCATATTGTCGCAAAGTATATATTATTTTATTAACAGAGTGTCAATTT
This sequence comes from Cordylochernes scorpioides, assembly GCA_030710605.1. Classification (NCBI taxonomy): domain Eukaryota; kingdom Metazoa; phylum Arthropoda; class Arachnida; order Pseudoscorpiones; family Chernetidae; genus Cordylochernes; species Cordylochernes scorpioides. The sequence goes on from CP092874.1 coordinate 54,826,015, forward strand.
TGAAGTTTATACTTTGCTACTCTTGAAACATCCTTCCTTTGCTTCTTTTTGTTTATCATTCTTAGTTTGTTCTTGCTTGAAATAAATTCCTGTCTCATTCCGAAGTTCGTGTTCCCTAATTTTCCATGTGGTATTTTGGTGGAGATGCTGGGTAAGTTAGGGAAGACAAACTGAAGACCTTGAAGCCATGGGTGCTGTGAACCACATTTTCGGAGACTGACTCCAGGATTCCACCGCCGTGCTAAAGCCTAGACTTCCCTCGAATATGACGATGTCCCTATAGATGATACGACATACATTGGAGACGTTATGCATTCCTTAAAATTCCATTCATAATTGAAAAAGCTTCTAAAATTTTACAGAATACCATATCCAAGATTGTTAAATATACGCCTGGTATAGAAAACTCAATAAATTACATACTCATTCATGCTGAAGACATCAAAAACTTGAGAGAAAGGACAAAAATAGTCATTAATATTTTTCAGAATGGGAGAGCAAGACTCAACAAGGGTAAGTGTGAATTTGAAAAAAAACACTCATCAGGGGTGGAATAACAATATATGAAGAAAAGGTCAAAGCCTTCAACAATTTAAAGGCACCACGAAACTCAAAGAAACTTCAAAATCCTATGGGCATAGTACAATACTTGCATAAATGCATCCCAAATATCTCAGACATATTATTCATATAATGAGATAGCTACTGAAGAAAAATATAGAATATAAATTAAAAAATCTAATGGAGAGTAGGATATTTGGAAGAAATGAAATGGTTATTGAAACAAGCACCAACCCTAATACATTATGATCTTAACAATGATGTAGTACTTTCCGTCGACGCAAGCCAACATGCTATTGGATTAGTCCTACTCCATGACAATAGGCCAATTGCCTATACTCCTTCAACATTAAATGAAGCTCAAAGACCTCAAAAGAGAAAAGGGAGCGTTGGGAAATAGAGATTTGATGTAACAAATTCCATGCATACATGTATGGTAGAATATTTTAGTTTAAACAGTTCATCGACCATTAGAATCCATTTACAAGCAACCTGTATATTCATTGTATATTTTTCTTACAAAATAAACCTTAGATTACTAAAACATTGGATCAGTAAACATGAGGGCAACCACTTCGTTCAATTACATTACTTTATTTTTCATATAACATTTTTGTAAACAAAAAAGGTGGTGATGATAAATTCAATGAATATTTACACAATCATTGTAAAATTATATTAAACTTTTATATAAACATAAATATTCTAACTATATTAAACATTCTCCCGCCACAAACTTGATGGGCGACCATCAAAAAACATTATATAGGTAACAAACATAATTTTACAATAGGTCTTCTGTAAGTCCCATTAGCAGTCTTGACTTCTACCACTCTGATTATAGCGTCATCTCCTGGAAACACCTTTGAAATGCTTCCAATCCTCCATGCTAGTGGAGGTTGTTGTTCATTCTTTATCAACACCAAGGATCCTTCCCCTAATGTTGGGTTGGGGCTTACACCATTTGGATCTTTGTTGAAGTTGTGACACATATTATTGGGACCATCTTGTCCAAAAATGATTCATTGATTTTTTAATTAATTGCCATCTATTTGGCAAACTCATTGCTATGATGTCATCTCCATCGGGAAGCGCTGTTAAAGAACCACCTATTAAGAAGTGACCAGGAGTCAATGCCTGTAGATCTTCAGGGTCCTCAGAAAGAAGACAAAGAGGTCGCGAATTCAGGCAAGCTTCAATTTGTGCTAACAATGTTGTTAGTTTTTCAAAATTTAGCAAAGCACTGCCCATTGTTCTTCTAAGATGATATTTCATGGACTTAACTCCGGCTTCCCAAAGTCCACCAAAATGTGGAGCTGATGGTGGAATAAATTTCCACTGAATTCCCTCTGAATTCGTAAGAACTTTACTGGCATTTTGACATAGTTTCCCAATAATCTTATGCGGACCAACAAAATTAGTGGCGTTGTCACTATAAATTGTTGCTGGTTTACCTCTTCGAGCAATGAACCTTCTTATTGTGGATATGAGAGCATCTGTGGTCAGACTACTGATTAATTCTAGATGAATGGCCCGAATGCTGAAACATATGAACAAGGCAACGTAAGCATTCATGGTTGAAGTTGTAGGTCCCATGTTCCGTTTAATCAGAAAAGGTCCTGCAAAATCTATTCCAGTTACCAAACACGGCCTTGATCTGTTGATCCTTTCAAAAGGTAGATTTTCCATTAATTGAAAAGGAGCTTCTTTTTTTTACGAAATCTAGCACATTTCATGCATGTTCTTAAAATTTTCCGTACAACATTTTATCCAGAAGGTATCCAGAATATATTTCTTATTGCTGCAAGCGTAGCTTGAGTTGGTGAGTGAAGATTATGGACATGAGCATTGTTTACAATAAGAGTGGTAAGATGATGTGATCTTGGAAGTAAAACTTGATTAATCCGATCACCATAAACATTTACATTTTTTAATCGTCCACCAACTCTAATGATTCCCCTTGAATCCAAAAAGGGACATAGATTGTATATTCTACTCTTATTCGGGATTATCTTGTTGCTTAACAGGCAATGCTTTTCTTTGGAAAATTCAATAGATCGAACACACTTAACAACTGTCAACAGGGCATCATTCAACTCTCTTAATGTTAAGGGCTCCCTGTTCCTTGAATGTGAAGGCATTCGACTGTTGTTGACAAATCTTAAGCACCAAGCTATGATACATTCCAGGTTGGTTAATGATGAGCAGTTTATCACAATGGATGGAATTGCACACTCAATTGTACCAAAATACGTCTTGATTTTTTTCTTCTTCTTTAAATTCTTCCTTGGAGCTATTAATGAATTTCTTAATTTCAAGGGCAGGTTCAATTAGCCATGGCGGCCCATTCCACCATAGTGGATGTTCTACTAAGTCGGATAGAAATATTCCACGTGATGCACAGTCTGCTGGATTCTGCCTTCCATCAACATGGTACCAAACCCCGGAGACAAGCCGGTGTATCTCAGCAACTCGATTTGCCACAAATGTCTTCCATCGGCACGGCTCGTAATTGATCCAGCATGAAGCTATAGAAGAATCAGACCATAAATAAATTCCATTGATGGTAAGAGGAAGGTTATCATATACAGTTTTCACTAATCTTGCCAAAAGTAGGGCAGAACATAATTCTAACTTTGGAAGTGAAATCACCTTCATAGGTGCGACTCTCGTTTTTGCCACTAAGAGAAATGTCTTAGCGCTTGTGTTTGAGAGGATCACCTTTAGATACAGAGATGCAGCATATGCCTTCTGTGATGCATCACAAAATCCATAATATTCTACCTTCATAAAAATACCTGGTACAACGCATCTTGGGATCTGAATGTGCTCTAGCGATGGAAGATCCTGGTTTATCAAAGTCAGCTTCCTTCTTAGTTCCTCTGGAATTGGGTCATCCCATTCCAAACCAGTCTTCCAAATTTCTTGCAAAATCAGTTTAATAGTGGTCGTAAATGGTGAAAATCCAACCCAGTGGATCAAATATTTTTGCAACCTGTGATAGTTTTGTCATAGAGTTCAGTGGCAGAGCTATTCCCTTAAATGTGAAACTATCAGTTCTTGGTTGCCATTGAAGGCCTAAAACGTTGACAAATTCCTTGGATTCCTAAAATCCAATATTTGTGTTGGTGGATCTTAAATTATTTGGTAAAAGTGACAGAACATCAGGAACATTGGAGGTCCACTTACGAAGTTCGAAGCCTCCTGCACTTAGTAAACCATAGAGTTCTTGCACCAAATTCTTGCCTTCATCTACTGAAAAAGTTCCAGTTACTAGATCATCAACATAAAAATCTGTCAATGCTATTTTGCTAGCTTTTGGAAACTTACTCTGCTCATCCAAAGCCAACTGTTTGATGATACGAGTGGCCAAAAATGGTGCCCAACTAGTCCCATAAGTGACAGTTTCTAGCCGATAGTCCTTTATTTTATCATGAGGATCATTCCGCCATACAATTATTTGGAATTCCGAGTCTTCTTGTGATATTCTAATTTGCCTATACATCTTGGCGACATCAGCATTTATAGCAACAGGATGAATTCTGAATCTCAGAATGATGTGAAACAAATCCTGTTGAATTTTGGGCCCTGGAATTAAAGCATCATTCAAGGACAAACCTGAATCAGTCTTTGCTGATGCGTCAAATACTACTCGCAATTTGGTGGCGCAACTTTTTTCCTTTATTACAGGATGATGAGGCAGATAATACCTTCCCTTAATGATATCTTCCTTTGGTACTAAGCTCATATGTCCCAATTCAAGATATTCCTTAATGAAGCTTCTATATTGGTCATAAACTTCAGGTCGTGGAATCAAATATCTTTCCAAAGAACAAAGTCTTTTGATCGCATTGGATCTTGAATCTCCTAATTGGCAGTCATTACGAAATGGCAGTTGTGCAACATATCTGCCTGCGGATTCCCTTCCATGTGTTTCCACAAAATGGATTTCACTTTCATTTTCATCCTTAGATATAGAAGTCACACCAGGAATGGATTCCAATTTCCAAAATTTTCCGACTATATTTAAAAGACAAGTTGTAATTTTGAGGTATTTTCCACACTCAAATTTCCCTTCATCAACTTCTTGAACCTTGGTTTCTTGGTGAATCAAAGTGTGGTGTCCTTTCTTGCAAATTTGACAAATGTTTTTGCAATAACAATTCTTTGCTAATTGGTTTGGCTTTAAACATCTGAAACACAATTCACTCTCTCTGACTCAGGTAATTTAGAAAATAAATTACAGCTTGAAAGAGCATGTGCACCTTCACATTCAATACATTTTATCATATATGAATTATAAACATTCACCTTTTGTAATTCCTTTTTCATTGTATGTTTCTCCACATTTGAATCTTTATTTGGTAAATTCTGCAAGCTTTTTGCGTGAAATTCCAAAAATTCCATTAAATCCTTAATTGAAGGCACAACTCTTGGGTTGTTCTGCAATTCCCATTGTTTTCTTGTGGTTTTATCAAGCTTATCTTGTATGATCTTGACGAAAAATACCTCAGATAAACTATCGATTTGGTAACCCAATACCTTCACTGTTCTTACTATTTCGTTGCAGCTATCTAGAAGTTTAAACATTGAATTATGGTTGTCATCGGCTAATTTTAGTAATCTTAATGCATTATCTATTTGGGTGAAAATTAGATCCTTTGGGTTATCATATCTTGTTAATAAAGTTTGCCAAACCTCATAATAATTATCGGCTGTAATTGGAAATGCGTTGACCAGTCTTAGGGCTTCGCCTCTCAGTTGGCCTTTCAAATATTGTAACTTTTCAATATCAGGTATTTGTGAGTAAGAACCAATTGCAGAAAAAAATAGATCCTTAAATGAAAGCCATGATTCTAATCTACCGTTGAAAGTTGGCAACTCAAGTTTATGCATTTTAACATGTAAATTAACTTTTTTTTTTTTTTCAGATGGTTCTTGCCCATTATGCTTCAAATCTAATTCACACTTTAATCGTATACACTTATCTATACAAATTTCCAATTCGTCATTCAAATCATCATCCTCAAGTTGCTGCAAGAAAACATCACTCATTTTCATCAAATCATTATTTGTATAATCTAGTTTGCATTTCGTTGCATTAATATCTACCATAGACACAATGGATTCGATATTTTCCTCTATGCCTTTTATATATTTTTTTATCCTTTTTAATTTTTAATTAAAGTTTCTACATCCATAATTGCTAATAAATTCTCTTCCCAAATACTTTTAGTTGAAATATATGGTTACAAAATACTTATAAGTTTCCCTTTTTTTTTTAATAAATTTTAACTTGACATTTACTTACGTTCAAACCAGCTCGAGTTGACAAATGTATATTCATTGTATATTTTTCTTACAACATAAACCTTAGATTATTAAAACATTGGATCAGTAAACATGAGAGCAACCACTTAGTTCAATTACATTACTTTATTTTTCATATACCATTTTTGTAAACAAAAAGGCGATGATGATAAATTCAATGAATATTTACACAATCATAGAAAAATTATATTAAACCTTTATATAAACATAAATATTCTAACTAAATTAAACACAACCAATGGATAAAATGCACCTAGACTCCGAAAACAGTTCTTTGAAATCAATCTCTCAATATGGAACAATTAGTAAATATGAAAGTGTAAAGGAACTCTTGGTTGTCGACTTACTAAGTTGAGACTTCAAATCATATTAGATTGTAGAAGATAATCCATTAAAACCCATTTTAGTCACACCATCTGAAAACAGGCCTGCAACAAATAACATGTAAGCTAAATATTAAGATGCAAAATCACAAGAGTTGAAATCAGGGATAGCCAGATCAAAGGTAATACATTTCTCTGACATTCTGAGACTAGTGGAATATAAAAGATCGAATATCCATTTAAGGGCAATTTTTTTAAGGAGAACTAAAATGATTATAGTTGAAATTTGATCTGAAAACTAGTCTTTAAAAATATGCATAAACCCACTTAGGCATTACTAGTTGCAGCAAAAAAAGTCAAAGAGACTCAATCTAATAGCCTAATATGTCCAAAGATAGCTCTGAAACATGGTGAAAAATTAATACTAAAAATGATATTCCTTAAATACTTTAGGAAATTGTCGCATCTGATCTCTTCAATTTTGGAAGAAACAATATTTTAATAGTATTAACAAACTAGTCTATATTTGAAAAAATATTTTTGTATCTCGTAAACACCACAGATACAAAGGATAAAATAGACTTTTTCAAAATATATTTCGAGCATATATGAAATTCCAAGACTTTTGGAGACAGACAGATAATGGAATAAATTATGTTTCTAAGAATTATCAAGGAGTTCAGAGAAAAATGGAAGAACAAAACAATTCTGCCTATAATGAATTAATTACTACCTTGCATTCCAAAGGATGTCACAGAGAAATTTAAAAGAAATCCAAAACAAGAAATAGCGCTACTATGACACAGATATCAAAGGATGAACCAACTTTAAAAATTGGAAAAGAAGTTTATCTAAGAGAAAACATAAGAAATAAAAATCTGCCTAAGGTAGTAAACGCAGATGATCTAAGATCCTATATCCTCAAAACAATAATGGACACTACAAGAGAACCATTTTCACTTTAGAACAGATTAATTATAAAAGAACAGTGAGAGCAACATAGAAAAAGAACCCAGTGGATGTTCCTGTTCATCTATGGACTTGCAATAAGAAAGGAATAAAATTTCAAAAGAAATAGACGCCTTGTTAAGCCATCACAAAGATTATATTGGATAAAGAAATATGTATTATATATATAGGAGAAGGTGTATTTATAGAATAGAATATATTCATAACAATGTAAAGAACGAAATTTATATCATTTAATTTTTGGGTCTTAAAACAACTATAAATGTAACAAAATAAATACTCAAATGAACAAAACTTTTTTGTAATTATTTTTAATTATTGAAAAAAATAATTATACACAAAACTTTTCAACTAACCATAATGTTTGGGTATATTCAATCGATGTTGCTATAGCATAGAAAAGGCAAAATATTTACCGTCCTGATCAAATTGTAATTCTCTAGAAAGTCCTTGAATCTCTGTAACAGCAGATGTATCTCCCTCTCCAGCTAGATACGACGATATTTTCCCAAACTACCTGAAGGTTTTTATTTATCTAACTGGAAATATAGTCAGCAATGAATGCTTCTCCAAACTTCGCCTGGGAATTTTTCTACTGGTGCTCTCTTCTCTGAGGATCGCATGGCTATTTACACTAGGAGACATTACATGGGTCTATATCTTTCTCCACCTTCCTGCTTATGCTGTCTGGCTCAATGTTTACCTTTACATACATCGCCTCAAATACATCAACATCCTCACTTCACTAATGAAATGTCATGAATATTATCCAGGTAAAATTTTATATTTTCCTATCTTCAGTTTGAATATTATTTTGGTTATTATCAAACTTTTATATGATTTATCGGGGTATCCAATAATAACCTTTCCTTTATTCGTGACCTATTCATTGCTTTATTTTGAGATAGCATTAATTAATATTCACTTTTATATTTATTCAATTTTACTTAGTTATTTAAAATATATTCTAAGTGCAATAAATAAATCTACAACAGAAAAACGAATCAAAATAGATAAAGGATTGTCTCAATTCAAGGAAATAAAGAAAATATCAGAAAATATTAATGAATATTATATTATTTGCCCTTGTTGGTCTTTATTCTATATATGTTTGTAAATTTTGTCATCATATTTGGTGGTAAAAATTTCCAAATCGGTAAAACACAAAATATATATTTTTTTATTATCGATACAGTTCCAGTATTTATCATTCTTATTATTTTCTTCCTTCAAGGTGAAACCATCAAAAATGCCTCATTTCATTTCAATCAAAATCTAATGTTTGATGTTTCAGATCTGTCAATGCAAAACAAGAAGTTTTTGAAGCGTTGTAGTTTTCAAGATAGAAATATTGTCCTCAATGCTGGTGGATTTATACCACTTACTTTGTCAACTTTTTTCAGCTTTTTTGGCCTCGCTATTTCTTACGGAATTTTTATTTTACAACTTAGATATCGATAGAATTTCCCAGAAAACTAATATTGCAACGAAGGAATATTTTATAATTTATGTGAATTGTACCTTTATTTATAAAAGAATTGACTTACAAGGTGTGTCCAATAAATAATGAGACCGGTCAAAAACAAAGATAAAATTGAATGATAATTTTTTTAAAAAGTCTATTTAAAAAATAGAAAGCTGCAGCTACACTTCGCTATATCACATCACGTGATTTCGCGCGCATTCGATAAATTGTAAGCTTGTAAAAAGAACGCCTTGCATAACAACTTCTAATTTGTAATGGATAGAAAATTCGAACAACGAATTTGTATTAAATTTTGCTACAAAATTGGGATATCGGCTTCAGAAACTTTAGATTTGTTAAAATTGGCATTTGGAAATGAAAATGTAAATAAGCCCACCACATTTAGATGGTTTTCACGATTTAAAAATGGAATGGAATCGGTGAAAGATGAGAAGCGCGTTGGAGGTCCAATTCTGCACAGGAAACCTGAAAAAGTGAGCCAAATTTCTAATTTGATAAAAGAAAATCCACGAATAGGGTTACGGGACATTGAGGAAGAAACAGGGATTTCAAAATCATTAGTTGGATCGATAATTAAAGAAGACTTGCAGTTAAAGAAGACACCTTCAAAATTTGTCCCTAAAATGCTCACAATCCAACAAAAGGAGAATCGCGTTGAAGTTGCCAAAAAAATGCTTGAAATGGTGGAAGAAAACCCTAATTGGAAGGAAAAAGTAATAACTGGAGACGAGATATGGGTTTCCGGGTATGACCCGGTAACAAAACGCCAATCCATGGAATGGAAAGGAAAAGATGAACCAAGAACGAAGAAATCCAGACTTTGCAAGTTTGGTCACGTTCTTCGATATAAAGAGAATTGTGCATTATGAATATCTAGAGGAAGGTCAAAAAATCAATAAGGAGTCTTATTTAAACATTATGATACGTGTATGTGAATCAATTCGTCTGAAAAGAAGTTAAATGTGGTGTTCCAAAAATTGGATTATCCATCATGATAATGCACCACCACACACCGCTACATCTGTACTGACTTATTCGGCTAAACACGGCATCCAAATACTTCAACAACCTCCATCTTCCCCAGACCTAGCTCTAAATGATTTTTTTCTCTTTCCAATACTCAAAATGGCTCTAAAAGGAAGGAGATTTGACACTAGAGAGTCCATCATAGCGGATTCGAAAAAGGTCTTGACGAACATCCCGAAAGATGCCTTTTCTAAAGGTTTTGAATCATGGGAAAAGAGATGGAAATTATGTATAGATGCGGGATGGGACTATTTTTTAAAATACTAATATATTTTTTTAAATCATTCTTATTTTTCTTTATTTTTGACCAGTCTCATTATTTATTGGACACACCTTGTATATTGCCTTTCTATGTTCTCTGAATATTGATTTATGTTAGGTTTGTCTACCAATTGTTAATAAGTTCCTTTTAATTGGAATGTCAATGACTCATTACTACAATAAACCTAAGATTCATTTACACCAATATTCTTTTAGGAATCGAAATTAGTTGAAAAACTCAAGAAAAACAAAAAAAAACGCTAAATATAAAATAGCACAGTCTGGAATATAAGCTAAAGTTTTGAACAATCTTTTTTAAAATAGCCTCTTCTCTAAGAAGGTTACAGATCCCCACAGCTATATAAAAGGTTGTGAATGCGTTGAGAGGCAAATTCCTTTGAAATAAAATATTTGCCTCGCTTATATGTCTACCTTATAGAAACAATTTTATGATAATATTAGAACAATACTAATAAACAATTTAATTTGCATATGAATTCAGAAACCATAAACCAAATTTTCCCTTTATATTTAAAATATATTAGTGTTTATTTTCTATTAAATTCCACAAACCTTTTATTTTTTTTAATTTGTAAACTTCAATATTCTTCATAATTTTACAATTTTTAATATATGTATATAATATTTAATAAACAATATATTGACTTATTTTCTATTTAATATTTATGTTTAAAACAAACGTCTCAATATATTTTAATGAAATTAAATTTCTAAAGAGAGGCCTAAATATATGTTCCATTATAAAATTTATAAACAATTATCAATGTTGTTTTTGAAAAGTTTGGAACCTTTTACAACTAGACCTTTCATCTTCACACTATATTATATTGAAATATCTTCATGCACTGATGAAAATAAAACGATTTTAGCTTTCTTTGGATATTATTTTCTTTATATTTTTATACACACCTGGCTATTTTATGGAAAAGAAATTACTCGTAGGAAGGAAATTGTGTAATGCATACACATATTTTCGTATTTAGATAAGATGCATATATTGAATTTATACATATTTTTATTCTTCCGATATTTCGAGGGGCAATTCTCCTCTCTTTTTTGAGGATGTTTGTTTTTTTCACTGAAACACTTGAGCACGCGTGCACCACTCTCATTCTACAAGGCCAATGAAAGAATTTTATCTGTGATTTAAATATTACATTTTGTATATACATAATATATATATAATACAAAGGGGGATCAATAAATAAGGTGAATTATCTTATTTCTTAAAAATTAAAAAAGCTAAAATAATTTAAACCACAGAATATCAATATATAACATCGAGAGACTATTTAAGGTGTTCTGTTCTTTTTCCCACGCGCGGCGCGAGACTTTTAAATAAACTGAAATGGAAGCTCCCTTGAAGGATTGCACCACGCTTGAACAACGTGTAGTTATTCGTTTATTGAATGCAGAAGGTATTCAAACATCTCAAATATGCCAAAGAATTAAAATTATCTATGGTGAGTCTTGTTTGTCTTAAAAAAAAACATTTATAAATGGGTTAACGAATTCAAAAATGGAATAATTACATGTTCCTCATGTCTCAACGTTCGGCCGGTAAAGTTTTGTTAACAATATTTTGGGATGTTGATGGACCAATCTGTCTTGATTTTTTATCTTCAAGGCAACGTATGAACAGCGACCTTTATTGTGACATTCTTGTAAACAAGCTAAAGCCCGGTATAACAAACAAAGGAAGAGGGAAGCTAAGTAAAGGCGTTCGCTTCATTCATGATAATGCAAGGCCGCATACATCATGTAAAACTGTATCTACAATCATTAAATTAGGTTTGGAAGTTTTAGAACATCCTGCATATAGTCCAGACCTAGCCCCCTCTGACTATTTCCTTTTTGGACCACTAAAGACGGAGTTAAAAGGAAAGCGATTTGACTCGGAAGAAGATGTCCAGAAAGTGGTGCAATATTTTTTTCACACGCTTCCTAAGAGTGCCTATAAAGAGGGTATTTACAAGTTGCCAGAACGATGGAGACGATGTATAGAAAGCCAAGGTGAATATTTTGAATAAATCAAGTCCTAATTTTTAATATCGTTCTTTTTTTTTTATAAATTATAATTCACCTTATTTATTGATCCCACCTTGTATTTAGCTGTATAAAACTAAATATATATAATTATATATAATATTATAGATAAACATTGATATTATACACCGGTGTCCAAAATTAAGGTAACAAACATTTAATATTGGTTTTCTAAAAATATATATAATTGTTTTGAACGAAATTTTTGGTGGATAAACCAAATTAAAACAAATAAAGAAAGTTGACAAAATAAATTTATTGTTTTGCCATTTTTTCTACAGAGTTATACAAATTTATGTTAATTATCCCAAATATCAGGTAAATGACTAATATTTGATGAATTAATAGGGTGTGTGATCGCCCCCAACAGCTAAATAACTATCACAACGATATTTCATGCTGTTTATTAGACAATTAAAGAGCTTTTGAGGCAACAAATCCTACTCTTCAATCAAAACCGTTTCCAGTTCTTGGGTGTTCCTGGGTTGGGGTGAACGAGATCCAATTCGTCTCCCCAAGGCATCCCAAACATGCTATATAGAATTGAGGTCTGGTGAACAAGGGCACGACCTTACCCCTAAAAAACTAACATAGGGCTCCAGCATCGCGTCTCTGTACCGCTGAGAAGTCAGGGTGCCGCTATCAAACACATAATAATGGGGTTCGAACCCACGCCCTTACTAGAGGACCAGAACTTAAGTCTGGCACCTTAAACCACTCGGCCAATCTGACACGAATGCAGAGCCTCCATCTAAATTGATGTAATTTTTGTGTTTAAATTAATATCTAATAATCTTATTATACGAGGGTTGTCCGTTAAATAATTTCCACAGAGGTTTTTCATACAGAAAAACAGGTTTATTTGCCCTGAACTATATATTTTCGAAAATATCAGACTTTTTTCATTTTTCTACATATTCCCCGTTTCGTTCTACGCATTTTTGCATTCGGTACACCCACTTATGGAACCCAGAGTCGAAGAACTCTGCCGCCTGGCCACGTAGAAGCCTAAAACCGCTTCTTCCAACTCGTCATCGTCCTGGAATTGGGTTCCCCCCAGGTTTTTCTTCAACTCGGGGAAGAAATGGAAGTCACTAGGAGCTACGTTCGGGCTGTAAGGTGGGTGTGACACCAATTCCCATTCAAATTCTTCGATGAGGGCGGTGGTTTGACGGGCGGTGTGCGGCCGAGCGTTGTCGTGGTGAAAACGCACCCCTTTGGTTAACATCCCTCTCCTCTTGTTCTGAATCGCGCGTCGAAGTTGTTTTAAGGTCTTACAGTACAGGTCGGAATTGATTGTTGTACCCAGACGCATAAAGTCGCACAACAATAGGCCCTTTCGGTCCCAAAAGACGGTAGCCATAAGTTTCCCGGCAGAAAGTGTTTGTTTAAACTTTAGAGGTTTCAGCGAAGAAATGTGATTCCACTGCTTGGATTGCTCCTTTGTCTCCGGTGTGGTGTAGTGTACCCATGTCACATCACCAGTAACGATCGAATCCAAAAATTCCTCTCCGTCAGTTTTGGGGCAATCGAGAAATTTCTGGGCCACATAAACCCGCTGCCGTTTATGGTCTTCAGTCAGCATTTTCGGAACCCATATTGCGCAGACCTTTGAATACCCTAAATGTTCACGCAAAATCTTGTCGATGGTGGTTTTACTGACATCAGGAACCAAATCGCAGAGCTTCCGCACAGTAACCCGTCGATCTTCAAGCATTGCCGCTTCGACTTTGGCAATGGTTTCGTCCGAAACCGATGGCCGTCCAGCACGCGGTTCATCGTGGACGTCTGTTCGGCTGTTTTTAAATTCTCTGACCCATCTGCGCACCATCCCGGAACTCATACACCCTTCTCCATACACTTGACAGAGTTCAGTATGAATGTCCTTCGCCGAATTCTTCTTTGCGGCCAAAAATCGAATTACTGACCGTAATTTGCAGCTGGCGGGAGACACGAGGGGAAGCTCCATCAATAACGGCTGCTCAGCCAAGACTAAGCTTACCAGCGACGTGTCCTTGGTGGGAAATTGGAGTGAGGAGAACAAGCTACGAGCCCGTGCAGTCGGCTCGAGCCTAAAAGCGATCCTCACGACAGTGGTGCCCCGTGGAACTTATTTAACGGACAACCCTCGTATATGAACCGGGGGGGAAAAGCCCTGGTTTTCCCCAAGTGGAATTTTACCGGAATGTATATGGAGTGTATATGGGAACCACAAATTATATTTAAATCTTAAATAATATTTTATATCACACCTTATCATATTGAAATTTTATAATACTAGCGGATGTACCTGGCTTCGCCTGGATTTCAATCGGGGGAAATTTGACCTAACGAATATTTGATAAAAAAATATTTTCCAAGCAAATATCCTCTTTCTGCTGAATCAGTAGAGTGGATATTTGCTCATGATTTTTTTATTTAGAATTTTTATAAATATATATATGTAAATGTCGCAATATTATCGTTGCGAAGTTTTTTGTTGTTGGTTGAGAATGGGGTTGATTGTTGATAGCGCAGTCGTTTCAGAGGAAAGTGAAGCATACAGGGGAAAATAAACCAGGATACTTGATGGGGTTGAAATAAGGCAACTGATCGGAGGAAAGAAAGGCTTTGAGAAGGTGGAGCGGATTGACTATTGGCTATCTATTCACATCGCGGTGATTGACTTAGCTGAAAGGATGAATGGGGAGGGATCTCTAGAGTAGGTGTTACCTTGGTGGGAGCTAGCTAACTACTCGATGGTGTCCAGCCGATGACTGACAATTCTCGGTTCTCGATTTAACACGAAAACTATTCTTCCTTCTCATTGGTTGACCTGTGTGACGTGGAGGTTCCCTATAGGTCCTCCACTAATGAGCTGCTCCCTGATTGGTCTACGTTACGCCTTTGTCTTTGGACATGTTTCAGCTTGACCAGGAAGTGACAGTTTGTTGAACTCGAACTTTTACGAGTTCCGCGATAATAAAAACTGGTAATGATCATCTTTCTCTAGGCCTTCTTTCCTCCAGATATTGTTAAGCCTTGTTGCTTTATTGAAATTCAAATCATACATTTTCATACATATTGGATTGGGTTGGCATCTAGCTATGTACAAATTATGACAGATGCGCCCCCTACATGTGAAGAATTTATGAAGGGGTTTTAGTCTGAATAAATTCTGTAAAGCAAAGAAAATAATTTTGTGTGAAAATTAATTGGTTATAGGGAGGTTATATACAACATTGATAAGGATATAAGAAATAAAAAAGTGGTATCAATGCTATATAGTTTGTTTATAGTTAATAGAAATCAAAAATTGTAATGGTGAATCATAAGTTGAGTACTATGGTACATAGTGAAAAAGGAAAAATTGCCTAATTACATTTTTTGCTCGAGATTGGGAAGGAAATCGAGGAAATTTCATGAGGTATTTTTAGAAATCAAAAATAAAAATAAAAATAAAAATAGTTGACTGAAATCAAAGTGAAGGCGTGGTTGAAAAAGAAAAAATGCTTTGTTGCATTGGTGAAAAAGAAATATGCCTAATTACTTTTTTGCTCGAGTTTGGGAAAGAAAACGAGGAAATTTCATGAGGTCTTTTGAGAAATCAAAAAATAAAGTTGAATGAAATCAAAGTGAAGGCGTGGTTAAAAAGAAAAATGCCTTGTTGTGTGATGGGAGAAAACAAGTTTGCTTTGTTGTATTGGTGAAAAAAGGAAAAGAAAAATGCCTATTTACTTTTTTGCTCGAGTTTGGGAAAGAAAACGAGGAAATTTCATGAGGTCTTTTGAGAAATCAAAAAATAAAGTTGAATGAAATCAAAGTGAAGCCGTGGTTGCAGAAGATGTTAGAAAGGTTTTAGGGTTTTATATTATTTTATAAATTAATACATACGATTTTAGTAATTGAAAATAGTTTATTTATGCAAAACTATATCTTACATTTATTTACAAGTAATAATATATAAGAATAGTGAGGAGTGATAACTATGCAAATATTAATGATGATATACCACAGAATATTTAAAATAATTATTCAGTGACAATATTATATAAAATATTAAAGTCTAAAATTGAATTCATATATTCAACACTCCTTCTTGAATTCATGTTTTAGAGTTTTAATTACTCTATCAAAACATCATCTGCAGCAGTGAAGATCTGTGTTTTTCAAAAGTTTCCTTTGGCAGAGGCTTGGTTAGGATATCAGCAACTTGGTCTTGGGTTGGGCAAAACTGAACATCAACATTTTCTCTTATCTGATCTTTCAAAAAATGATATCGAACATCTATATGTTTTGTCTTTCTGTTCATTTGTCCTGTCTTCATTAAAGTCATTGCACTTTGGTTGTCAATATTTAGTTTAGCAAGTATGGTTTATTTGTAAGTTCTTCAATAAGTGCTTTTATATAAATGAGTTCTTTCACACATTCAGCTGCAGCAATATATTCTGCCTCAGTAGTGGATAAGGCTACAATTGGTTGTTTTCTTGAACTCCAGCTTATTGGTCCTTTACCAAACAAAATTGTATATCCGGATGTACTTTTTCTTGTTTTCATGTCTCCAGCAAAGTCTGAGTCACAATATGCATTAAGTTCCATATCTTCATCTTGTTTACTATAGTGAAGTCCAAAAGTTTTGGTTTGTTTCAAATATCTCATAGTTCTTTTAACATTTTGTATATCCTGGTTTGTTGGTTCATGCATCGAACGACTTTCATAACCAAGTCCTTTTTGTTCATTTCCTCTAGCAACAAGTCTTGCTTTATAATGTCCACCATCCTTTATCTTGAATATCCATCTAGAACTGAGTATTTTCTTTCCTTTAACTTCTTCAGCATTTACAAAATCCCAGGTTTCATTTTTCTTCAATGAATCTTTTTCTTCCTGTATTGCTTTTACCCAGTTTTCTTTGTCTACTCCGGTTACAGCTTCATTGTATGTTAACAATCCTATTTTTTCAGAAACAGAATTCAACACTTCATAATCTTTTAGTCTTTCAGGTCTATTGATATTTTCTCTATTCCTTAACATATATCTTGAATTGGTCGAGTTCTGTGGTTTATCATGGGTATCCAATTCCATTTTAGTGTCTTGACTTTCCTCTATTTCAGAATCCAAATCTTCTCTGTATCTTGGCTGAATGACACTGGTCATTTCATTTGTTAGTTTTCCTGTAAACACCACATCTCTTGCAATTATAATCCTTCTTTTCTGCTTGTCCCACAATCTGTATCCATTTCCACTGTATCCGATAAGTGAATATTTTTCACTTTTACTATCCAATTTTTTTAGGGTTCCCAATTTTTTGACATACACTTCACTCCCGAATAATTTTACATTAGAAAGATTAGGCTTTCTTCCAAACCACATGTGCTGGTGTTGTTTGTACTGTATTTGAAGGGCTTCTGTTGATTAAATAGGCAGCGACTCTTGTGGCCTCTCCCCACATTTCCTTATTTAATTTGGAATCCAGCAAAAGTGCTCTGGTTTTTTCAATCAGAGTTCGATTCAACCTTTCTGCTTTTCCATTCAATTGTGGAGTATATGGAATTGTAAAATCAAGTATTATTACTTTCATTTTGCACCATTCTTTAACTTGCGTATTGGCATATTCACCGCCATTATCACACCTTAATTTTGACACTTTCGCATTTAAAAATCTTTCTACTTCATTTACATATTCTTTAATATATTCTTTTGCTTCATATTTATTGCTGAGCAAATACACATAACAGAAATGTGTATAATCATCCAAAAATGTCATTATATATTTCTTATTATCATGTGTTAAGGGTTCTATTGGGCCGCACAAATCAGTATGAACAATTTCCAAAGGTCGGGTAGCTCTAGATCTTTCATTTCCAAATGACTTCCTAGTTTGCTTTGCCATGATGCAAATTTCGCACACATCATTTTCCTGTTTTTCCAATTTGTTAAGCTCCATACCATCAACCAAACTTTCAAGTTTTCTTAGATTCTGCATCCCAATGTGTCCCAATTTTCTGTGCCATTCTTGGGTTTTGTTTTCACTTGGTGAGGTAAGGTTTGAGTCATTTTGCTTTGAAAAATGTTGTTCAATATTTACAGCATAAAGTCCATTTTCAAGTTGATCTCCTTCTAGAACTTTTTTTCCAGCTTTCAAAATTGTCACTTTATCACCTTTAAAATTTACTTCTCCTCCGTTGTTAACAATTGAGGTCACTGACAAAAGGTTTTTTGATAATTCAGGCACAAATATTACTTCATTTAGGTTACATTGTCTCCCCTTAAATTGTCCTGAAGTTTTTGCTCTCATAACTTCTTCTTTTTTTGCAACATTGATGTTCACATCACACTTTTTTTGATGATCAAGCAACTTTTCTTCATTAATCATGTGACAGGTGGATCCGCTATCAACAATGAAAGTGACTGATGATCTTTTATCATATTCTTCTCTTTGTTCAGCAATGAAAGCAATGGGAGGTTGCTTTTTTTTGTTCCTGAAATAGCAGTCTTTTTCTTTATGATTAAACTTTTTACATATTCTGCATTGTTCTTTGTTTACTTTAGCAGCAGGTTTACTGTTGTTCTTAAAGAAACAGTCCTTTTCTTCATGGTTAGTTTTTTTACAAAATTTGCAGAATTTTCTTTGGGTGCAATTTTTAGATATATGTCCTGGTTTATTACAAGTAAAACATACCTTTTGTTTTGTTGCATTCATAGCCACTCGGTCTTCTGGTTGGCTCTGTCTATTTCTTCTTATTTCTTCAGTGGTCAATCTTGATATTAGATTTTCAATAGTTTTTTCATCTTTTCCAGTTGACTCCCAAGCAGTACAAAAATAATTATATTCTTCTGGCAAAATTGTTAAAATCTTTGAAATAACAATATTGTCATCAAAGTTCTGTTTTAGATTATTGAGTTTAAAAGCCAAATTTCTTAAATTACTTATGTTGGCTACAAGGTCTACATTTTTATCAAATTTATAAGTGTGAAATTCTTGTAGCAGCTTACATTTTAATTGTTCATCATCTCTTTCAAATATTCTGCATATGGTGTCATACATTGATTTGGCATTTTCACAATGTATTATGTGTGTTAATATCGTTTTATCGATGCTCGAAATAATATATTTTTGGGCTTTAGCATCTTTTATTATCCATGCGTTTTTTTCTTTTTCATCCTTTTGATCTTTACAACACAATTTGCCATTTATTGTTTCAATTAAATTATTAATTTAAAAATAATGTTAATTTGAAATTTCCAAATATCAAAATTTTCAGAGTCTTTTAATTTATCTATAATCGAAATATCTTCCATAACAGCAGCCATTTTTATTTTTACGATTTTAGATTTTAAGTTATAACCACGCTTTATGCTGCCACTGTTAGAAAGGTTTTAGGGTTTTATATTATTTTATAAATTAATACATACGTTTTTGTAATTGAAAATAGTTTATTTATGCAAAACTATATCTTACATTTATTTACAAGTAATAATATATAAGAATAGTGAGGAGTGATAACTATGCAAATATTAATGATGATATACCACAGAATATTTAAAATAATTATTCAGTGACAATATTATATAAAATATTAAAGTATAAAATTGAATTCATATATTCAACAGAAGAAAGGAAAAAAAAAATGAAAAAGCCTTGTTGTAGGGTGCGAGAAAAAGAAAAACGTTTGGTTGTATATAAAAAAGGAAAATAAAAAGGTGGTAAATAAAATGGTAAATAATTGCTAAAATAAGTGATAAGAAAATGGATAAAGTTGATAAATTGGGTTAAATGTTTCTGATTTTAATTTTAGAAAATAATGTAAATGAGTAATATATAAACAAGAAAATGTATAGTGAGGTTTGAACCCGCTTTGTATCCACATGCCATCATCTAGTTTTCTCAATTGATTAATTTTGCCCTATAAATTTTTTGTCTCTTCTGTTGCGACACTTAGGTGAAAACGTGATCCTGTCCTCAAGTGCGAATTTATATTATGTATACAGGAGACATGGAAATCTAAATAACCTTTACGTGTATTTGTCTTTGTGTCATGTTGTAATTTGAGATCTCAAAAGCCGAATGTCGTATGTTGATTTGTCTCGAGCCTTAATGCGTTCTAGGGGTTTTTATGCGATCCCCTAGGGCACTTAAGATGTGCTCGCCCAATATCCACTTTATATATTGGGTGTCGGTACCTAAATCAAAACCTTGAATACAGGATTCGAGGGGGATCCTCGATCCTTCAAAAAGGTCGTTTAATCCTTTTGGGAGAAAACGTAAGCTTGAACAGCTTAGTTATCTAAAATCCTAACAAATTTAAAGTGGTAATGTGCGTGAATTTTGTTCGTAATTGACTTTGAGATCTACGTGTTTTTAAAATTAGCGTCTGTGTGGGGTGGGGTGGAGTGTGATGTAATGTTGGAAGTCTGTAAAACATAATAAGAATTAATAATATTTAATAAAATAGACATGTGAACTCATTAAGAAGTGTCGGTAACGTCTTAACTCTTGTGAGGGTGCAATTGAATTGTATTTTTGTAAAAGTCGATATGCAGGTTTAACTGGGATCCCAAACTGGGCGACATGGAGTGAAGTCCCCGGCTTGACCTCAATTTAGACGAAAGCCCCCAATGTAATTAGAAACCAAGGAAGCGGGGCGTGGGGGACAAACAGGACTCCCTCTCTATTTGCACGAGATTGCTGGTCGATATTTTTATTGCCTCGCGGAAGATACCCTCCTCACTTCCTGTCTCCTAATTGTTTTTGTGTGCGACTAATGGATTTGCCGCCTAATGGTTTTTTTTAAAGGGTTTTGTACATTTTACTGGAGTTGGTTATTTCCTTCGGCATCGATTTGTTAATTTTCAGTTACTTCTATCTTCTCGGACCTCGGAATTTGTCTAGAATTTCCGCAAAAATGTTTCCTAAAATTATTAGGAGTTCTATAAGTGCTTGTCCTATATGAAAAACTGCCTCTTGCAGCTCGAAAATTTTATGAGAGGGCATGGTATAGATTAGCATACAACTAAGGAATACAAAAGGGGTGCATTTATAGGGTAGGACTAGCAGACAAAGGATAAAAATCAGATGAAAGATAGGGTATCGACGCATGTTCTCCCATATTGTTATAAATGGTGACTCTGAAATATCTGCTCGAACCTTATTCATTGTTGACCGTTCAATTTTGCACTGCTTGTTATCGTTGGGGAGTGGCGTGTATCGTTTTCGGGACAGAATGGTAGGATTGAAATGATTGTCAGGTTCGCAGTTCTTAATATCGGGGAAGAATGGTGTAAATCGTTTGGTTGAAAAAATGGTAGGATCTAAATGCTTGAAAGGTTCGCTGTTTGTTGGGTTGAATCTTAATGGCTCTGCTGGAAATAATTTGGGTGTGAAATGCTTAAACGGGAACGTGTAATCGGGCTTGTGCTTTATATGACGTATTCTAACGGCGGGCGGTGATATATAACGGACTGTTTCTGTATACAGCTTAAGCTTGTTGACGTGGATCGTATCAGTGTCTCTTTGAAGAGGTTGATTTGGTCGATCTATACTGACCACATTTGGTGAAATAATTTCTAATATCGTATGGGGTCCTGTGAAATATGGAGCGAGTTTCCCTGTATTGGGGTGGTGATATAATTTAACTAATACTAGATCACCTACTTCGAAATGTGGTTGTTTGTGTCGTTGATCATAAATGTTTTTGTCTCGAAGGTGTTTATTTCGTGTTCGTGTGTGTGCAATTTTTCTAGCTCTGTCGACATCTGAGTAAGGTGTGCTGTGGTCAGAGAGTTCTGGGGGTAGGATGCCAAACATTAGGTAGATGGGTGGAAAACCTGTGGTAGAGTGTGGTGTGTTGTTATATATGACTGTAACTCTTTTGACCAACTTGGTCCATGCGATCTTAGGATTTTCTAAATGTAACAGCCTAAGTTTTCCCGTGAGGGTGGCGTTCAGGCGTTCACATAGACCGTTGGCTTGTGGGTTATTGCTGGTTGTAAGTAGTGGGTGGATGTTTCTGTTAAGTAGGAAACTACTAAATTTTGGCGAAGTGAAGGCAGGGGCTCTATCCGTAAGGAGGCGTTTCGGAGAGCCATCCTGTAATACTCGCTTAAGTACCTGTTGGTAGGTGGTGATGCTGGTGGATTTAGATGGAAAAGTCCACGCGTAGCGCGAAAAATGGTCGACTACAACATGGAGGTATATTTTGGTGTTGTCATATTTGGCAAATCCTGCTATGGTGTCTAGGGATAATAGGTCAAAGGGTTCTTTGGCTTCCGGAGGTTGACTTAACTCCCCGTAAGTGGGTCCCAATGGACGTTTTGTTAACTGGCAGGTGGGGCAGGTCTTAACCTTTTGTTTAATATCTTTTGACATACCTTGCCAGTAATATTGAGTGGGGATGAGTCGTGACATTTGTGAAATACCGGGGTGGTTATATTGCGCGTGTACTGTTTGTAAGAGTTGTTGTATGAGTGGTTTTGGAATTATAATCTTGGTTACACCTTTTCGGGAAACTGTATGTAATCCATTATGATCAATGGTCAGGCTAGACTCTCTCGATGGAGGAGGTTGGTGTGTCTTGATAAGGGACATGTCTAAGAATCCACAGAACGGGTTACAGGACAAAAGATCCGCCTCATACTGTTGTTTTCCCTTTATGTAGCGGACCTCATACTCGTAACTCGACAGCCGTAAACTCCATCGAAACAATCTGCCGGACGGGTTTTTGATGGTCTTCAGCCACTGCAATGCGTGATGGTCAGAAAATATAGTAAACTTTCTGCCCATCAGATAGATGCGAAACTTCTCCACACTCTCAACGATTGCTAAGCACTCAAGTTCAGAGATGGAATAGTTTTTATCGTGTGAGCGCAATGTTCGGCTGAAAAACTGAACTGGATATACGTTCCCGTCAGGGTGAACCTGTTTGAGAATGCCTGCTATACCGAGGGTGGATGCATCACAATACACTTGGCATGGCAGGCCTTCTTTGTAAAGGTGTAAAATTGGGTGTTGTGTGAGGTTCCCTTTCAGGTCAATGAACGCCTTTTGGCAAGCTTCATCCCAGATCCACACGACATCTATTTTGAGGAGGTTATTGAGTGGTGCTCGCAAGCGAGCGTATTCTGGGATGAATTTGTTATAGACGTTCACAGCGCCTAAAAATGATTGTAGTGTTTTTCGGTTGTGTGGTTGTTTAATGGCGTGAATGATGTCTGTGTTGCGTGTGAGCGGCGTGGTTGTACCAGCTGTGATGGTGTAGCCTAGGAAATATATGGACTGCTTAAAAAATTCGCATTTCGCGAAGTTAAGTTGTAACTCCTCTGCTTCGCAAAAGGCGAAAAATTGTCGCAGGTGGTTTTGATGTTCCTCCAATATGTTGGAGAAAATGATGAAATCATCAAAGTAATGTGCCACACAGTCAAGTCCGTGTCTCTGTAGGACCTGACTCATGGCTCGTTCGTAGATCTGAGGGCTGGTTTTTAATCCGAAAGGTAATCGAGTGGGTTGGTATAACCCTTCGAGGGTGGCAATGGCTAACAGTGGTCGAGAATCGGGGTGTATTGGGACCTGCCAATACGCAGAGCATATGTCGGCCGTGGAGAAATACTTGGCCTGTGCGAGGCGGTCGAGAATATCCTCGATTCTCGGGAGGGGATGGACATCAAAGCTAATTAGCTCGTTCACCTTTCTATAATCGATACAAAACCGTTTGGTCTTGTCGCGCTTAGTGACGAGGGTGACAGGGCTCGAGAAAGGTGAAAAAGATTGCTCTATAATGCCATTCTCTAGCATTTGTTGGACTTGATTACGGATTTCTTGTTGGTCACATATCGGAACACGATATGGCCGTATGGTAATTATTTTGTCGGAATTCGTGGGTATTTTTACTGGTGGAATCCGTAAGCATGGTACGTTGAATTTGTTCTGTGATTGTATCTTTGTAAAAGTGTTGTGAACTGGGGTGTATAGAGAGGATTGTGTGTCGTGTTGTAGCATGTATGTGGCAAAGGATTTTGTTGGGTCTTAGTGTGAGTGTCGAGTTCGTTGTGTGAGTTGGTCATGTGATAGTTGTGTGACGACGTGTGATCACCTATGTGCTTGGTATGCGCGTTGTTCCGCTGTATGGGTAGGTTTTGGGCATTGTGGTTACCAGTTGAAGCCGTGGTGGCTTTGTTATTTGAGGGCATGTAAAAAAGGCAATGGGCCTTAGTGAAAAAGTTGCGTGGCGCTTGTTTAGATAAATTGTGGCATGTAGGTACTTGTGGTTCAATCAATGAATGCACGCAATGGTTGTCATAGGCGGAAGGTTTGGCTGTAGGGTAAGATCTTTGGAACATCGCCTGACATTGCCAGTAGGTGCATACATTTGGTACATGGTTAAAATGGTAGGACGGGGTAGACAATGGGGCGCCCAGCTGGAATATAGTGCATTTATTAAAATCTATTGCCAATTTGAATTTGTGGAGGCTATTAAGGCTAAGAATTCCAAATGGTAACGGTGCATTCACCACATGGAAATTCTCCCTTCGGGATATTTGGCCTATTGTCAGAGGGAGAGACAGTTTACCCATTGTTTTTGCAAAACCATCCAGGGTTTGGAGATCCAGTGAATGTCCCTTAAGGGTTAATTTAGGCAGGTGAGTTTTTAACATATTGTAGAGGTTGTATGGCACTATATTCAGGCTGGCGCCTGTGTCAATTAAAAAGGGGCATGGTATATTAGGGGCTAGGAAAAGTTTTACAGTCAGTTGGGTTAAGCTAAAGGGTTGGGAGCCTACCTCAGTCTCGAAAAGTCTGTTCTGCTGGGGTGTCTCTGGCTTGAGATGGTTGCTGGGGACTCGGGACTGGTTGATTTGGGACCAATTGCACTGTCCTGGCACTTGGATATCGGTTTGGGACCGTTTGCACTGTCCTTTCTTTTTCGTGGGTCGCCGGGACTGGTCGATGCCGGCATTCGCTGTGCCAGTGCCTCGCGCCGCAGAACTTACAGTTGGACGGTGGAAGAGGTGCATTCCATGCACCTGTGCGTCGGGGTGTGTTGTGGTACGGACCCGACATTGGGGGTGGTTGTTCCTCTCTGTGTCGCGTTGTCGGTACACTGGGCCCGTGGATCCGCTGTACCAGTCGGAACCACTCTCCTAGGTTCTCGGGAGGCACTACGCGGACTAGGCGCTGGTCGGAGAATGGTAACGCTTCTGTCAGCGTCTCGAGGATCACCTCCTGCGGGAGTCCTAGTTGTAGCCCCATGGCGGTTTTCTCCCGGTAGTAGGTCTCCAGGTCGGCTTGTCCAGTAAGCTTCATGGCGAAATATTTCGCGAAGGACGCTTCGCTGGACTCAGGATAGAGGTCCAAGAGGATTTGTCTCACCTGGAAATAGCTCCGGTCGGCCAGCCGAAGTTTCCTGAAAAGCTCCAGGGGTTGTCGCACCAGGTAGTTCGGTAGACGGAGCAATTTTTCGTTTTCGCCCATGGAGGCGTCTTCCATTTTCTGGTCGAATGCTTGGAAAAACTGGGACGCACTGTACGTTCCATCGAAGACTGGTAGGTCCGCGCCCGGGGCGTCGGATCTGCCCTGGGCGAACGCCGCCGCAATTTGACTAATGGCAGCCGCTAGAGGGCCCGTTTCCTCTCTGCCGTTGGTCTCCTCCCATTCCCTCAATTGGTCGTCATCTTTGACGCCGATTGTATCTTGGCTACTCTTCATAGTATCCTGTCGACTCAATTCTGTCGCAATATTATCGTTGCGAAGTTTTTGTTGTTGGTTGAGAATGGGGTTGATTGTTGATAGCGCAGTCGTTTCAGAGGAAAGTGAAGCATACAGGGGAAAATAAACCAGGATACTTGATGGGGTTGAAATAAGGCAACTGATCGGAGGAAAGAAAGGCTTTGAGAAGGTGGAGCGGATTGACTATTGGCTATCTATTCACATCGCGGTGATTGACTTAGCTGAAAGGATGAACGGGGAGGGATCTCTAGAGTAGGTGTTACCTTGGTGGGAGCTAGCTAACTACTCGATGGTGTCCAGCCGATGATTGACAATTCTCGGTTCTCGATTTAACACGAAAACTCTTCTTCCTTCTCATTGGTTGACCTGTGTGACGTGGAGGTTCCCTATAGGTCCTCCACTAATGAGCTGCTCCCTGATTGGTCTACGTTACGCCTTTGTCTTTGGACATGTTTCAGCTTGACCAGGAAGTGACAGTTTGTTGAACTCGAACTTTTACGAGTTCCGCGATAATAAAAACTGGTAATGATCATCTTTCTCTAGGCCTTCTTTCCTCCAGATATTGTTAAGCCTTGTTGCTTTATTGAAATTCAAATCATACATTTTCATACATATTGGATTGGGTTGGCATCTAGCTATGAACAAATTATGACATAAATATATACTGACATTTATAAATAGATAAAGATATACTGATCTCAGCCAAAAGGCTGAGAAGCGATATTTTTATAGAGAGATGTTTTGCTGTTAGAATTTTGTTCCTGTCTACTAAAAATGAACTAGCTTCCCCCGTGGTCTGCTTTATGAAATTTAACCGAAATAATTTCGTATCTGATAATCAAACATGATACAGGAATATTATTACCATCATTTTCTAACTACAAAACAGCTAATTTTGACCAGAACTTGATCATTTTCAATTTTCTTTGGCTAAAAATGCGACAATAAACTACCAGAATATTTCTAACTCCTGTTAAAATTTCAACAGATTATGTCCTTATTGAAGATTTGTATAACCATCAAACATACATACCTATATATACATACATACACTTACTTTTATATATATATACTAGCCGAGTGACCCGGGCAACGCCCGTGTTTTACCCGATTGAATGTTCTGATTCAAATACTATTTGTTACAATTATAAATTGGCGCCTTAAATAAATGCATATGTTAGTTAATAACTATAGCCTATGTGCTTTATCTGTCTATGTACTGTTGGCTTCCGTAGGCGTCTCTTACTGGGAAAAAGAAAGAGAGGATTCCATTTAGTTATTAAGTAATATATGCATTTATTTAAGGAGCGACCCGCTCCAACACAATAGTTACAAAGACGAAGAAGCGAGTGGGGGGTGCATGATGGGGGGGAGGGGGCAAATGTGGCGTGATCGTAGCCAACCAATAGGAGAGCGCCATTTAAAAAAAAAAAGCAAACGGTGACAGAGATGAAAAATTATTAAGAACGCATGACGCTCGTAACTGTATATAGAATATATATGGTAATATAAATAAACAACCCCATATTGTATAATACATATAGCAAGATTTTCATGTTGTATAATAGAAACACATCTATAAATAATTATACGCATGATTGACATGTTTCATTACATCACCATTTGTAATGTACTTTGTACAAACTGAGGATAAATAAATAAAACTCTGTAATAGATTAAAAGTTGAGCTGAAGCAAGAGATTGAGATAAAAGTCAAATTGCGTCTAAAATCTATATGTTGAAACGAGTTATAAAGATAGCAAGACCACAGGGCGTTGCCAGAGTATACAATTTCGCTTCCGATCCACGCTAATGTTGCATCCGCTGAAATTAAATACTTCCTCTCTCGGCAAAGATATATAAGACCTCTGCCATAGCCAAAAATATAGTCACTTAATAGTCACTTCATTATCAGCGAAAGCCCTCGTCGGTTTTGACCAAGGTCCATCTCATCCACCATATAGACCAATAAGAACTCTTCTATCTCCATCTTTCATTCCTAGCTCGACTTTCATCTGTTCACGGAATTTTCCTAATACAACTGTGTATCTTCGTTTTTTGTGATGGACATTCCCAAGCTTTCCACTCTGTCTCGACCACGACTGCCTGTACTCTGTGAGAACTGTTAAAGGTCTTCCAAGGTACAGGGAGGTACTGGAAAACTCTCCACATCCTGATTGTTCCTCTCAGTTAAGACAGTATAGCGAGAGTCGAAAGGATAACACACCACAGTTTAAGTCGACTGGATACCTCACCACATATATATATAATAGATTAAAACAGAAAACGGTTTTCACTATGATATAATGTTTTTAATTTATTATAAAATAATCAAATCGATTATTAATATATTTTATCACTCTTCTTGTTCCAAAATCACTTAATCAGGTACCGCTCAACAAAAGCAACCTAGTTTATGATAATTGCAACAATTATGTGAAGGGTATTCACATATGTATATATTTTGTGTCTTCCCCACGACCTCATCATCAAAGAACTCAGCAAACTCCTGGCATCTTCCGATCTCCCCCATACCCACAGTTGCACCATCACAGACCTATTCCAAATATGCTTGAATATGAACACCCTTGAATTTGACGGTCATTACTACCTACAGAAGAGAGGCTCCCCCATGGGTAGCCCTTTATCAAACATAGCAGCTGAACTCGTATTGTCTGGCCTTGACTCCTGGATCACGAACCGTGATGACCTAGGAATTAAATTATGGGTAAGATATGTCGATGACATATTTTGCATGTATCCCAACGCTAATAACTCCCTCATCACAGATGCCCTCAACACATATCACGAATGCCTAAAGTTCACCCAAAACCAGGACAAGAATGGTGTCATCCCGTTTCTGGATGTGCTGGTCACCAATACCGGCAGCAGCATAGAAACCACGGTATACTACAAACCAGAATTTAACCCCACGTATTTTCATTACGGTTCTCATGCACCTGCATCTCATAAGATCACAACTATCAAAACACTAACAAAAAGGATCTCCACTCATTGTTCTCTAGAAATCTTTAGGATGATCGAGAGAAATAACGTTTATCGCAACCTTTCGTCTTTCGGTTATCCCATAGATTTTATCCGGCGCCATACGTACCAACAACGTACATATGCAATCCCAACCGTTTACAAATCGACTTGCGTTCTTCCGTATTCCGAAACCAACGTCAATATTGCCCGTTTATTGAGAAAATACGGTGTTCGCACGTATTTTAGTAATTCACCTTCCGTTGAACTCAAACTCCGGCATCCCATCACAAAAAGTTCTAAAAAGCAGGACCCACTATCCGCCCCTAACGCAGTGTACAAAATTAAATGCTCAAATTGCGAACTACATTATGTTGGTGAAACCGGCAGAACCATTGAAATCAGGACTAAAGAACACAATAGAAACATCATGAACAAAGATAGCGGTTCCCAGATTTATCAGCACATGACAGAAACACAGCATTCATTTGATTTCACAGACACCCAATGTATTTACAGTAACATACGCGGAAAATACCAACGACTGGTCCTGGAGGCTTTGGTTTCCAATAAAATTCCGAGCCTCAATAGAAAAATTGAACTACCCCCGCAGTACATAGCTTTTTGTAATAGCATGGATCCCGCATAAGGAATTTTAACATCAAGTGTTTTCCCGATTTATGTATATATTTTATTTATTTTAAAAAGTTATTTTAAACTTGATTTTTGTATATTTTATCTCTTAGCTTAACTTTGTTTTATCCCGTTTTATACAAATTTCTCACTCACTCTCTAGATATGTTAATACATACTTGTTC
>CP092874.1:54855640-54866078 GCA_030710605.1 Cordylochernes scorpioides
ATAACAATTCCGCTTCTTTATTCTATTGTAAAAATATTCAAATCTTCCTTAATTGGGTATATATACCTCTCCGCACATTTTCTTGGATTACCTGAAGAAAAGCGTTTTGCTTGAAAGCTTGTATTTTCAATAAAAAGAAACACACCACGTCATATTTTCGTTTTCTATTTTAATTAAACAAAATATAAACGCGCGATACAATCCCGGTTCAAGACTGTCGGGAATTGAAGGTGTTACCCACTCGTCCACCGACTCTTTTTTTTTAATTTATCGGTTCAAAATCACTTTATTAGGTACCGCTCAACAAGAGCAACCTAGTTTATGAAAATTGAAACCATGAATAATATGTGATTTTTTTACATATTAAACAAAAGGTTAACGCGGGATTAAATTCCGGTTCATGACTGTCGGGAATCGAGGGTGTTAACCACCGACTCTTTTTTTTTTAATTTATCGATAGATGGAAATTGTATATACAAATTTATTTTTTAAAATAAAAACTGCATTTAGAATATTCGTAGAAAAATGAATCAAAAGGTTTTAGCATAAATATGATATCGTATTTCATATCAACTATATATAATTTTCAAATACCAATATAACTTTTGAAAATCATTTGTTGGTTGGAAGTTGATTCAGAGAAAAAATAGCCACATCAACCAATTGTTTATTTCAACTCCTGACGTTTCTCAGTCGCTTCCTGTCACTCTCTTCTGAGGAAGTCACTGAAACGTCGGGAGTTGAAATAACCGATTGGTTGATGTGTTTTTCTCTGAATCAAGATACCTTTAGCATTTTTTTAAATCTTGTTTTTTTTTTAATGGTCAAATATGGGATTAGGGTTCAAGAAGACCTCCTCCCTGTCTGAGGAAGGACATTCTCAAGGTGAAGGAGCCTCTCCCCTGAATAAAATATATAAATATCTATCAAATTTGTATAAATAACTCTTAATATTCAATATGAAGTAGAGGGAGAATGATATTTATGTACCGAAGATGGCACATATATATTTATAAATGTATTTAGACAATTTTCGTTCTTTATCAACACTAATGCGTTTCGTGCTTTTTTTATTATCCCATTGTATAATTTTACAGTCATGGAGACTATATTCATTGATCAAATTCACAATTCAGGCAGAGTTGGAGTACAGGCCCTTGTCTTGAGGGTCCTATGCATTCCAAGAGGAATTCCAAGAGCCTCAAGACAAGGACCTATATGAGTTGAAAAACTAAATGAATTTTGTTGGCTTTGTTTAATTTAGTCTTCATTTAGGATATCTTCAACTTGGATACAATTGTGAAATATTGGCCTTGGTATTGATGAGATGAAGACTAGGTAAAGATAAAGATTCAAAGTTTGCTCAGAAATCTAAAATTCTTCCTACAATTACCAGCTAATGTTTCAGAAATAATAGTAAATGAAGAGCGCCCATTTTGTAAGAAATATTTTTATTTTATCAAAACCAATTACATATCATAACCCTGAGAACCAAACAATCGTTTAAAATAAATACGTAAACAATATTCAATTAAAATTGGCATATATTTTGGATTAAAATATAAATTAAATTTTGATCCAATATATTCCTTTTCAATTAAAGATTTATTTATGGATGGCTCTATCTTTAAAAAACAAATATACAATATGTTAAAACATATTTGAATAAAGAAAATCATATTTTATCAATAAAGGCATAAAATTTATAAATAAAAAAAAAAGATATTTCTGGACCGCTCACACGAGCATTTTAGATATCAGAGCGCAATCTTAAAGAATAATAAAAATTAAAGTTTATTTTGGTTATTCTACAATATTTGACCAACCAATTTTAGTGATATATCAAGAAAAGACAACTACATATGCGTTTTAGTGTGTTGGCCTTTCTCAGTGTGGTGCATGTTTTACCTCAAAGACCAAAATTTGTCCAAAAGGCTTCCCGAGAAATCAAGAAATGGGTTATTAAGACTAGCGTATATATACTGAACATGTGAAAAAGTGACAAAATATCCAGGTGTTGACATTGAAAATAAAAGAGGCATATCCTGAATGCTCGCAGGAGCATTTTATATAGATTTATTTATTTATTTATTTCAATTTGAAGCGCTATGTCTCCCTAGGGACACCAAAGCTGTAATGCATGTATGCCCCTAAATTTGTATATAGATATTTACAATAATTTTAGGACGTAAATAATAGTTATAAGATATTAACAAGGAGAAAGAGAGAAAAAAAAAGGTCATCAAATATTTACATCCAAATGTATAATATAAGGCAGTGCGGGGAGCCTTTAGGTTCAAAGTTTTTTTTTTTTTTTGTTTGATTACAGAATGCACCACGCTCAGAAGACCAGCAGCCCGAAAGAAGTACGTGGTTGGCCTTTCTTTATTTATCTGAAAATATGTCTTCCAAATATTTTGGAATAACCTGAACCAACTTTTTGTTGTTTTTATTCCACTTGATGGCGCGCTGCCATCTAAAAATACTCATGTGAGCGGTCAGGATGTGCCTTTTTATTTTTAACATCATCACATGACCTTTTCTATTTTCCATACTTTTTCACATATACATTTATTAAAATAAATAGTAAAAATGTCAAATTTTAATGGAATAAGGAGAATTAATTAAGAAAAAGGCATCTCCTCATTGTTGCATGATAAGAAGATGCTTTTTTCTTAATATAAATTTATATTTGAAATATAATTTAAAAATAGAAATGTCAGGTGTTGATATTGATATCAATAAAAGGCATATCTTGACCATTAGCACATGAGATTTTTAGATAGCGCTCTGCCATCTAAAACTAATGTGCTAATCGTCAGGATATTCCTTTTTAAAATATAAATTTATATGTGTCATATGATAAATGAATATTCGAAAATAAGGCTTTATATGTCTTATAAATGCATATGCTTTTGTACGAAAATATAAAACTAAGATGTTTGTCTTTTTTTTTTTAAGATAATACATCAACAAAATAGTCAAGAATAGTTAACATAAAAATTGTTTGGCAGGGCTATTAAAATATAAGGGAAGATAGTTTTGCTAAGTTTTATCATATAAAAAAGTGTCGTAGCTGGATCTATGAAAGAAAAATATTTTTTTTTCTCAAAACATTCAGACTTGACACTTATTATAAAATAAATTGATAAAGAAAGAGCAATACCTTGAAATAATTTGGAAAAAAATGTTTTTATATCTCTCCCTCTTTTACAGATCCCGATATGCCTTTTTAAAATATAATCATTGGATCGTCTTTTGATTCAAATATTTATTAGTTCTACTTATATTGATATATCAAAATTGTATAAGAAATAGCAAACCCCAAAAAGTTGAAAAGCGTGGAAATACTCAATGGAATAAACCCACCAGCACTTATCACCACCTGTCTATCTTGGGAGCTACATCGATTCAAGAAGTTGGTATTTGAATCTGAAATTGTTCTTTCATCGAACATCAGGGCGCGATTGAAAAGATTCGAATGGTTCTTGATACATTCCCCTTGTAAATTCAAGCTAGCAAGTAATGGAAAATGTAATAATATTCCAGCAATAAAATCACCAATGTCCTGAATACCTTTTCGATGTAAATTACTATATAAACCATATGTGAAAAACATTATTAATGAATTAACATTATAAAATAATAAAGGTAAAGAATATAGATCATTGATTATTTCAATATTTTCTTTCATATTTTTGAATTTATTCAAGGTTCCATCCAATGGAATATTTTTATCGACCACATCTCTGCTCAACATATTCAAGGCACTGTTTAACAAACAAAGGAGGTAGGAAAAGGTTATAAAATGAGTGCCAATCAAGAGCTGTTCAAATATAATATATACACTCGTAACACTATAAATATGACCACCAGGAATATATCTATAAATAATATACGCAAAATAATAGATGTAAACACTTATATACAGGCTAAATATAAGTTGAAAGGATATTTTACATGAATTATTTCTACAGAAGTTTAAGATGATTTCGAAGATATTGATTAATTTGAGGCGATGCCTATATAGGTATATATTAATCCACAATAGAAAACAAATTTGTGAAAAAGGGATATAAATATACCAGGGAGAGAGAGACTTGGTTTCTAGAAATTTTAAAACAGTCCTTACAGAAGTTACAGATAAGACTAGAAATCCAAGTCGAAATTTCAAACAACGATCATTGCTGAGTATATTTCCAGTTAGGTAAATGAATATCTTCAGGTAAAGTGGAAAATCTTCACTATACCTTCTTGATAATGAGGGATACATCTTGCCACTTGTTGCCCACAAAACTGTTTTCACAAATAAAATGCTGTCTGTTACCTAGCAACTGGAAGTCGATTAGATAAATATAAACAATGTTTCTAATTTAGGAAATTCACGCACACAGTGAGTAAAACATGTCTTCGCCATTTTATTCAATCTCGCCTATTTTATTACGTATTAAAAAAAATACTCTTATTTTTAATAATAAAGTTTCTACATTAACCTTAATTTTAAAATTACTTTTATTTAATTTTATTTTTATGAATAAAACATTTCTGAAAAAATGTGTGACTTAAATATTTTCATATAGTCACATTTGCGTACATATACGATTATTGTGCATTGATATATCTCTCTCTCTCTCTCTCTCGACCGTGCGTCCACGCGACGCGCGAGCTCTGCGTTTTTTCTATCTGGAGATAGAAAACTTCAAGTTTTCCAATCCATATGCACTACTGGCGGTGAGCCAGGATGAAGATCTAAACGACGGTATGATTCCCTACGAGGTAGCTGAAATGGGAAGTCGATTTATCGACGATAAAAAATTGGACGAAGAATCGTTTGAATTCAGATGCGAGCGACGGACATGCAAATTCGTTCGTGAATTACGGCGGATATGTAAATCCGGCCGCGGGAAAAAGAGAAAATTGGGTGGCAGCAAGTTGAGAGCTCGGAAAAGGATAATACCACTGAACTCACCAATCTGTACACCGGGAAAATGGAAACGGTCTAACCCTAAAAGTCAGCGGACCCAGATTGTAGGCCGGACGCTGGCTCTCCAAAACTCCCTGGACAGCTTCGAAGGAACACGAGGGGTACCGTGACCCTCGTCAGAAACACCAGGCAATAGCAGACGCTGAACAAGCAAGATCAGCAGCAGCATCGTTCGACCAATGCTGCTATGTCGAATGGTACGCGGACTTCCATTCCGTACACTATATGAAGGCCTTGGAGGAGTTGCTGGCGGACGGATCCATCTACCAGCTGATTAGATGTCCGACCATGTTATGGTCGGACTGGCAAGCATTGAGAAGGCGGAGCGCCTGGTGGAGAATAGACTCACCATCAACAACACCTTCTTCAGGGCTTTTCCATACAGAATCATCCTCGGGAACCTGCCCATAGCAGTGAGGGAGGACATCATCGAGGCCCTGCGACCTTACTGCCGGGCTGTTTCCCTGGCCTATGGTGTCCTGTAACAACTACACCTGGACCACCGGCAACAGGGAGGCCTTCGTCCTCCTGAATAAAGGACGCAAACTCCACTAGCTCCCTGCCAAGCTAGTGATCATCTCCAAAGGAGAGTCCCACACCCGCCTACATCACCTATATCGTTAGGTGTAGTAGATGTCAGCGCCAGGGCATCGGCGAGCCACTTGTCCTCAGAACACCCGAAGTGGACTGATGCTGACACCTCCACCCTCCCAGCCCCTCCCCTCCCACAGCTTCATAGCGACTACATCGGCTGAGGGAAATTCTGGAACCATCCAGACAATTCCTGTGAAACCTCCAAATCCTGCCGCATCTTCGCCCGCGGAGAGCTTCCCAGTTCTTCCCGGAACACTCCAGCCACCAAGCCTTCTGCTCCGGCGCCGAGCACCAGCGCGTTGCCATCTCTGCTAGCACCTTCCTCGACCGCTACTTCACCAACAGCGGTCCCTGCCAAATATCAGGCCAAGGCTGCACTAACAATGGAATTTTCATCCCCAAACCACAGAAGATGTGGCCTCCTCGGCCCACTTCACTGAAGGTTGAGGAGCTGTTTGAGGTACTAGACGCTGACTCCTTCCTGGAACCCCTATATAGGGATTTTTATAGGTGCAAAATAGAGAGGGCTGTTGTATCCCTAACTAAGAGGCAGGACATCCTCGCGTTTCTCTCGCCTGAGCAGAGCTCTGCTATAAAGAAATTACTTGACATAAAAATCATGTCGGGGACAAGGACTCGCCACTAAGCAGACCCCTTCGAGACCTTCCTGCCCTGCCGCATCATCGCCTGCGGCGAACCTTTCTATTCCTCTCCAAGTGACTCCGGTCACTAAACCTTATGCTTCAGCGCCCAACGCCAACCGGTTGACGCAACTACAAGTGCCCTCTTCGGCCTCAAGTCAGAGGAGCAGCGTAAAGATCCCTGCGCCTGCCCTCACCACCACTACAGCTGCGGCATCCGACCTCGCTGCGCCAGAGGCTGCTCTGGTGCAGATGATCCTCACATAAGGACAAAACCCCGAGACTGCACCCTCCACCAGCATTCCTGAATCTTCCAATGCCCAAACTGAAAAGCCTCCTCGGTACGGAGAGGATATGGTCGAAAAGTGTTTTTATAAACTGGACTCTCGCTCAGTCCTGCGTCACCTGGAAATTGAAACAGAGATGATAGTATTGAAATTTTTTTTACAGCTAACCTAGGGAGGATATCCTGGTCAGCCTTACGCCCGAGTAAAATATCATTTTCGCGGAGCTCCTCGACCGTGCAATAGCGAATATTGGGGACAGTTACCACTACATAACCCAAAAGCTATCCGAATTTAAGGTGGCTTGTGAAGATGAATTCCAGACGTCCCTTCATTGAGGGTTCTGTCTGATGTATATATAGTAATTTAAACCAACAACCAATAATAATGTTGTATTTTGAAACACATCTATAAATAATTATACGCATGATTGACATGTGCCATTGCATCACCATATGTAATGTACTCTGTACAAACTGAGGATGAATAAATAAAAATATGTAATATATTAAGAGCTGAGCTAAGAAAGATATCGAGATAGAAATCCAACAACCTTAAAAAGGAATTTGGCAGCCCGTTGCCATCAAGGTCAAAGGGTGCAGAATAGCGCAAACGCCCCCACGCCCTTTGGACCCATTCAAAGTCCAAATTCTCGCATGTCTCCCTCCTCGGCAAAGGTATATAAAACCTCGATTTTAGCCGAACTTAGTCACTTCACCATCGGCGTGAGCCCTTGTCGGTTGTAGCCAGGTCCACCTCATCGACCATGTAAAACAGTAAGAACTCTTATCTCCATCTTGCTCTTAGCTCGACTTTTATCTGTTCACTGAACTTTCCTACTACAACTGTGTCTCTTCGTTTTTTGTGTGTGGACATTCCCAAGCTTTCCACTCTGCCTCGACCACGACTGCCTGTACTCTGTGAGAACTGTTAAAGGTCCTACAAGGTGCAGAGAGGTACTGGAAAACTCTCCACGCCCTGACTGTCCCTCTCGGTTACTACAGGTTTGACCCTCGGTTACCACATATATATATATTTAATTTTGATGTTTTCAATTTTTTTACTGATTGTGCGGATTTTTGCACTTTGTATTGACAAGATGTCAATAAAGTATGTAAATTGTCAATTGTCTCTCTCTCGCCAAATGGGTGGTTCTCCACGCTCTACCCCATCGTGCCTTGAGAGGTGCTACCTGTGCCACCCACAGATACTGGATTTGCCGATCCGTGCGACCCCTGTTCCAGGAGGTGTTTGCCTCTTGTGAAGAGCCCCTGGATCATATAGGCCTGGTTTGTCGGCGTCGGCCTCCATCCCGAGGAAATAAAGCTGAAAAGTTTAGCGAAGAATACAATCTACAAGTGCCATATTAGTCTTAAGTTGGGTAATGCTAGCCATCACATCAACCTGCCCATTTTGTAGTAAAGAACTCTTGCAGTCCATTGGTGGCGGAGTCTTTCCCACATTGGGTGCCACCAATGAAGACCTTGTATATATTTTATATACATGCATAATTTTGAATTACTTTATATTTTAGAATATATTTTATCCATATTTTAAAATATATTTTATCCATATATTCACCTTTATTTATCCTTATTTATATTTTGTATTTAACCTTATATAAACGATGTAATATGAAAGTAGATTCAATCTCTCTCTCGGCCGTGTGGCCACGCGGTGCGCAAACTCCGAGTTCCTCTCTGATTTGGACCGGCAAGATAAAGATCTCAAATGCATTTAGCATATTGGCTAAAAGCCCTGATTGCCCTCTACAATTCGATGTGAAATTTGTAAAAAAATAGCAAATACTCGCTGAGCAATCAGTGGGGATTAAAATTGTTAATAACAAAATTCAAAGTTATGCAAATTCGCCCATTTTTAAGGACGGATATGCAAATTCGGCCGCGGCCGAAAAAAAGTTTCGCTTTGTAAAACTGTTTAGCCATATGCAGACTGGAAACGCTGATGGACCTGAGAGAGCAGGACCTTTTCGACCATGCGGGCTTCCAGGAAGTCACCGCTAAGAAAAGAAAGAGGAACTTACCGCCTCCAGCTTCGCTGGCAACCTGCCCTTCTGCGTGGAAGACGCCGATCTAAACCCGGCGCTCAATCCATTTGGACGACTAACATCTATTGCCATAATGTTCCATGAGTGGGAGAATTCAGCATCAAGGATGGTCGCCGCGAGGCTTTCATCCTCCTAACTGACGGGGTAAAATTGTAAAGGCTCCATGCACGATTGGACATCGGATGTGAAGAGGTAATACTGCCGGCATTCATCAGCAGCGGGATCAGATGTTCCAGATATCGTAGACAGGGACACTGCAGGGCCTACTGCCATCTCCTGGCCAAACAGTCCATCCGCGCGGCTGTGATACGCCTGAAAACTGTCCCTGGCGCTAGTAGATCATCAGTGAAGGTTCCCGAGATCTTTGATAGGCTCTCGTATCCATCTGCTGCTCCCATTCCGCAAACATCGCCTGGGAACGCAGATGATCCTAGCTTTGTCTCCCCAACGCCTCCTCCTCCGATGGCCTCGAAGTCAGTCGAGAAAGGCAACCACGACCTTGTCTCGAAACCTGCTGCAGAATTATAATGATTACATAAACCTCTAGGAGAGCCCACCAAGACCAGAGGTGAGCTGAATGCCCTCCTAGAGCAGGTGCTAGGTTCTTTATTATCAGAAATAGATATGCCGGGGTTCAGGAAGGAGCCGTCCTAGAAGCCCTCCATTCCATCCCCGGCCTAAAGAGTCTCCTCACCTCCATCTCAGACACCCAAAAGTCGGGGTTCAGCAGCCTTGTCAGGCACCTGATGGCGCGTCTTCCTTAGTCAAACTCGCCCCTCTAAAAGCGTCTTACAGACGCTATAAAACAGTCTGCGAGCCCCCAATGAACCTCCGCGTTGGGACTCTCAACGCGCGCGGGCTCGCCGCACGCGACAGGAGTATGAAGCTCTTCCATTTTCTGGCCCAACACAATGTGAACGTCGCTTTCATCCAGGAAACGAACGAAACATCTCTGGACTACGCTAAAGAACTTTACCTCAGCTACAGCGCCATCGTCACCCCGCCTTCCGCCTCAAAAAGCTCCATCCTCGCATTGCCTTTTCGTGCCGGGCGTCGCCCTATTGCGACATCGCGTCCTGTGGCTGGGATGCATCGACGTGGTCCACCTCGATGTCCATGGCCAGAAGATGGCCGTCATCAACTGTCACCTGTCCCAAGCTCCTCACGAGGGGCTCAAGTAATTGGATATCATCACGGAAATAGCCGTCCGAGACAATGCTTGGGTCGTGGGCGACCTGAACATCGAGGAGGTCCTGCCGGGGCAACAGATTCGGCCTCTGTAGAAGCCCTCTCCATTCTGTTGGAGCAACCCGCTCTAGAAGATGGCGTCACCTTCTTCAACTTGGCCCACCTTCAAACCAGAGTGGCCGACTTCGGATCTACATCAGCCGGCCGGATAGGATACTCCTCCCTGTCGCGCTAGAGAATAGGGCAAGGAGCTACTGCACCTGCTTCTACCATATATCGGACCACAGCGCCGTTCTCCTCCAGCTAGGCTCTCCTCCTGATGCGGAATCACCCGATGTGGCTTTCGGGCTGAGGTCGGTATAGCTGCTATTTAAAATCTATCTTCCTACATCGAGGATGTCGGGTGGATCGTCGAGGACCTCGATGACCGAGAGCTCTAGTCGGGATGGAACCGTATCAAGGCTGGAATCTTAGTGGAGATAAAGTCACTCCTCAAACCTACTTCTGGTTAGAGGACGACTACGTTATCTGAGCCAATCGTTACATCAGAACCAGGCTTTTTTTTAAATTAGTAAATCTACTTTCTGATCAATGTCCATTAATCATTCCAAATTGTTGATAAACGCATTGTAGATTATTTATAATATAAAAAGGAAATACTAAAATAGTTCGCAAAAAA
>CP092874.1:54866178-54921678 GCA_030710605.1 Cordylochernes scorpioides
AACGCTAGCTTCTCACAGGGCACAAAATTTGCTACCAGCTACATGCGTTCTTTTTTACTATGGTGTGATTTCCACAGGATGGATCTACATTATAATTTCTCCAGAGCTTAAGGTAGCAAACAGTACTTGCACAATAAATAAATATCAATGCCAAAAGCCAGAGTTATGATAGCATGTTGCAGTGCACTGTTGACCTGCAGGATAGGAAAAAAGCAATATTGTTTCCAAAGACTTTAATTTGAAAAGTATTATGAAACGTAAATATATTATACTTGCTTTTAAAAGCATAAAAAAAGCTATCTTGATTTGAATAAATTTAGGCTAGAAACAAACATAACGTAAAATCATGCACCAATCGATCGCTGAGTGTATATTTATTTATATAAATGAGTATATTTGCATATATATATATATATATATATCTAAATGCATTCATATAAAAATATGGTTGTACCATATAAATATATATGAGCAGGCATATATTGTGAAGCAGATAAATATAAACCCTACCTAAACCAATGACAGAAAAAAAATGTTTAGCCAACCCTTAAATAAAGCAGTTACTGAAAATTCATAGCTGCTGCTTGCAATATAAATGCTATTAGAGCATAAACATATTACATGGAACAAACATATAGTAAAATATATGTAGCAAGTTATATTGTAAAACATACTTTTTTTCAATAAATATACTTTTAACAACTTTAATAAAATTTATACGCATCTAAATATAAGAAAGAAAAAAAATAGAATACTGTTCTAAAAATAATATACCTTATGAGATAAAATAGTACACGTATCTTTAAAAATGCAGATCGTTATATTTACACTAATTAAAATTAAACGAAGCATAATATATGAATAAGCTGCGAAATAAATAATAATTCCAAGTAATTTAAATTGAAAAAATATTACTAAATGATTAAATAAAATCTACCTTCTAAAAAGGAAAATAAATTTTCGAAATGCAATGTTTGTGCTTTTAGCCTAAATGTTAAACCAAAACCTCAACTCCTACGTGCGAAATTTCACAATACAGTTTTAATTAACCCAGGTTCCGGGGGCGTATTTATTTGATAATGATCGATTAAAATTATTTTCAAAGAGTTTAAATATATAAAAATAATCTTACCTTTTAAAGACACATTAATCGGGTAAAATTACAAAACAAACGTGTAAAATTATTAACCAATCAAATTCATTTATCGTCGCGACCAGTGCGCCGCCAAGCGGTAAAAGGCTTGAACTAAGGAATTTTGGTTTAACATTTTTT
Organism: Cordylochernes scorpioides; assembly: GCA_030710605.1. Lineage (NCBI taxonomy): Eukaryota > Metazoa > Arthropoda > Arachnida > Pseudoscorpiones > Chernetidae > Cordylochernes > Cordylochernes scorpioides. The sequence goes on from CP092874.1 coordinate 54,867,452, forward strand.
AAAAATAGCACATTAAACCTTTTCGTTTTTTGAATAGCCTATATGTTAAACGAAATCTTTAGCTACCTACATGCGAAATTCCATAATGATTGAGTCAGTAGATTTTGCGTGATGCGATAACAAACATCGATTTCGCATTTCATTTTTATAGATATAAAGGAAAGGATATAGTGTAAAAACTATATAACAAAAATATAACATGTGATGTTATGTATTAGAAGTAAAGGATTTTTTTTCTCTCTCTCTACTAAATAATAACAATTTAAAAATTTTATAATTTGAATTTAAATAATCAAAATAATGAAGATAATTTTAATACAAAACTAAACCATAAAACTAAACAACTATTTATTGTTATATATATATATATATATCTTAGATTATGATATATATCATTGCCTAAATAAGAGAGAGAGAGCATGAAATATTAATATACTTCATTTATTGACATAGCTAGAACCACTTTCATTATAAAATAGAAACTATTAATTGTACAGATAGCTATCTTTGATATTCTCCAACCAATAGCATTTTTCATATGAAATAATAAAATATAATAAAGGATTCCTCTTCAGATATTCCATAATCATAATCCATTTTGAAAACAACCCGAAAACAATGAAAACAATCCGAAATCAAAATTGATCTCAAAACCTAGCATGAGTCCATTTATTCCATAGCTTTTCAAAAGTACACCGCTACCTATATAGATGAAACCAGCAGAGCGATACCAGAATTTGAAAAAAAAAACACGATATTTTAATAAATAAAAAATACAATACACCCTTAATATTCTATATACAGTTACGAGCGTCATTCCTCATTTCCTAATCAACTCTGTCACCGTTTGCTTTTTTTTTGGAATGGCGCCCTCCTATTGGTTGGCTACGATCACGCCACCTTTGCCCCCCCCCCCCCCCCCCCCCCATCATGCCACCCTCACTCGCTTTATCGTTTTTGTAACTATTGTGTTGGAGCGGGTCGCTCCTTAAATAAATGCATATATTAGTTAATAAATAACTGGAATCCTCTCTTTCTTTTTTCCCGTATGAGACGCCTACGGAAGCCAACAGTACATAGACAGATAAAGCACATAGGCTATAGGTATTAACCAATATATGCATTTATTTAAGGCGCCAATTTATAATTGTAACAAATAGTATTTGAATAAAAACATTCAATCGGGTAAAACACGGGCGTTGCCCGGGTCATTCGGCTAGTATCATTATAAAAGAGCTGCAAGCTTCCATTTTAACATAAAATGTCCCATATCATCATCATCATATTTTCTAAAAGCATAATAGATTTACACTAGAATCATCACTATCACAAGATTATAGCAGTCTAAATTGAAAAATGGAATATACAAGAGCAATTTCATGATATATCCAACAAATCATTTCACATGAACATTCCTATGCCTCCATCAATCAAGTTGCACCCGGATGTCTTATTTATATTAATATTCTATTGACGATCACTGCAAATTTCATCTTTTATTTCTAGTGTTTGTGTTTTTGAGAAATTGGAAATTTCTTGTATATATTTAAAAGATTTTTGTGATTATCATTTTAAAAATTTAATGATTTATGTAAATATATCATAAATATATTTATGATATTCTTACTAGATTTAGAGGTTCAGCCTTTAGATCTTTTGATTTGCTGGTTTTATAAATATATATGATGAATTTAGAAGTATTTATGGTAGTTGTGTGGAAGGTGTTAAAGACCTACACAGGAGGCAGGATTTAGGAGCAAAAACCCACGAGGAGTAGATCGGAGAGGAAAGAGAAGGCCTGAAGACCACCCTGGGAACAACTGGCGTGGAGAGCACCTCGGTGTAAACTATCTCCTGATAATAAAATTCCAGGTGTTTTTAAATTATTTCAGTAAGATATTATAGTCGCGCGCGAGGGGGAAGAGGGGTGAAACGGGGAGCTCATGGAGATGTTTGTTTTCAGAAGGCTGGACATATGGTCACCCACAGGGGTTGTTCTGACCAGTTCATTTTCTCTACCCTTATACTCCAGGACAGACCGTCTTTGTTTGAATATATCATAAATATTATATATATATTGTCATTGTAAATATTTCCACAACGTTGACTATTTCTTTCAAGGTTGTAGAAAGGAACAAATACTCTCGCTCGCTCGCTCGAGCAGCGCGGGCGTAGCCATTATTGACGTGTTATTTTTCTTTAACGTTCTTTTGTTTTGCTCTCACTTAATTTGGGTCAGTCTGATTTGTTATTCCTCTTCTGTAATCTATATGTATCAAAATGAATGTATGTTAGTGTGTGTGTGTTTTTATGCCTGACCAAACCACTCATTGGAATGCCATGAAACTTTGGGAAGTTATTTAGTATAGTACTGGGAAGGTTTCTGAAAAATAATTTCTTGAATATCTTGAATATCCTTGAAGTTATTTGCAGATTTGTAGATTTAACTCGAAAGCAGCGCCCCCATTGCGAAGATGATAACAAGTTTTTAATCTATAAGTTTTATTATCACTAAGTTTATTATCTTAAAGATTATTTATCAAAAGTAAGATTTTCTACCTATTAATTGGGCACAAGTCAAAGTTAGTTATCGATTATTTTTCAAGGAACCGGGAAAAAATGTTCACTAGATAAAACGATGATTTTGTAATGTAGAAAATTAGGAAAGACAAAATTCAGGATGACACGGCAATTTATTTGAGACAAGAATAATGATACAATTCCAAGGCAAGATACTATTCCTTTAACTTCCAATTACCGAGGGAACCAATTAATATTGATTTTATTAAACTTATCGAGTATTTTTCAAGGGGCCGGGAAAAATGTTCACTTTATCGAGAGATTCAAATTTACGAGTTTCAAATTATCAAAATATACCTTTTTTTAAATAAGTTTATAGAGAATTGTTTTAACAAATGTTCGTTAGACAAACCTTTACTCGGGTAAAACCCGGGCGAAGCCGGGTACATCCGCTAGTTATTCATAAAACTGAATAAAAATTCTGATTATTTTCCCTCTATTATTAAAATATATTAGTGTTTATTTTCTATTAAATTCCACAAACTTTTTATTTTTTTAAATTTGTAAACTTCAATAATCTTCATAATTTTACATTTTTTAACATGAATAAAATATTTAATAAACAATGAAAAAACAATAGAAAAAAATCTACTTATATATTTGCCTTATTCTGTCTGTTTGTCTGAAGCTCACGGATAGAATGCGCGCTCATTGGCTGACAGGGAACACGTGTCCTCCTTGCCCCCCCTCTAGACAACCCTGTTATTCAAAAACCATACATCCAATCGCCATGAAATTCTGGGATATTATTAGGTATATCCCCGGAAAGGTTTTCGAAAAATAATTTCTTGAATATCTTGAATATCCTTAGAGTTATTTGCAGAATTGTAGATATAACTCGCAAGCAGCGCCGCCAGACGGTGATGAAAGCAATGGGGAGGTAACGCCATCTATGTTTGATTTTTTAAACTGTTTATATTTCTGAAGAAAAATTGAGATTGAATTAAAAGGGGGGAATTGTTAGGTTTATTAATTCAAATAATTTTTCTCTGTGTAAATAATTATGTAAATATATGAATAAATATAAATTGATGATGATAATATTAGCTAGCATATGTTAATTAACAATTTGGCAACGTAGTTAGTGCCTTCTTGATCCTTTCTTGTTTTTTGTATTTCTTCTTAATCCTTAAATTTTACTTTTGTACTTTCTATGCATAAAGATAATATTAAAATATATATTATGTAACATTTTTCTCTTTTTTACCCCCAAAAACACCAACAGGGATGGTATAGTTGCATAAATGATACAAGTTTTATAACAGGTTTAAATATGGTCAAATATAATTGGAAATTTTAGTATAATATGTAAATTAATAGATCACACGCTCTCTATTTATAACACTATCATCCCTGTTTGTTGAGAGGGGTGAGAAAACTTTGACACTGTGTATCAAATACAGTTAAACCTGTCTATAGCGCTCCCTCTTGGGACTCACCAAAATAGGGTGTTATAGAGAGGGGCTACTATAGACAGGTTACTTTTAATGTAAATCGCATCGTACTACGTATTTAAAATCGGGCGCTATGACCACCCAAGTCAACGTTTTTAAAATATATTCGCACTCGGGTAAACCCCGGGCGTTGCCCGGGCCATTCGTCTAGTAAAAGATAAGTGGGTCAGGTATTGATATTAAAAATAAAGAAGGCATCTCCTGACCACGAGCACATGTGCTTTTTAGATGGCAGAGCGCCATCTAGTGGAGCAAGAATAAACTAAACGTGGATGGCTTTTCTTGATTTATCAAGAAATTGGGTTGGCCAAATATCTCGGAGCAAGCTAAATAAACGTTTAGTTTATTCTTGCTCCACTAGATGGCGCTCTGCCATCTAAAAAGCACATGTGCTCGTGGTCAGGAGATGCCTTCTTTATTTTTAATATCAACACCTGACCCACTTATCTTTTATTTTTTTCTATAGTTTTTTCATATGTTAAGCGTCTTTACGCAAATTTGGCCTTAAATACCCATTTCTTGATTTTTCGGAAAGCCATTGTGACCAAAAATATTTTTGGTCGCAGTGGTTACAGCCTTCTCCACGCTGACGAGCGCCAACAGCGCGAAACGCGTTCGTGGATGGCTTTTCTTGATTTATCAAGAAATTGGGTTGGCCAAATATCTCGGAGCAAGCTAAATAAACGTTTAGTTTATTCTTGCTCCACTAGATGGCGCTCTGCCATCTAAAAAGCACATGTGCTCGTGGTCAGGAGATGCCTTCTTTATTTTTAATAAACAATATATTGACTTATTTTCTATTTAATATTTATGTTTAAAACAAACGTCTCATTATATCTTAATGAAATTAAATTTCTAAAAAGAGGCATAAATATATTTTCCTTTATGAAATTTATAAACAATTATCAATGTTGTTTTTGAAAAGTTTGTAACATTTTACAACTAGACTTTTCATCTTTTTACACTATATTATATTGAAATATCTTCATGCATGATGAAAATAAAACCATATTAGCTTTTTTGGGTATTATTTTCTTTGTATTTTTATACACACCTGGCTATTTTACGAAAAGAAATTACTCGTGGGGAGGAAATTGTTTAATGCATACACATATTTTCGTATTTAGATAAGATGCATATTGTGACGAAGAAATATTTTATTATTTAATTTAATAATATTCAATGAAAATATATTCAACAGATTATAAAAATATATATTAATCTGTATTTGTGAAATCATCTTTAAAATATTTCTTTGCTTGCTTGCTTAAGATTCTCTAGCTGTAGATAGTTTGGTTTAGTTGTTAATAATTGTAGACTAGTCGCCGTGACGTCATTAATAAATACTTTTACATCTTAGGATATTTCAAGGCTTGATTTCTACGCTACAACTGGTGGAGAGACTGGACCGATACCCATTAAGGAAATAGAAGAAAAATTGATTCTGTTGAACCAGAAGAAACTTCTATGAATGTAAAGAAGGAAGGTACTCAGGTAAGCAACTACGTTGTTCAACATCTGCCAAGGAACCCTTCCATTTTCTCCGGGGAGGATGGTGAAGATCTCCAAAAATGGTTAAAAGGGTATGCACGTGTGGCAAAGTACAACCATTGGGACGAAACCCTTTGTCTTACTAAAGTTTATTTTTATCTGTCTGGAACTGCTCTAAAATGGTTTAAGAACAACGAAGAAAGCATACAGACTTGGAAGGAATTCACATCTCAATTAGAGAATGTGTTCGGAAAAAAAGAAAATTCAAAATTGCAAGCGGAGAAGAAACTTAAAACACGGGCACAATTAAAAGGTGAAAGTACCGAATTTTACATCCAGGATGTCCTGTGCTTGTGCAAAGAGGTTGATCCTCAAATGAGCGAGGAAGATAAAATCTCCCACCTCATGAAGAGGATAGCTGAGGAGCTTTATCAAGCACTCCTACCGAGGGATGTACAGAGCACCGAGCAATTCATTACAGAATGTCGCCGTGTTGAGGCGCTCCGTTGTAGGCGAGTTACCCCAACCAGGTACGAGCGCCTACCAAATGTAGCCTCTCTCTGTGACCAGGATGACGGAGAAGATCTGTCATCTATGATTAGGCAAATTGTTCGTGAGGAGGTACAGCGGGCATTAGGCTCTCCTCGGGAGGAACCAAAAAATGCTACAATCGAAGAAATTGTGAAGGAGGAGATTGGAAGAACCCTGGCGCCAATCTCAAATTCTAGGAGAAGTCCCCCTCAGAAGGAAAGACTCCGACAGTTTTTAAATACCAGATATGAGGCCGAAACGATAAGACCGCACCCTGAACCTCGATACCCAAAACAAGGAGGAAGACGCGACACCAATGATTGGCGTACAACTGAGGGAAGGCCAATCTGTTTCTACTGCGGACGCCCAGGTCACGTCGTCCGCTATTGCCGTGACAGGAAGAGACACAATGAGGAAAGGAGAAATGACTATTTCCAAAGAAAGCAAGACGCAATGGTATCCTACAACTCTCGAGCTGAATCTCAGGACCCCAATGACGAATCATCGAGGAAAACTTTCACTCGCTACCGAAGCCCTACTTCATATCGCGGTCGAAGCAGACAACATTTCTCACCTGCTAGAAGATCTAGCTGGACGCCCCGCCATTAAAACTAGATGATAGACCACATTGGAGGTGAGGCCGTAAAGTTATAAAAATCCCCCCTTGCCGACCACAGTAGAAATTAGAAAAAGCTACCTTGACGTAAACATAGACCCACCAAGTCTTCATGAAGAAGATATCTCAACTGAAAGAAGACATCCACCGCAGTCACCTGAAAATATCCCTGGCCATAGTACTAGTTCTTAAGACTGACGACGTAAGTCTCCTGCTGAGCATCAGGTCGATGCTCTCTATAGGAGGAGGATATGTGACGAAGAAATATTTTATTATTTAATTTAATATTATTCAATGAAAATATATTCAACAGATTATAAAAATATATATTAATCTGTATTTGTGAAATCATCTTTAAAATATTTCTTTGCTTGCTTGCTTAAGATTCTCTAGCTGTAGATAGTTTGGTTTAGTTGTTAATAATTGTAGACTAGTCGTCGTGACGTCATTAATAAATACTTTTACATCTTAGGATATTTCAAGGCTTGATTTCTACGCTACAATATATTGAATTTATACATATTTTTATTCTTCCGATATTTCGAGGGGTACTCGCTTCTCTTTATCGAGGATGTTTGTGTTTTTCACTAAAACACGTGCGCACGCGTGCACCACTCTCGTTCTACAAGGCCAATGAAAGAATTTTATCTGTGATTTAAATATTACATTTTGTATATATAAAACTAAATATATATAATTATATGTAATATTATAGATAAACATTAATATTACACCGGTGTCCAAAATTGAGGTAACAAACATTTAATATTGGTTTTCTAAAAATATATAGAATTGTTTTGAACGAAAAATTTTAGGTGGATAAACCAAATTAAAACAAATAAAGAAAGTTCACAAATTAAATTTATTGTTGCCATTTTTCTACAGAGTTATACAAATTTATGTTAATTTTCCCAAATATCAGGTAGATGACTAATATTTGATGAATTAATAGGGTGTGTGGTCGCCTCCAACAGCTAAACAGCTATCACAACGATATTCATGCTGTTTATTATACAATTAAAGAGCTTTTGAGGCAACAAATCCCACTCTTCAATCAAAGCCGTTTCCAGTACTTGGGTGTTCCTGGGTTAGGGTGAACGAGATCCAATTCGTCTCCCCAAGGCATCCCAAACATGCTATTTAGGATTGAGGTCTGGTGAACGAGGGCACGACTCCACCCCTAAAAAACCTTACATAGGGCTCCAGTATCCGTCTCTGTACCCTGAGAAGTCAGGGTGCCGCTATCAAACACATGTAGTGGCGTGCGTGCGTCTAACATGATATCACCCCAGACCATGACACCTTGGCCACCGTAACGGTTCTTTTCTCTGATGTTTGAGTGATGGTTTCGAGTCCCGGTTTCTCTCCAGATCACTACACGTCTAGAAACTGTGTTAAGACTGACCCTTGACTCATCACTAAAAGGAACAGGATCACACTGATTTTGGGTCAAATAAATGATGTTGTCTGCATCAATTTAGACGAACCCTTTTTTGGATGGCAGTGAGAGGGATACAAACCTTCGGCCTCCTTGCATACATCCCTCTCTTATTGAGTCTTCTGTAAACTGTTTGCCTTGATATCATGGTTACTGTGGCCAAAGAGAGCTCAATTGTTAGCTGCCTGGCTGTCATGGTTTTGTTACGTTTGGCCGTTAATTTCAGATAACGTTCTTCTGATGAGGTTGCGATTCTCGGGCGACCTTGTCCTTCTCTTCTGGAGATGTCTCCTGTTTCTTGAAATTGTTTCCATAGATTCAAAACCACTTTTCTTGACATTTCGAGACATCTTGCAACTTCTGCTTGGAACTGGCCTGCCTCTATTCTACCAATGGCTCTCCACCTCAACGAATCTTTCAAACATCTATGACGTTCCATGGATAGATAAAACGGAAGAAATGTTGTTTAAATAACGTTTATAGCTGGATAAGTGAACGCTTTAAAGAATGACCCAAATTAGCATATTAAAATTATATTTATTGGCTAGCTGAACCGTGTGGTTTAATTTGTATATCATATGATGATTTTATTATTTTTCATTATTAATATTATTTTATCAAGGATTAGTGTTTGTTATCTTAAATTTGGACACTTGTGTATTATATTGAAGCATATTATTTATTATTTATAATAATAATCTGCTGCAATATAACATAAATATTTTAAATCCCGATATTTGCATTTTGATACACTGTAAAATTTCTCTTTACCTCTCTGCTATTTTATAAGTTTTAATTTGCTTTAACATTAAATAATTTGCCGTTTAATTCTGAGGTTTATCTTTCCTAATTTTCTACGTCACAGTTTGGTGGAGATACTGGGTATATTAGGGAAGACAAGCTGAAGATCGCCTAGAAGACCTTGAGACCATGGCTGCTATGATCTAAATTTTTCAGAGACTGGCTTCAGGATTCCACCGCCGTGTCAAAGCCAAGAATTTCTTCCAAAATGACGATGTCCCCATTGACGATACGACGACAAAGCCGCTCTTCACGCTGCAAGAAAAAGGACGCAAAGTTAAAAGGGACAGACGTCCAAGACTCCGAGGGAATACTTGACAGAATCACGTCAGATGCATGTCAGTAGCAATAAGATTTTCAAGCTGTGGGTCACAGCTCCTATAGGAAGGAAGCTATGTAGCAGATTATTTATTATTCTTTCAAAATATTATAAATTCCGATATTTGTTGACATCTTCTAGGCCTCGTTCGGACTTATACATCTCGATTTTTGCTCTAGCTCAACTCTTAATCTATTACACAGTTTTATTTTTTTATCCTCAGTTTGTGATATGGTGATGTAATTACATATGTCAATCATGTGTATAATTATTTACAGATGTGTTTCTTATGCATGAAAATCTTGTTATATTATACAATGTTCTCTTTGCCTCTCTGCTATTTTATTAGTTTTAATTTGGTTCACATTAAATAAATTGCCGTGTAATTCTGAGGTTTGTCTCTCTTAATTTTCTACGTTACAATATTTTATCTACATATATATATGTTAAATCAAAATATTTTATTTAAAATTGTTATATTAAAATATTATTTCATTTAAAATTATATATTTCATAGATACAAATACTCTGTTAAATCGACCGCCAGAGGTCACGCTTACCCAATAAAAACTCATTGTTGTTGTTCCCCGCTTGCCAGCTAAAACTTTTGTACATTATGTAAATAATCTTTTAATTTTTTTATTCTTACGCCTTAATCCAGGCAGTACTTTAATCAAATTATGTTCTTATATATTCTTTAGCTCAAATAAAACAATCTCTGATCAAAACCATTTTTATTATTATACTCTCAAGATTTTAGCCACGACTGCATCACCAATACCATTTAGTCCTAAAAAGAACCAGCAAATAACTAACATAGTATAATCCTCAAGATAATTAAATACAATCAGAAAATCATCTCTTTTCTTTTATATAATATTAGCCGACAGGATTTTTACCTGTTTATTTTTTTAAATGGCAAAAGCAAAATTTTCAAATTCAACTATGCAAATCCTTCACCTAAAAATAGCTCATTTACTAATATGCAAATTCTTCTACAATCAAAAATAGACCACTACATCCCTGGAACAGTAATGGCTACCCAGACCTCGAAGGTCCATAAGCCTCAACAGCACAGCCATCACACCTTCCGCCCAACACCAGTCATCTACAGCCAACTCCAGCCAGCATCATCCAACCCAAGGTACTTTGTATCTACCATTTTTCGTAGTTTTTCTCATTTTAACTTTGTTATCACCCATTATTCTAAATAATTTTCAATTGCCTATTTGCTTAAATATACCCTTTTTGTCAAATTATTTTTCTGTTTCAAATTTACCATAGTTATTTTGACCTTTAAATTTTATCACACCTTTCAATCCTTTTTGACCTTATTTTCCTTTGTATAGTTAGCTCCTAAATGCCATAATATACCTCATGCCATTTTTTATCTTTAAATTTAAACTTGTGCAAATAATTTAGCCCATTTTCACCAAAATATTACTTTTATATCATGTCATAATTTTACATTGTAAACTTAAATATATGTAAATTAGCTAATATATCTTCCATTGCATATTTTACTTTTAAAACATTTCAAATAATTTAAACCATTTACAAATATAATTTTTTTAAAATTCTATATGTAAAACAGTCGGCCGGGAGGACAACAACAAAATAACATTACCTATTTCTCACATCTTCAATATTTTTTTAAACTGGTCTTAAACCTTGTTAATCATATTCCCACTCTATTTTTTCGTTAATGACAACAATACCTTATAGCTTCACATTTCTATCTTATATCTGAAATTCCCAAACTTTTAATATTTTGATATTTTTCTTATTTAATCTCCTTACTTAATGTTATTATTTTAAAAAATTTCATTTTTGCCCCATTACTTATTTTATATGTAATATCTGAAAGCGTACCTATCTATGTAAATTTATCATTACCAACATATGTAAATTTCAATTTTTGTTTTTGTCCACCTTGATTCTTTTTTCTTCAAAATGACCATTTTTTATTCTTACCATTAATTCATTTATCTTTCGATGTCATTCCTTGTTTATACATATTGCCTTTTTTTACATAATATTACCTTTGCCTTTGCTTTTTCACAAATGCCTTTTTTTTTCTTATAATCATCCATGTTTTTTCAATGCTATCATATTTATATTTTTCATTAATATACTTTTGTAATTTATTATTTTTATTTTACTTCCTCATTAATATAATATGTGTATTTTTTTGTCTATTTCCAATCTATTGGTTCACAATAAGCCAATACGATTATGAAAACCATCTTTTAATTTCACTTCTGTAATTTTCATGCATTTTATTTTTCCTTCATTTTTAATGTCATATATGTGCCAACTTTCTCATGTCTTTTCCAATCTATTGGCTCACAACAAGCCAATATGATCAAGGAATATCACCCTTTTTATTTCTTACTTTTTAATAATCATGCATTTTATTTTCCTTACTCATTCTTATTATGTGTCATTTTCTCATTTTCCAATCTATTGGTTCACAATAAGCCAACACGATTATGGAACACCTTTTTTCTCTCTTTTTACATTTTCACTCTTTAACAAACATTTTATCAACATTCACACTTTGTAATTTCCAATCTATTGGTTAACAACAAACAAATATGATTATGGAATATATCACATTTTTATCATTTAACTATTGTACTTTCCTGTCTATTGGTTACTATATTTAAAACCAATATGATAAGTGAATATCACCTCTCATGTTATTTTCTTTTAATCATTATATATATATTTTTTTAAACTATTTTATCACCTTTCTCTCTACCCTTATTATTTTCTTCACAGGGGGGAAATGTTAAATCAAAATATTTTATTTAAAATTGTTATATTAAAATATTATTTCATTTAAAAATATATATATATTTCATAGATAAAAATACTCTGTTAAATCGACCGCCAGAGGTCACGCTTACTCTATAAAAACTCATTGTTGTTGTTCCCCGCTGGCCAGCTAAAACTTTTGTACATCATGTAAATAGGCTTTTCATGTTTTTATTCTTACGCCTTAATCCAGGCAGTACTTTAATCGAATTATGTTCTTATATATTACTTTAGCTCAAATAAAACAATCTCTGATCAAAACCATTTTTATTATTATACTTTCAAGATTTTAGCCACGACTGCATCACCAATACCATTTAGGCCTAAAAAAGAACCAGCAAATAACTAACATAGTATAATCCTCAAGATAATTAAATACAAGCAGAAAATCATCTCTTTCTTTATATAAGATATATATAAATAGAGAGAGAGAGAGATGGAAAATTTTCCGGAAGAAAATTGATCCATAGAAGCATAGGGCGCCTTTCCCGTCAAAATAAACGTCAAAACCCTGGCGCCATCTATTGACCGTCGCAGCAACTAGCGGCCTCGGGTCGGTGACAAAGCCACAACACCAGCTTTGGCAAACAGAGAAGCGTCCCCCTAGAGACCATGGTTTCGGGCTAATGGCCCTCGTCAGTCTAGGGCGGACTTTATTCCATGAGATTCACACGGGATCTAATGGAATCTTCACAATCTACCAAAGTGGTGTTTTGCTGGCAAGGTGGCTGGGCCAAATCTATGGCTAGAATATAGATGGAAAATTTGCCGGGAGGAAATTGATCCATAGAAGCATAGGACGCCTCTCCTGTCAAAATAAACTCATGGAATAAAGTCCGCCCTAGACTGACGAGGGCCATTAGCCCGAAACCATGGTCTCTAGGTGGACGCTTCTCAGTTTGCCAAAGCTGGTGTTGTGGCTTTGTCACCGACCCGAGGCCGATAGTTGCGGCGACGGTCAATAGATGGCGTCAGGTTTTTGACGTTTATTTTGAAGGGAGAGGCGCCCTATTCTTCTATGGATCAATTTCCTCCCGGCATATTTTCCATCTATATTCTAGCCATAGATTTGGCCCAGCCACCTTGCCAGCAAACACCTCTTTGGTAGATCGTGTAGATTCCATTAGATTCCGTGTGGATCTCATGGAATAAAGTCCGCCCTAGACTGACGAGGGTCATTAGCCCTAAACCATGGTCTCTAGGGGGACGCTTCTCAGTTTGCCAAAGCTGGTGTTGTGGCTTTGTCACCGACCCGAGGCCGCTAGTTGCGGCGACGGTCAATAGATGGCGTCAGGTTTTTGACGTTTATTTTGACGGAAGAGGCGCCCTATGCTTCTATAAAAATTTACAATTATGCGTATATATATAGGTCGAATCTTGTCGTTGTGGAATCCTGTCGACTTAAGCTATGGTGTGAGAGCCTGTCGATTTAAGCTATACTGTGTTAACCGAGAGGAACAGTCAGGATGTGGAAAGTTTTCCAGTACCTCTCAGCACCTTGGAAGACCTTTAACAGTTTTCACAGAGTACAGGCAGTCGTGGTCGAGGCAGAGTGGAAACCTTGAGAATGTCCACATAAAAAACGAAGAGATACAGTTGTACTAGGAAAGTTCCGTGAACAGATAAAAGTCGAGCTAGGAGCGAAAGATGGAGATTTAAGCAAATTTCTAATTGGACTACATGGTCGATGAGGTGGATCTTGGACACAACTGACGAGGGCTCCCGCTTATGGCGAAGTGATTATTTATTTCTGACCCTGTTGGAGGCTAATATATCTCTGTGGAGTGGAAGTATTGGGTTTCAGCGGATGCTATAAGAATGCGGACCGGAAGAGATCATTGTACATTGGCAACGCCCTGACATCTCCTAGGCCTCGCTCGGACTTCTACATCTCGATTTTTTTCTCTAGCTCAACTCTCAATCTCTTACAGAGTTTTGTTCATAAAGGGCACATCTTGGATTCAATAAATAATCTTTTTATTTCCGATATTTCGATGGGCTAAACGACCATTATTTTCTAGGATCTCATCCCTTTTCGCGGCAAGCCGCGCGTAACACTTGAGACACGGGCGTCTCACAAGAGTTTTATTTATTTATCCTCAGTTTGTGATATGGTGATGTAATGACACATGTCAATCATGTGTATAATTATTTACAGATGTGTTTCTTATGCTTGAAAATCTTGTTATATTATACAATATGAGGTTGTTGGTTTAAAATACCATATATATAGATATATTGGGAGTATAATTAAGTTCGTGCGGTTTGATAAATATGACGCTAATAGTTTATTATTCCATTGTTTCATCTGGCAACCTCATTATTTTGAAGTGTCATCATAAGGCTTCTTTCTCAGCAACCGTCATTTCTCTGAAATATAAACAACCTAGTTTCTGTTTGCTCCTAAAATGCCAAGTTTTGTACCAAATAATGTGTTTTTCGTCATCACTTCAATATGAATAAAATAGTTGCTCAGAGTAATTGTGGTTTATGATTGCAATGCTCTAGCTGAACGAACGTGTCAGAAGTGATTTTTATGGTTTAAAAGTGGCATTTTTTTTATTGGAAGACGAAGAAACACTCGGAGTGCCACCAAAGATTGAGGATGAAGAATTAGAGGCAAGGCTCGATTAAGATCCAACACAAACGAAAAAGGAACTCGCAAAAACATTTGGAGTCACTCAACTAGCCATTAGCTTTTGAGTCAAATACCCTTCAGCATTATAACATACAAGTATCAGAGTCATCAACAATCAATTCTGTCATCGTTTGCTTTTGTGAATGGAATAAATAGCCAAATATGGCCATTTCTTATAAGCATCGGTGGTTAAGTGGTAGAATGCTCGCCTGCCACGCGGGCGGCCCGGGTTCGATTCCCGGCCGAAGCATTTTTTTTTTTACAATTTTAAAACTTATTTATATTATTAAAACTAGGCGAATGACCCGGCTTCGCCCGAGAAATCCCTTGAGTGCAATTTCCTTCATACTAAAAGTATATCAATAATAAATAGTAGAAGTGCCATAGAATAGCAATACAGAAGTAACACATAAACCACAGGAAAAGTGTGTGTGATGGCAAAAATTGTATTATATTAGTGTTTAGGTATTTGATTTAATTAATAGAGTAGATATAATAATATATATTTATATATAATAATATATAATATAAATGAGTTTTAAAAATTGTAAAAAAAAAAAATGCATCGGCCGGGAATCGAACCCGGGCCGCCCGCGTGGCAGGCGAGCATTCTACCACTGAACCACCGATGCTTATAAAAAATGGCCATATTTGGGTATTCATTCCATTCCGGATTACTCCGCGTAAAAAAAGTTCTTCAAATGAAAAAAAGAAATAGCCAAAAATACTAATCAAAATGTAGCCGAGAATTTTCCTCAGGTTTATAAAAAGCGACATGCAAAATTTGGTACCAATTGGTTCAGTAGTTTTTGAGTTTATCGCGAAACAGACAGACATACATTGACTTTTATATATATAGAGATATACAAGTATCAGAGTCATCAATTCTGTCATCGTTTGCTTTTGTGAATGTATGTAAATAATGGATTTCATATATTTTTTTATTAATTTTTGTTCTGGCCTTTATTTTTTAAAATCTCTTTTTGAAAATCGTTTTAAAATGCAGTCGCAATCATTAGCGAACACATATGTATGCTTAATATTTCCATATGCTCTTTTATTTTTTTACAGAAAAATATTTTCATGCCAGTATTTTGGATTAATTTTTTTATAAACATATTTTTTTTTATTGATGAGGAACAATTTGGATTGTAGATTATAAACACAAGGTAATAAGACCAAATCCAAATAAATAAATAGTGTGTGACGTTTCGGTAACAGCGTTGTTACCATCTTCAGTCTTCAGACAGATCTTCAGACCATTCAGTACTTTTGTCTGAAGATGATAACAACGCTGTTACCGAAACGTCACACACTATTTATTTATTTGGATTTGGTCTTATTACCTTGTGTTTATATATATATTTTTTTAAATTTTAACTGAGAAGATGGGCATCGCAGTCAGGATTCTTTACAGTCAATAACTCAACTCAGGCAATTTCAAAGGTTAATGGGGGGTTTGGTGGAAGAGCTGCCGTCTATTTAAACTATATTAATTTTGAAACAACTAAATGGATTGCAAAAAATAATTAAATCAAATACCTAAACACTAATATAATACAATTTTTGCCATTACACACTTTTTTTCCTGTAGTTTATGTGTTTCTACTGTATTGCTATTCTATGGCATTTCTACTATTTATTATTGATGCACTTTCAGTATGAAGGATACTTCACTCGGTAGATTTCTCGGGCGAAGCCGGGTCATTCTTCTAGTCTAGTACCATATAATAACAACGAACATTCTTTACTATTATATCGCCCAATAATTGTTTCAAAATAATAAAAAATTGCCAGATGCGGGGTTCGAACCCACGCCCTCACTAGAGGACCAGAACTTAAGTCTGGAACCTTAGACCACTCGGCCAATCTGACACGATAATATAGCCTTCATCTAAATTAATTTAATTTTTGTGTTTGAATTAATATCTAATAATCATATTGTATATGAACCGGGCAAAGCCCAGGTTTTCTCCAAGTGGAATTTTACCGGAATGTATATGGAGTGTATATGGGAACCACAAATTATATTTAAATCTTAAATAATATTTTATATGAAACCTTATCATATCGAATTTTTATAATACTAGCGGATGTACCTGGCTTCGCCCGGATTTTACTCGGGTGAAAGTTATCCTAACGAATATTTGATAAAAAAATATTTTCCGAGCAAATATCCTCTTTTTGCTGATTCAGTAGAGTGGATATTTGATCAGGATTTTTTTATTTTGAATTTTTATAAATATATATATGTAAATATATACTGACATTAATAAATAGATAAAGATATACTGATCTCAGCCAAAAGGCTGAGAAGCGATATTTTTATAGAGAGATGTTTTGCTGTTAGAATTTTGTTCCTGTCTACTAAAAATGAACTGGCTTCCCCCGTGGTCTGCTTTATGAAATTTAACCGAAATAATTCTGTATCTGATAATCAAACATGATACAGGAATATTATCACCATCATTTTCTGACTACAAAATAGCTCATTTTGACCAGAACTTGATAAATTTCAATTTTCCTTGGCTAAAAATGCGAAAATAAACTCTACCAGAATATTTTCTAACTCCTGTTAAAATTTCAACCAGATTAGGTCCTTATTGAGGATTTGTATAACCAACAAATACATACATACAATATACATACACACGTATATATATATATATACATACACTTATATATATTTATATATATATATGGTAATTTAAATCAACAACCCCATATTGTATAATACTTATAACAAGATTGTCATGTTGTATAATAGAAACACATCTTTTTGAAAATGGAGCAATCCATAAATAAATCTTTAATTAAAAAGGCATATATTGGTAAAATAAATGATTATTTGATCCAATATCTGTCTATTTAATTAAAGAAACACATCTGTAAATGATTAAACGTATTATTGACATGTGTCATTACATCATCATATGTAATGTACTTTGTACAAACTGAGGATAAATAAATAAAACACTGTAATAGATTAAGAGTTGAGCTAAGGCAGAGATCGAGCATATAGCAGTCCCAAAACAACATCTAAAGATAGATAGGAAACTGTCAGGACGGCACCAGTTTAGAATTTTGCCAGCCGATCCACGCTCTTGTCGCATCTGCTGAAATGCAATACTTCCTTTCTCGGAAAAGATATATAAAACCTCCGTCCTAGCCAAAAATATAGTCACTTCACCATCAGCGTGAGCCCTCGTCGGTTGTCACCAAGGTCCTCCTCATCCACCATGTAGACCAGTAAGAACTCTTTTATCTCCATCTTTCGCTCCTAGCTCAACTTTTATCTGTTCACGGAGCTTTCCTAGTGCAAATGTGTCTTCGTTTTTTGTGTGGACATTCCCAAGCTTTCCACTCTGCCTCGAGAGAACTGTTAAAGGTCTCTAAAGGTGCAGAGAGGTACTGGAAAACTCTCCACGCCCTGACTGTCCCTCTCGGCTACTACAGGTTTGCCCCTTTCAGTTACCATACCACAGCAAGAGACCCTCGGTTACCACAGTATAGCGAGAGTCGACCGGATTCTACAAGAGTCAACAGGATCTCACCACATATATATGGTAATATAAACCAAACAACCCCATATTGTATAATACAAATAACAATATTTTCATGTTTTATAATAGAAACACATCTATAAATAATTATACGCATGATTGACATGTTTCATTGCATCACCATTTGTAATGTACTTTGTAGAAACTGAGGATAAATAAATAAAACTCTGTAATAGATTAAGAGTTGATCTTAAGCAAGAGATTGAAATAAAAGTCCAAAAGCGTCTAAAATCGAGATGTTGAAACGAGGCATAAAGATAGCAAGACCACAGGGCGTTGCCAGAGTATACAATTTCGCTTCCGATCCACGCTCTTGTTGCATCCGCTGAAATCCAATACTACCTCTCTCGGCAAAGATATATAATACCTCTGCCCTAGTCGAAAATATAGTCACTTAATAGTCACTTCACCATCAGCGGAAGCCCTCGACGGTTGTCACCAAGGTCCATCTCATCCACCATGTAGAACAGTAAGAACTCTTCTATCTCCATCTTTCGCTCCTAGCTCGACTTTTATCTGTTCACGGAAATTTCCTAATACAACTGTGTCTCTTCGTTTTTTGTGATTGACATTCCCAAGCTTTCCACTCTGCCTCGCCCACGACTGCCTGTACTCTGTGAAAACTCATAAAGGTCTTCCAAGGTGCCGAGAGGTACTGGAAAACTCTCTACATCCTGACTGTTCCTCTCGGTTAACACAGTATAGCGAGAGTCGAAAGGATAACTCACCACAGTTTAAGTCGACTGGATACCTCACCACACACACACATATATATATGGAAAATTTGCCGGGAGGAAATTAATCCATAGAAGCAATGGGCACCTCTCCCGTCAAAATAAACGTCAAAATCTGACGCCATCTATTGACCGTCGCCGCAACTAGCGGCCTCGGGTCGGTGACAAAGCCACAACACCAGCTTTGGCAAACTGAGAAGCGTCCACCTAGAGACCATGGTTTCGGGCTAATGGCCCTCGTCAGTCTAGGGCGGACTTTATTCCATGAGATCCACACGGGATCTAATGGAATCTTCACAATCTACCAAAGAGGTGTTTTGCTGGCAATGTGGCTGGGCCAAATCTATGGCAAGAATATAGATGGCGTCAGATTTTGACGTTTATTTTGACGGGAGAGGTGCCCATTGCTTCTATGGATTAATTTCCTCCCGGCAAATTTTCCATCTATATTCTTGCCATAGATTTGGCCCAGCCACATTGCCAGCAAAACACCTCTTTGGTAGATTGTGAAGATTCCATTAGATCCCGTGTGGATCTCATGGAATAAAGTCCGCCCTAGACTGACGAGGGCCATTAGCCCGAAACCATGGTCTCTAGGTGGACGCTTCTCAGTTTGCCAAAGCTGGTGTTGTGGCTTTGTCACCGACCCGAGGCCGCTAGTTGCGGCGACGGTCAATAGATGGCGTCAGATTTTGACGTTTATTTTGACGGGAGAGGTGCCCATTGCTTCTATACATATATATATATATATACAGTGGTACCTCGACATACGAGCGCCTCGACATACGAGTTTTTCGAGATACGAGCCGACGAGCAAGTGATTTTTTGCTTTGAGTTACGAGCGAAATTCGAGATACGAGTTCGGTTCGGTAGTGTTGAAGATATTAATCTGTGATTTTAAATGGGAATTTTGTATGGGGAAATTTGCTTCGAGATACGAGTAATTCAAGATACGAGCAGGGTTGCGGACCGAATTAAACTCTTATGTCGAGGTACCACTGTATATATATATATATTTATATAATAGATTAAAACAGAAAACGATTTTTACTATGATATGTTTTTAATTTATTATAAAATAATCAAATCGATTATTAATATATTTTATCACTCTTCTTGTTCCAAAATCACTCTATTAGGTACCGCTCAACTTGAGCAACCATTCACATATTACACATAAATGTAAACGCGCGATTCAATCCCGGTTCAAGACTGTCGGGTATCGAAGGTGTTACCCACTCGTCCACCGACTCTTTTTTTTAACTTATCGGTTCAAAATCAATTTATTAGGTACCGTTGAACAAGAGCAACCTAGTTAATGAAAATTGAATAAATCAATAATATGTGAGTTATTCACATATTAAACAAAAGGTTAGCGCGGGAATAAATCCCGGTTCATGACTGTCGGGAATCGAGGGTGTTACCCACTCGTCCACCGACTCTTTTTTTTTTTTTTATCGATAGATGGAAATTGAATATACAAATTTATTTTTCAAATAAAAACTGCATTTAGAATATTCGTAGAAAAATGAATCAAAAGGTTTTAGCATAACTATGATATCGTATTTTATATCAACTATATATAATTTTCAAATACCAAGATAACTTTTAAAGATCATTTGTTGGTTGGAAGTTGATTCAGAGAAAAAATAGCCACATCAACCAATTGGTCATTTCAACTCCCGACGTTTCTCAGTGGCTTCCTGTCACTCTCTTCTGAGGAAGTCACTGAAACGTCGGGAGTTGAAATAACCGATTGGTTGATGTAGCTGTGTTTTTCTCTGAATCAAGATACCTTTAGCATTTTTAAAATCGTGTTTTTTTTGTTTTTTTTTAATGGTCAAATATGGGATGAGGGTTAAAGAAGACCTCCTCCCTGTCTGAAGAAGGACTTTCTTAAGTTGAAGGAGCCTCTCCCCTGAATAAATTATGAAAATATCTATCAAATTTGTATAAATAACTCTTAATATTCAATATAAAGTAGAGGGAGAATGATATTTATTTACCAAAGGTGGCACATAATCGTATATATTTATAAATGTATTTAGACAATTTTCGTTCTTTATCACACTAATGCGTTTCGTACTTTTTTTTATTATCCCATTGTATAATTATACAAAGTCATGGAGACTATATCCATTGATCAAATTCACAATTCAGGCAGGGTTGGAGTACAGGTCCTGGTCCATTGTTCCAGAGGAATGCATAGGAGCCTCAAGACAAGGACCTGTATGAGTTGAGATACTAAATTAATTTTGTTGGTTTTGTGTAATTTAGTCTTCATTGAGGATATATTCAACTTGGACACAATTGTGAAATATTGGTGTTGGTATTGATGAGATGAAGACTAGGTAAAGGTAAAGATTCAAAGTTTGCTCAGAAATCTAAAATTCTTCCTACAATTACCAGCTAATGTGTCAGAATTAATAGTGAATAAAAAGCGCCCATTTTGTAAGCAATATATTTTTATTTTATCAAAACCAATTACATATCATAACCTTGAGAACCATACAATCGTTTAAAATAAATACATTAACAATATTTAATTAAAAATGGCATATATTTTGGATTAAAATATAAAATATAAATTATATTTTGATCCAATATATTCCTTTTTAATTAAAGATTTATTTATGGATGGCGCTATCTTCAAAAACATATATACAATATGTTAAAACATATTTGAATAAAGAAAATCATACTTTATCAATAAAGGCATAAAATTTACAAATAAAAAAATATATTTCTGGACCGCTCACACGAGCATTTTAGATGTAGAGCGCAATTTTAAAGAATAATAAAAATTTAAAGTTTATTTTGGGTTATTCTACAATATTTGACCAACCAATTTTAGTGATTTATCAAAAAAAGACAACTACATATGCGTTTCAGTCTGATGGCCTTTCTCAGTGTGGTGCATGTTTTACCTCAAAGACCAAAATTTGTCCAAAAGGCTTCCCGAGAAATCAAGAAATGGGTTATTAAGGCTAGCGTATATACACTGAACATGTGAAAAAGTAACAAAATATCCAGGTGTTGACATTAAAAATAAAAGAGGCATATCCTGAATGCTCGCAGGAGCATTTTATATAGATTTATTTATTTATTTAAATTTGAAGCGCTATGTCCCCCTAGGGACATTTAAGCTGTAATGCATTAATGCCCCTAAATTTGAATATAGATATTCACAATAATTTTAGGACGTAAATAATAGTCATAAGATATTAACAAGGAGAAAGAGACAAAAAAGGTCATCAAATATTTACATCAAATTGTATAATATAAGGCAGTGCGAGGAGCCTTTAGGTTCAAAGTTTTTTTGTTTTTGTTTGAATACAGAATGCACCACGCTCAGAAGACCAACAGCCCGAAAGACGTACGTGGTTGGCCTTTCTTTATTCATCTGAAAATATGTCTTCCAAATATTTTGTAATAACCTGAACCAACGTTTTGTTGTTTTTATTCCACTTGATGGCGCGCTGCCATCTAAAAATGCTCATGTGAGCGGTCAGGATGTGCCTTTTTATTTTTAACATCATCACATGACCTTTTCTATTTTACATACTTTTTCACATATAAATTTATTAAAATAAATAGTAAAAATGTGAAATTTTACTGGAATAAGGAGAATAAATTAGGAAAAAAGCATCTCCTCATCGTTGCATGATAAGAAGATGCTTTTTTCTTAATATAAATTTATATTTAAAAAATAATTTAAAAATAGAAATGTCAGGTGTTGATATTAAAATCAATAAAAGGCATATCCTGATCATTAGCACATGAGCTTTTTAGATAGCGCTCTGCCATCTAAAACTAATGTGCTCATCGTCAGGATATTCCTTTTTAAAATATAAATTTATATGTGTCATATGAGAAATAAATATTTAAAAATAACGCATTATATGTCTTATAAATACATATGCTTTTGTATGAAAATATAAAACTAAGATGTTTGTCTTTTTTGCAGATAATACATCAACAAAATAATCAAGAAGAGTTAACATAAAAATTGTTTGGCAGGGCTATTAAAATATAAGGGAAGATAGTTTTGCTAAGTTTTATCATATAAAAAGTGTCGTACCTGGATCTATGAAAGAAAAATAACATTTTTTCTCAAAATATTTAGACTTGAGACTTATTATGAAATAAATTGATAAAGAAAGAGCAATACCTTGAAATATTTTAGGAAAAAATGTTTTTATATCTCTCCCTCTTTAACAGATCCCGATATGCCTTTTTAAAATATAATCATTGGATCGTCTTTTGATTCAAAGATTTATTAGTTCTGCTTAAATTGAAATATCAAAATTGTATAAGAAATAGCAAACCCCAAAAAGTTGAAAAGCGTGGAAATACTCAATGGAATAAACCCACCAGCACTTATCACCACCTGTCTATCTTGGGAACTACATCTATTCAAGAAGTTGTTGGTATTTGAATCTGAAATTGTTCTTTCATCGAACATCAGGGCGCGATTGAAAAGATTCGAATGGTTCTTGATACATTCCCCTTGTAAATTCAAGCTAGCAAGTAATGGAAAATGTAATAATATTCCAGCAATCAAATCACCAATGTCCTGAATACCCATTCGATGTAAATTACTATACAAACCATATGTGAAAAACATTATCAATGAATTAACATTATAAAATAATAAAGGTAAAGAATATAGATCATTGATTATTTCAATATTTTCTTTCATATTTTTGAATTTAATCAAGGTTCCATCCAATGGAATATTTTTATCGACCACATCTCTGCTCAACATATTCAAGGCACTGTTTAACAAACAAAGGAGGTAGGAAAAGGTTATAAAATGAGTGCCAATCAAGAGGTGTTCAAATATAATATATACACTCGTAACACTATAAATATGACCATCAGGAATATATCTATAAAGAGTATACGCAAAATAATAGATGTAAAAACTTATATACAGGCTAAATATAAGTTGAAAGGATATTTTACATGAATTATTTCTACAGAAGTTTAAGATGATTTCGAAGATATTGATTAATTTGAGGCGATGCCTATATAGGTATATATTAATCCACATTAGAAAACAAATTTGTGAAAAAGGGATATAAATATACCTGGGAGAGAGAGAGAGACTTGGTTTCTAGAAATTTTAAAACAGTCCTTACAGAAGTTACGGATAAGACTAGAAATCCAAGTCGATATTTCAAACAACGATCATTGCTGAGTATATTCCCAGTTAGGTAAATGAATATCTTCAGGTAAAGTGGAAAATCTTCACTATACCTTCTTGATAATGAGGGATACATCTTGCCACTTGTTGCCCACAAAACTGTTTTCACAAATAAAATGCTGTCTGTTACCTAGCAACTGGAAGTCGATTAGATTAATATAAACAATATTTCTAATTTAGGAAATTCACGCACACAGTGAGTAAAACATTCTCTTCACCATTTTAATCAATCCCGCCTATTTTATTACGTATTAAAAAATACTCTTTTTAATAATAAAGTTTCTACATTAACCTTAATTTTAAAATTACACTTTTATTTATATTTATTTTTATAAATAAAACATTTCTGCAAAATTGTGTGACTTAAATATTTTCATATAGTCACATTTGCGTACATATACGATAATTGTGCATTGATATATTTCTCTCTCTCGGCCGTGCGGCCACGCGGAGCGCAAGCTCTGCGTTTTTTTTTTTCTATCTGGAGATGGAAACCTTCCTAGTTTTTCAACCCATATGCAGTACTGGCGGTGAGCCAGGATAAAGATCTACACGACGGTATGATTCCCATGGAGGTAGCTGAAATGGAAGTCGATTTATCTACAATAAAAGATTAGACGAATAATCGTTTGAATTCAAATGCGAGCGACGGACATGCAAATTCGTTCGTCAAAAACGGCGGCTATGTAAATCCGGCCGCGGGAAAAAGAGAAAATTGGACGGCAGCAAGTTGAGGCCGCGGAAAAGGATAATAACACTGAACCTTACCAATTTGTACACCGGGAAAAAGTAAACGGTCTAACCCTAAAAGTCAGCGGGCCCAGATTGTAGGCCGGACGCTGGCTCTCTAAAACTCCCTGGGCAGCTTCGAAGGACCACGAAGGAGTCCGTGACCCTCGTCAGGAACACCAGGCAACAGCAGACGCTGAAAAAAGCTAGATCATCAGCAGCATCGTTCGACCAATGCTGCTATGTCGAATGGTGCACGGACTTCCATCCCGTACACTAAATGAAGGCCTTGGAGGAGTTGCTGGGGAAGGGATATGTCTACCAGCTGATGAAGATGTCCGGCCATGTTATGGTCGGACTGGCCAGCATTGAGAAGGCGGAGTGCCTGGTGGAGAATGGACTCACCATCAACAACACCTTCCTCAGGGCTTTTCCATACATAAGGAAGGCGGAGAAGATATTCCTTCTATATGTACAGTTGCTATACTTTATTAGATTCTTACGCGGTACAGATTGATGTTAGTTGAGGCTTTCTATTTGCAGTAAATAGGAATTACAGTCACGTGGTGGAAAATGTGGTAGTAGATATCTGGACTATTTACAACAATTCCATGGTCTTAAATCATCACAGATGGCCCCGGATGTGAGAGGGTTCATATGGAGGGATTTAAGAGAGCGGAATAGGAAGGCTGTTATTGAGGAAGTAATTTTTTTAAAAATTAATTAAAATGAGTTGGTATATAACATGGGGTTGATTTCTGTATATTCATAAGAGATAATAAAGTATAAACAACTAATACTTCTTGTGTCTAGGTCTCCAGCAAAATCAGCATCGGAAAAACCTATCAGAGATGTAGTGCAGGAACTCCCACCAAAACAAATACCGATGTTTTTCGTAGCTTTTAAGTATCCAAATATTTTCTTTACTGCGGTCCAATGTGAAGGTCCTGGGTTGTTCATAAATTGGCTAACCCTGCTGACTGCGTAGGCAATATCAGGTCTAGTTCCAGTCATGAGGTACCTTAAACTACCAATTGTCTGTATGTATGGAATCTTGTTCATTTCTTCAATTTCCTGATTATCCTTTGGGCACATCTCTTTTGTTAGTTTTGCGTAAGGATCAGAAGGTACAGATTGTAACTTAATTTCAAGAAGGTTGTAATGTTCAAGTGTTCTTTCAATGTATGAGGCTTGATGTAGAAATAACATTTTAATTGTTCTATCTGCATTTTGCTTTATTTTGTATACCCACTTGCATGCAATAGCTTTTCTGTCTGATGGTAGTGTCACATAAGTCCATGTTTGATTTTTCATCAAGAAATTGAATTCATCGTCCATAGCTAGTTTCCACTTTTTGAGTTTTGTCCTACAATTGCATCTTCATAGTTCAATGGTTCTTGGTCATGGACATAACAAGCATATGAAATAGCTCTTGTACAGTTGGTTGATGATTGTTCCTTTTCTCTGATTCTATTCCAGAGAGGGTATCGACATGATTCTTCTGGTTTGGAACTGGTATTTGTGCTATCAACACTTTCTTCACTATATATAGTTACCTGCTCTTGTTGGTTATCCTGAATATTTTCTACGAAATATCAATATGTTTAGTTCTTTTGTGGTATTCTGGTTGTGAACAAGTCTTATGCAGCTTTGATTGTCGCAAAAAATTGTTGTAGGCTTTACTTGTTCTTGATGTAGCTCGGGTAGAAGTTGTCTCATCCAAATTGCTTCTTTCGTTGCTTTGGAAGCCGCAATATATTCAGATTCTGTTGTTGACAGAGACACACAATTCTGTTTTTGACTGCACCAAGAAATAGGTCCATTATTCAACATGAACACATATCCGGTGGTTGATTTTCTTGTGTCTAGGTCTCCAGCAAAATCAGCATCGGAAAAACCTATCAGAGATGTAGTGCAGGAACTCCCACCAAAACAAATACCGATGTTTTTCGTAGCTTTTAAGTATCCAAATATTTTCTTTACTGCGGTCCAATGTGAAGGTCCTGGGTTGTTCATAAATTGGCTAACCCTGCTGACTGCGTAGGCAATATCAGGTCTAGTTCCAGTCATGAGGTACATTAAACTACCAATTGTCTGTATGTATGGAATCTTGTTCATTTCTTCAATTTCCTGATTATCCTTTGGGCACATCTCTTTTGTTAGTTTTGCGTAAGGATCAGAAGGTACAGATTGTAACTTAATTTCAAGAAGGTTGTAATGTTCAAGTGTTCTTTCAATGTATGAGGCTTGATGTAGAAATAACATTTTAGTTGTTCTATCTGCATTTTGCTTTATTTTGTATACCCACTTGCATGCAATAGCTTTTCTGTCTGATGGTAGTGTCACATAAGTCCATGTTTGATTTTTCATCAAGAAATTGAATTCATCGTCCATAGCTAGTTTCCACTTTTTGAGTTTTGTCCTACAATTGCATCTTCATAGTTCAATGGTTCTTGGTCATGGACATAACAAGCATATGAAATAGCTCTTGTACAGTTGGTTGATGATTGTTCCTTTTCTCTGATTCTATTCCTGAGAGGGTATCGACATGATTCTTCTGGTTTGGAACTGGTATTTGTGCTATCAACACTTTCTTCACTATATATAGTTACCTGCTCTTGTTGGTTATCCTGAATATTTTCTGTTGTATTAGCTTCATTAAATATTACATCTCTGCTTATGATAATTTTTCTAGCAATAGGATCCCACATTCTATAATTTTTGTTAGTTTCAGTATATCTAACAAAAAATATACGAATACTCTTTTTGTCTAATTTCTTTCTGTTATCTTTTGGTATATGCACATAAGCGTTACATCCAAAAGTTTTCAAATGTAAGATGGAGGGTTTTCTTTTTTACCATATTTCATAAGGTGTAGAATTTCCCAATACTTTAGTAGTACATCTATTTAAGAGATAGACTGCTGTGTTTACGGCTTCAGCCCACAGTTCAAGCGGCATTTTTATTCCATGTAACAAGCATCTAGCTGATTCAACTATTGTTCTGTTATCTCTTTCAGAAATTCCATTCTGTTCTGGGGTATATGGAGCAGTGAGTTCATGAACAATTCCTAGATATTTTAGATAATCAGAAAAAATCTTATTTAAGAATTCTGTGCCATTATCTGTTCTGAATCCTTTTATTTTATTTTCAGTTTCAGTCCTAACTCTTTTTACAAATTCTTTAAATTTCTCAAGTACATCTGATTTATGCCTAATGAAGTAGGCCACTCTAAATCTTGGATAATCATCCTTGAATGATACAAAATATAATGATCCACCTGGTGATCTTTTACTCATTGGTCCACAAACATCTGAATAGATCAAGTCTCCTGGATAGGTCGAATTTGGACTTGTTGACGTGTGAAAAACTTTCTATTTTGTTTTCCATAGATGCATGTTTCACATAGTAAAGAATCAGGCTTTTCTCTAATTTTAATGTTTTCTTCAAAAACATTATTTTCAAACATTTGGGTTAATTTTATAGGATTTACATAACCCATTCTTTGATGCCATATATCTAGACTTAACTGAGCAACATGAGTTTGTGAAGATTGCTTTGCATTAATAAAAATTCTATAAAGATTTGAATTGTCCTTTATTCCAGTAACTAGCATTTCGAATTTTTTGTCAATTTTATCTGATTTCCTTTACAAATGAGCGTCAAACCATGTTTTGTTGCAGTAAATATTGAAAAAAGATTGGTCTCTAATTCAGGTATATAGAGAACATCCAAAAGAGTTGCATTAATTTCCTGACTATCAACATAAGAGAGAATATCAATATTTCCCTTGCCTTTTGCATAGATCTTCTTTCCATCTCCAAGGCACACAGGATGAACACCTTCTAGTATTTCTTCGAACGTAGAGAACCATTCTCTTCTGAAAGTCATGTGATCCGTTGCTCCAGAATCTGCAATCCAGGAATCCTTTGTTTCAGCGAGGAAGGCACTTGTCTCAGCTGAAAAAGCACAGCTATCATCTCTGGCTAAAGAACTTGGCTGTTGTCCTTTTTGTTCTTCCTTTCTTTTATAGCATTCTTTCCACCAATGTCCTTTCTTCTTGCAATATCTACAGTGTGTGTTCTTCTTTTTATCTTTAATGGATTGTTGATGCTGCTGTTGTTTGTTGGAAGCTGTTGAATTTCTGTTGAACTTTGAAAAAGTAATCAAGGCATTATCTGGTTTAAAATTTCCTGAAGAATCCCAATGATCCTGTAAGCTTTCTTCTTTCAGTAATCTTGCCGTCAAGTTTTCTAGAGTCTTTTCTTCTGATGAAACCGAATCCCACGCTGTTATGAAATTATTGTATTTATCAGGCAAGCTGCAAATTATCTTTGTAATTAGGGCAACATCAGAGATTAGCTCACCTAGATCTTTCATTTGTTGTGCCTGAGTTTCAACTTTGGAAATGTGAGAAGCAATGTTATCATTTGGATTCATTTTATATTCGAAAAATCTTTGTTGCAGCAAATATTTGTTTGTTTCAGATTTCAGTTCATATATTGTTGATAATTTCTTCCACATATCTGCTGAAGTCTGGCAATTAACAATCTGTTGAAGATATTTAAACTCTAGAGCAGTAGTGATCAGCATTTTGGATTTTGCATCTTTCTTTTTCCATTCAGAGAATTTTGCAATATCCACTATTTCAGGTTTTACTTCAGAGCCATCAGTTATACTGAGATCTTTTGCTTCTAGAATAATCTTCATTTGAAATTTCCATAGATGAAAATTATCGCCGTTGAATTTTTTGAATTTGTGGAAGTTCAGTTGTCATCTTGAGCAAGCAAACGAATTTCAGCTTAGATAAACGAAAATATTTGATACCAACCAAGCTCTGCTGCCATGTAAGAGAATCAGAGGCTGGATCTCAGAAAGTATGTTTAATTAACAATTATATTAAATTAAGACGACAAGAAACAAAGAGAGTCAAACAAAAGGCAAGCGTAAGGGCAGACAACAAAGCAAACTGAAACCTATACAGGTACGGCCGGCGTGGCGCCAGGTCACGTGATGTCTGGGGAAGTGGCCGTTGCTAAGCAAAAGCCGACATGCGAGTTACTCCTCCAACAGAAAAGGACATAGAGGCGTTGAAAATGGGATTAGGAACATTATATTGAGGCCAAATAAGAGCGTTGGATTTCACCACGTGTGATCAACCCGTTCCAGGAGGGGAAAATTTAGTAAATGGGACAGTTGTATTAACCTGTCCACGGGACACGTGTTGCTTGAACGAGGTGAAATTGTATAATGTAGTTGGTAGGGATACATTATTTTGATACAGGAGTAGCTGAGGACAGTTTATAATTAGTATAAATATTTTTATACAGTTAATGGATAAGATGCCAAATAGCAAGGGTGTATCTAGGATATATAATTTTAGGTTCTGCGGTATAGTACCTATTTTTACGTTTAACAATATATAACCTATGGTGAAAATATTGTTAGATAGGGTGTTAATAGTTAAGTTAAATGGGTAGATGTTCTATTTTGCAAAACAGGTTTCTATTATTTTAAAAGTATTCCGACTAATTATATCGATAGATGCTCCTGTATCAAGTAGTAGAGGTAGGTTTACATTATTGGACAGTTCAGCTCGAACGAGCAATTGTTCAACGAAAGTTATGTGAGGAGGAACCTACTGTTGTGCTGTCTTGTGTGTCGGAACAGGCCTGTTTTGGTGCCGTGGTCGAAGTACCCATGGGACAGCTAGGGTTCACTGCTTGCGCTGGGCTCGTGGTGTAGAGAGGATCAGGGGAGCGGGTAACATGCGCTCGCGTGTTGTTAACTCGGAAGGGTGCGGGAGAGGACAACACAGTTCTTTTGTGCTGTGGATAAGTTGTGGCTCGGTACACAGGTTTTGGACGGCTCTGTGCAGGCCGTTTGGGGCAATGGGCGTGCCAGTGCATGGCGCCACAATACCTGCAGGATGAAGGATGTGGATTGGCAGCGTAGTTGGGTCGTGCTGACCACGGTCGCGGAGCACTGTACCTCGGTGACGGTGCGAAGGAAGGGTTGGGCGTTGTTCTGGTCGTCTGTTGGCACACTTGCGACGCACTGTGGGTTCCTCTTACGCGCGACACTAAACTATACCACTCTTGGAGGGTGTTCGGTTGCACGGCAGCGACAATGCGTTGATCAACGACGGGTAACCCATCAGTCAGGGATTCTAATAGGATTTTGTGGAGAAGGTTCAGCTGTAGACCACACACCGTCTTTTTTGATAATACTCCTCTAACGAGGAACGATCTGTCAACTTAATGGCCAAGAATCGTGCGAATGACGCGTTTGTGGTTTCAGGAAAGAGGTCTATCAGGGCCTGCCTTGCGTCAACGTAATATAATTTATCTAACTTTAGGCTGCGGAAGTAGTGCAGGGCCTTACCTTGTAGGAGGTTGAGTAGCCTTCTCAGTCTTTCGGTGTATTGTAGTTGGGCCAGATCAGCTTGGGCGTCGTAGTTGTCGAAGAAGCTCTGCGCCTCGTACGAACCATCGTAGCGCGGTAGTTCCACATCTCGCGATAGTCCGGTCGCCGAGGAAAGCTGATGTAGCGTCCTGGCTTAACTCCCCAGGACATCTGATACCGCCGGCGGGGCGTGGCGTCTTCCTGGCTGGGGGCGATTTCCTGCGTCCTACCGAGAGTGTTTTCCAACTTTGGAAAAGTGGTGTTTTCGCCACTTTCGTAGTCGGGATCGGACTCCATGGGCGCCTTTGAATCCTCCTCTCTTCCCTGTTCCATCTTTCTGTACAGACAGTGGTCTACTTGCTTACATGTACCTTGGCGTCCACAATCCTGTCGACTCTTCGGACGGGGAGTCTGTGATATCTTGGGACCTCTGGGACCAGTGTTACCTGATGCTAGACGAACCTCGATGTCAACTCTACCGTGCAGGTCGTGGTGGAAGGCGACACAGCTGGGCCAAAGGTGAAATAAGCAAACAGAGATTCCACTAAGAAGCGTCTGACGTCAAGAAGGAATGGGACGAGGAGATTTCTCGCAGGAAAGGATTTACCTTTATCGGAGCAGCCTGCGCGGGCTGGGACTGGAACGAAGACTAACTAAGGACTGGCTAACTGAGGATCGGGGCCTCCTTTTATAGCTGAGCTGGGTCCATGCAGGTCACTGCCCTTTTCTGGCGTAAACAGGGGGGGGGGAAGTTATATTATCCAGGAGGGCCATGACCTCGTAAAAGTTGGACTGGGTTTGCTAGGCCTGCTTTCCTATTCAAACCCAAGCCTGATTAGTTTTAACCTTAATTTTCTCCTGTTAGTCTCCATTCCTTCTATCTGTACAGTTGCTATACTTTATTAGATTCTTACGCGGTACAGATTGATGTTAGTTGAGGCTTTCTATTTGCAGTAAATAGGAATTTATATACAGTCACGTGGTGGAACATGTGGTAGTAGATATCTGGACTATTTACAATTCCATGGTCTTAAATCATCACATATATATATATATATATATATATATATATATATATATATATATATATATATAAAATAAGCATGTGATTGTTTTTGAAATAAACTTAAACGATGTTACATAAATTTAAAGAAAGATATATAAAAGGAAATGTTAAAAAATGTTTACGTGCTTCTAAATGTTTACCTCTGCCTATAAAATTAATTAAAATATAGACCTAAAATATCGGAAATTTGAAGTAATAAAATGAAAAATTAAACTGTAAATATTTTTATGACGATCTAAATTGCGAATATATCTCTAGTAGTTCAATTTTCCTATTTATACTGTCTTTGTCTTCTGCGGAGGTCCAACTTTCCAAAAATAATCGGCAATGTTTTTCATTTATGTTCTGGTATAAAATATATGTTTTATCAAAGTCCGGTGTGTGGTTGTTTTTCAAAGCGTGGTCTACAAGGAGTGATTTAAATACACTGGTGCCCAAAAATAAGAAACTTTTGTTTTTTAATGAAATGTTTTAAAATATACAACGCTAAAAGCTAAAAGGTAATTTAATTAGGTATTTTAAGTCGTAGAATTTATTTATCGCAACCATTCGATTCGGTAAAATTGAAAATATGCAAATTTTTGCTTGTCTTTATAATTGTGCTATTTGGCGTGTCGTTTACCCCATCTAAGAATTGTCCAATTATAATTTTATTTAATCCTTAGTTAATTATGAGTTTACGAAATATTTAAGCAGATGATTTAAAATGGAGAGCTGTTGGAAGAATGGAGGCAGAGCAATCACAAGTTGAAGTAGCAAAATGACTAAATGTGAATATATCTGTGGTCAGCAAAATATGGAAACAGTTCATTGAGACAGGAACCATCAAAAGTAAAGAAGGTTCTGGTAGAAAAAGAGCTACCTCTAAAGCCGTTATCTGGTCGTAACTGCCAAGCGCCATAGGAAGATGACAGCTATTCAACTCTCTAATGAACTCTCAAGTGCTACTGGAACGAGAATTTCAAGACAAAGTGTTTACCGAAGGCTTCACGAAGGTGCTCTTTATGCAAGACGACCAATGGTCTGTATCCCTTCAACCTCTGCTCACAGGAGAGCCCGCTTGAATTGGTGCTTGGAACATCACGCCTGGACTCATGATCAGTGGGCCAATGTTCTCTTCAGTGACGAGTCAAAATTTAGTTTAAACACAGATTCTCGACGAGTTTTCATCTGGAGGGAGCCTGGAACCCGCTATCATCCCAGTTTTAGAGGGGGCAGTCTCTTAGTCTGGGCTGGCATCAGTTCTAGCAGACGCACACCCCTCCACATTTTTCTGGGAAACTTTAACTGCCCAAAGGTACAGGGACGAGATCCTTGAGCCCTATCTAAGACCTTATAGAGATCAAATTGGTCACAATTTAATTTTTATGGACGATAATGCTCGTCCGCATAGGGCTAGGCTAGTCAATGAATATCTCCAGAGTGAGAATATTCGAAAGATGGATTGGCCAGCCAGATCTCCGGACCTGAATCCAATAGAGCATGTGTGGGATGCTCTAGGGAGGCGTATTGGAGCTCGTCACCCCTCTCCCAGAACCCTCGTTTGGCTAAGAACTGCTCTATTGGAGGAGTGGGGTTTACTACCCCTGGACCTCCTCCAAAGCCTGGTAAACAGTATGAGGGCTCGCTGTGAGACCTTGATAGCTGTTAGAGGTGATCATACTCCTTATTGATATCTTATTTCTTTAAGATCTGGAACCTTAGCTTTGGGTATGTTGGTAATAATTTGCATATTTCATAATTTCAAATATATATTTTTAATTTTCATATAGCTAGTCAAATTCTCCATAGATTAAACTATTTGTATACTAAATTTTATATTTGTTAATAAATTAGCTTTTGAGAAATTTCAATATTGGTTAAGTTTCTTATTTTTTGGACACCAGTGTATTTATACACATATTTAAATATATGTCATAATATTCGGAAATCTATATATATAAAAATGAATGTTTGTATGTTTGTTGGTTGGTTGGTTTGTATGTCCGGTATACAAATTAGCAGTAGTTCACTAATTCAAACCAAAATTTCAATACATAGGTAAAAAATAACGAGGATGACGATAGGCTATTTTAAAAAATATATAAATCAATTATTAAAACTATATATTCAAATTATTCTAAATAGCTCATCTAGAACGCGGTGGAATCTGATGGCGGGGCGCGCCCATTGGACGGCCTGCGACACGTGGCTTCCCTGTGCGCGCGCATGCGCCGGGAAGGCACTCGCACGCCGGCAGCCGACGGGAGCTGTCGCTTGCTCGCCGGGAGTCAACGGGCGCGCGCATGCGCCGGGAAGCCACTCGCCCGCCGGCAGCCGACGGGAGCGGTCGCTTGCTCGCCGGGAGTCAACGGGGCGCCGACATTTACTCGCTGGCAGCCAACGGGCACATGTTTAATGTGTTTGAATAATACATTTAATCATGTAAACCCGGGCGTTGCCGGGCAACCCTAGGAAGCAAGATGTATACAAGGTGTAGACAAGATGAAGATCTAGATGAAGATTAAAACGTTTTTAAAATATATTCGCACTCGGGTAAAACCCGGGCGTTGCCCGGGCCATTCGTCTAGTATATAAATAAAATGGCCTGTGTGGGAGTACAAGGAAAGGGGGGAAGATAGCCAGGTTAACAAACAACCTCCTTGGTAAACAAGAAACACGACTTCATTATCCCCTAGGGGACTTATCTTACTTAAAGCGGCTTAAAAGCGGCTAGACGGGATGATCAAGGGTCAGTTCTCATCGAGGTGGTCTCGACACCAGTTATTCTAGGGGTTGTTCTGGGACCTTCTATCTTTCCTCCCCGATCTATTTCCTCACGGGTTTTTTGCCTCTGAATCCTGTCTTCTGTGTGTCCTTACCACCCATCACTCAACAACCACGACTGCTTCTAACCAACATGCCACACTGCATTCAACCAACAGCATAAACAAAAACTACATTACTACATATATATTTATTAGATGGCGTCAGTTTTTGACGTTTATTTTGACAGGAGAAGCGCCCAATGCTTTTGTTTAATTTAGTTAGAATATTTATGTTTATATAAAGGTTTAATATAATTTTTCTATGATTGTGTAAATATTCATTGAATTTATCATCATCACCTTTTTTGTTTACAAAAATGTTATATTAAAAATAAAGTAATGTAATTGATCGAAGTGGTTGCCCTCATGTTTACTGACCCAATGTTTTAATAACTTAAGGTTTATGTTGTAAGAAAATTATACATTGGTCAACTCGAGCTGGATTGAACGTAAGTAAAAGTCAAGTTAAAATTTATTTTTAAAAAAAGTGTAACTTATAGGTATTTTGTAACCATATATTTCAACTAAAAGTATTTGGAAGAGAATTTAATAGCAATTATGGATGTAGAAACTTTAATTAAAAAATTAAAAAGGATAAAAAAAACTATAAAAGGCATAGAGAAAAATATCGAATCCATTGTTTCTATGGTAGATATTAATGCAACGAAATACAAACTAGATTATGCAAATAATGATTTGATGAAAATGAGTGATGTTTTCTTGCAGCAACTTGAGGATGATGATTTGAATGACGAAGTGGAAATTTGTATAGATAAGTGTATAAGATTGAAGTGTGAATTAGATTTAAAGCATAATGGGCAAGAACCATCTGTAAAAAAAAAAAAGAAGTTAATTTACATGTTAAAATGCCTAAACTTGAGTTGCCAACTTTCAATGGCAGATTAGAATCATGACTTTCATTTAAAGATCTATTTTTTTTTCTAAAATTGGTTCTACTCACAAATACCTGATATTGAAAAGTTACAATATTTGAAAGGCCAATTGAGAGGCGAAGCCCTAAGACTGGTCAACGCATTTCCAATTACGGCCGATAATTATGTTGAGGTTTGGCAAACTTTATTAACAATATATGATAACCCAAAGGATCTAATTTTCACCCAAATAGATAATGCATTAAGATTACCAAAATAAGCCGATGACAACCATAATTCAATGTTTAAACTTCTAGATAGCTGCAACGAAATAGTAAGAACATTGAAGGTATTGGGTTACCGAATCGATAGTTTATCTGAGGTATTTTTCGTCAATATCATACAATATAAGCTTGATAAAACCACAAGAAAACATTGGGAATTGCAGAAGAACCCAGGAGTTGTGCCTTCAATTAAGGTTATAATGGAATTTTTGGAAATTCACGCAAAAGGCTTGCAGAGTTTACCAAATAAAGATTCAAATGTGGAGAAACATTCAATTAAAAAGGAATTACAAAAGGTGAATGTTTATAATTCATATATGATCAAATGTCTTAAATGTCACGGTGCACATGCTCTTTCAAGCTGTAATTTATTTTCTAAATTACTGAGTCGGAGAGAGTGAATTTTGTTAGTTCGGCCAAATTGTGTTTCAGATTGTCAAAGCCAAACCATTTAGCAAAGAATTGTTATTGCAAAAACATTTGTCAAATTTACAAGAAAAGACATCACACTTCGATTCACCAAGAAACCAAGGTTCAAGAAGTTGATGAAAGGAAATTTAAGTGTGGAAAAGACATCAAAAATACAACTTTTCTTATAAGTAATGAGAAATATTTTTCAAATGTCATGCTTACAACCGCTAGGATTAAAATCAAGGATAACAAAGGTGTGCCTCAGACATGTAGAGCCTTGATAGACTCAGGGTCTCAGGCGAAATTTATATCAGGACAATGTAGAAAAAGACTAGGACTTAAATATGTTACCTCACACTCGCAAATATCGGGAATTTCGGGACATTTTGCGAGTCACTCTTATGGACTTGTGGAGTTTGAATTTACGCTACATTTCAAATCCGATGAACTTTTCAAGGTGAACGCCTTGGTGTTGTAAAAGTTGACAAATAATTTGCCAACTCTAACATGTCCAAAGTCAAACTTGGCGCATCTCAAAACCATGCCTCTGGCTGATCCAGATTATAATATCGACATATTAATTGGTGCTGAGTTAGCTATGACCCTGTTCACTGGCGAGTCCATTATCGGCGATAAAGAACAACTAACTGATACTTCTTCTAAATTAGGATGGCTCCTTTCTGGAAGAGTTTCCTCTAAGGGTATTAGGAGATGTATTTAGGAATATCATTCAGTCACATCATGCATGCCTGGAAACCCAAAATATAGTCGAAAAATTTGGAAATTGGAATCCATTCCTGATGTGACTTCTATATCTAAGGATGAAAGTGAAATCCATTTTGTGGAAACACAAGGAAGGGATTCCACAGACAGATATGTTGTACAACTGCCATTTCGGAATGACTGCCATTTAGGAGATTCAAGATCCAATGCGATCAAAAGACTTTGTTCTTTGGAAAGAGCTTTGATTCCACGACCTGAAGTTTATGAGCAATATAGAAGCTTCATTAAGGAATATCTTGAATTGGGGCATATGAGCTTAGTACCAAAGGAAGATATCATTAAGGGAAGGTACTATCTGCCTCATCATCCTGTAATAAAGGAAAAAGGTTGCACCACCAAATTGCGAGTAGTATTTGACGCATCAGCAAAGACTAATTCAGGTTTGTCCTTGAATGATGCTTAATTCCAGGGCCCAAAATTCAACAGGATTTGTTTCACATCATTCTGAGATTTAGAATTCATCCTGTTGCTATAAATGCTGATATCGCAAAGATGTATAGGCAAATTAGAATATCACAAGAAGACTCTGAATTCCAAAGAATTGTATGGCGGAATGATCCTCATGATAAAATAAAGGACTATCGGCTAGAAACTGTCACTTATGGGACTAGTTGTGCACCATTTTTGGCCACTCGTATCATCAAACAGTTGGCTTTGGATGAGCAGAGTAAGTTTCCAAAGCCTAGCAAAATAGCATTGACAGACTTTTATGTTGATGAGATCTAGTAACTGGAACTTTTTCAGTAGATGAAGGCAAGAATTTGGTGCAAGAACTCTATGGTTTACTAAGTGCAGGAGGCTTCGAACTTCGTAAGTGGACCTCCAATGTTCCTGATGTTCTGTCACTTTTACCAAATCATTTAAATTCACCAACACAAATATTGGATTTGAGGGATCCAAGGAATTTGTCAACGTTTTAGGACTTCAATGGCAACTAAGAACTGATGGTTTCACATTTATGGGAATAGCTCTGCCACTGAAATCTATGACAAAACGAGGGATACTATCACAGGTTGCTAAAATATTTGATCCACTGGGTTGGATCTCACCATTTATGACCACTATTAAACTGATTTTGCAAGAACTTTGGAAGACTGGTTTGGAATGGGATGACCCAATTCCAGAGGAACTAAGAAGGAAGCTGACTTTGATAAACCAGGATCTTCCATCGCTAGAGCACATTCAGATCCCAAGATGCGTGGTACCAGGTAATTTTATGAAGGTAGAATTTCATGGATTTTGTGATGCATCACAGAAGGCATATGCTGCATCTCCGTATCTAAAGGTGATCCTCTCAAACACAATCTCTAAGACATTTCTCTTAGTAGCAAAAACAAGAGTCGCACCCATGAAGGTGGTTTCACTTCCAAAGTTAGAATTATGTTCTGCTCTACTTTTGGCAAGATTAGTGAAAACTGTATATGATAACCTTCCTCTTACCATCAATGAAATTTATTTATGGTCTGATTCTACTATAGCCTTATGCTGGATCAATTCCGAGCCGTGCAGATGGAAGACATTTGTGGCAAATCGAGTTGCTGAGATACACCGGCTTGTCTCCGGGGTTTGGTGCCATGTTGATGGAAGGCAGAATCAAGCAGACTGTGCATCACGAGGAATATTTCCATCCGACTTAGTAGAACATCCACTCTGGTGGAATGGGCCACCATGAACCTGCCCTTGAAATTAAGAAATTCATTAATAGCTCCAAGGAAGAATTTAAAGAAGAAGAAAAAATCGACGTATTTTGGTACAATTGAGTGTGAAATTACATCCATTGTGATAAACTGCTCATCATTAACCAAACTGAAATGTATCATAGCTTGGTGCTTAAGATTTGTCAACAACAGTCGAATGCCTTCACATTCAAGAAAAAGGGAGCCCTTAACATTAAGAGAGTTGAATGATGCCCTGTTGACAGTTGTTAAGTGTGTTCAATCTATTGAATTTTCCAAAGAAAAGCATTGCCTATTAAGCAACAAGCTAATCCCGAATAAGAGTAGAATATACAATCTATGTCTCTTTTTGGATTCAAGGGGAATCATTAGAGTTGGCGGACGATTAAAAAATGTAAATGTTTATGGTGATTGGATTAATCAAGTTTTACTTCCAAGATCACATCATCTTACCACTACTTATTGTAAACAATGTCCATGTCCATAATCTTCACTCATCTACTCAAGCTACACTTGCAGCAATAAGAAATATATTTTGGATACCTTCTGTAAGAAATGTAGTACGGAAAATTTTAAGAACATGCATGAAATGCGCTAGATTTCGTAAATAAGCTATTTTTCAATTAATGGGAAATCTACCTTTTGCAAGGATTAACAGATCAAGGCCGTTTTTGGTAAATGGAATAAATTTTTCAGGACCTTTTCTGATTAAACGGAACATGGGACGTACAACTTCAACCATGAATGCTTACGTTGCCTTGTTCATATGTTTCAGCACTCGGGCCATTCATCTAGAATTAATCAGTAGTCTGACAACAGATGCTCTCATATCCAGAATAAGAAGGTTCATTGCTCGAAGAGGTAAACCAGCAACAATTCATAGTGACAACGTCACTAATTTTGTTGGTGCGCATAGGATTATTGGGGACACTATGTCACAATGCCAGTAAAGTTCTTACGAATTCAGAGGGAATTAAGTGGAAATTTATTCCACCATCAGCTCCACATTTTGGTGGAATTTGGGAAGCCGGAGTTAAGTCCATGAAATATCATCTTAGAAGAACAATGGGCAGTGCTTTGCTAAATTTTGAAGAACTAACAACATTATATTACAATCTATAAAATAAAAGAAGACAAGTATCTTAAGATACTTGTCTTCTTTTATTTTATAGATTGTAATATAATAGCTCTAAGAAGAATCTCTTATTCTTATTAACTAACAACATTGTTAGCACAAATTGAAGCTTGCCTGAATTCGCGACCTCTTTGTCCTCTTTCTGAGGACCCTGAAGATCTACAGGCATTGACTCCTGGTCACTTCTTAATAGGTGGTTCTTTAACAGCGCTTCCCGATGAAGATGACATCATAGCAATGAGTTTTCCGAATAGATGGCAATTAATTCAAAAATCAATGAATCATTTTTGGAAAAGATGGTCCCAAGAATATGTGTCACAACTTCAACAAAGATCCTAATGGTGTAAGCCCCAACCCAACATTAAGGAAGGATCCCTGGTGTTGATAAAGAATGAACAACAACCTCCACTAGCATGGAAGATTGGTAGAATTTCAAAGGTGTTTCCAGGAAATTACGCTAGAATCAGAGTGGTAGAAGTCAAGACTGCTAATGGGACTTACAGAAGACCTATTTTAAAATTATGTTTGTTACCTATATAATGTTTTTTGATGGTCCCCCATCAAGTTGGTGGCGGAAGAATGTTTAATTTAGTTAGAATATTTATGTTTATATAAAGGTTTAATATACTTTTTTATGATTGTGTAAATATTCATTGAATTTATCATCATCACCTTTTTTTGTTTACAAAAATGTTATATGAAAAATAATGTAATGTAATTGATCGAAGTGGTTGCCCTCATGTTTACTGATCCAATGTTTTAATAATCTAAGGTATATGTTGTAAGAAAATTATACAGCTTCTATGGATCAAATACCTCCCGACAAATTTACCATCTATATATATTTATTAAGAAAAAGGCATCTACTTATCGTGCAACTGAAAGTTGCTGATGGCTTGCGCCATCTATCGGAATAAATATCAACTATTCTCGTTGAATTTTAATTATTTCAGAATTGGCCAAATACCCATTCTTGATTAATCAAGAAAAGCTAACCACGGACGCGTTTCGGGCTGTTGGCCCTCATCAGCGTGGTGCAAGCTGTACCTCAACGACCAAAAAATTGGTCATTAAGGCATTCTGAAAAATCATGAAACGGGTAGTTAAGGCCAGAATTGCGTGAGAACGCTACAAAATTTGAAAAAAATAGTACAAATGTAATATTGTACTGGGATAAGGTGCATAAATTAAGAAAAAGGCATCTACTTATCGTGCAAACTGAAAGTTGCTGATGACTTGCGTCATCTATCGGAATAAATATAATCTATTCTCGTTGATTTTTAATTATTCCAGAATTGGCCAAATACCCATTCTTGATTAATCAAGAAAAGCTAACCACGGACGCGTTTCGGGCTCTTGGCCCTCATCAGCGTGGTGCAAGCTGTACCTCAACGACCAAAAAATTGGTCATTAAGGCATCCTGAAAATCATGAAACGGGTAGTTAATGCCAGAATTGCGTGAGAACGCTACAAAATGTGAAAAAATAGTACAAAGTTGCACGATAAGTAGATGCCTTTTTTCCTAATTTATGCACCTTATCCCAGTACAATATTATATTTGTACTATTTTTTCACAATTTGTAGCGTTCTCACGCAATTCTGGCCTTAAACTACCCGTTTCATGATTTTTCAGGATGCCATAATGACCAATTTTTTGGTCGTTGAGGTACAGCTTGCACCACGCTGATGAGGGCCAACAGCCCGAAACGCGTCCATGGTTAGCTTTTCTTGATTAATCAGGAATGGATATTTGGCCATTTCTGGAATAATTAAAAATCAACGAGAATCGTTGATATTTATTCCGATAGATGGCGCAAGCCATCAGCAACTTTCAGATGCACGATAAGTAGATGCCTTTTTCTTAATTTATTCACCTTATCCCAGTACATTAATATATTTGTACTATTTTTTCATATATATTCATATAATTATTAAAAAAAAACATAATATAATATAATACACTGCGGCCTGTGATTGTAAAACGACACTTGAAGCTACACCGCATGAGTTTCTTTTCCACGAAAAATCAAATTTTTTATTTCAAGGTGAAATATCGAATATTTCTAACTTTTTGGATGAGGTATGAAAGGATGAATTATGAAGAGTAATCACGAACGGAAAAATAAAAGTGTCCAGGGATGGGAATTTTTCCGTTCGTCATTACTCTTCATAATTCATCCTTTCATACCTCATCCAAAAAGGTTAGAAATATTCGATATTTCACCTTGAAATAAAAAAAAAATGATTTTTCGAGGAAAAGAAACTCATGCGGTGTAGCTTCAAGTGTCGTTTTACAAAAAAAAAAAAACATACTTTAAATAAAATTTAATTAAGAATGAAATATACCAAGTTTAAAACTTAACTTTTGGCCACCAGTGTATATTAAGATAGAAATGCTGATATACTATTTATTGAAGAGCAACTATCTGTTTAAAAATATTGCTGATAAAATGCAAAATAAACAAATAGTTAAAGTTCTTACAGATTACTCAAGAGAGTGATGAACACCATAATTTTTCCCTCAATATATGTAAATTAATTAGTTTTGCTTAATTTAAATAGGCTTTGTATAATAGCCTATTTCTGTTAATGTAAAAGATGTAGTGTGTTAATCTGAAAGAGCGAGAAGCTGGTTCTCTTACCATTCTTTTTCACTTACACTATACTATAGTTATATTATATATGGGGATAATATCAAGTATATATTGAAATTTATTACAACATATATGTGATATCTTGGGACCTCTGGGACCAGTGTTTACCTGATGCTAAACGAATCTCGATGTCAACTCTACCGTGCAGTCGTGGTGGAAGGCGACACAGCTGGGCCAAAGGTGAAATAAACAAACAGAGATTCCACTAAGAAGCGTCTGAACGTCAAGAAGGAATGAAACGAGGAGATTTCTGGCAGGAAAGGGTTTAGTTACCTCTATCGGAGCGTCCGGCGGACTGGGGCTGAAACAAAGACTAACTAAGGACTGACTAACTGAGGCTCGGGGCCTCCTTTTATAGCTGCGCT
Organism: Cordylochernes scorpioides; assembly: GCA_030710605.1. NCBI lineage: Eukaryota > Metazoa > Arthropoda > Arachnida > Pseudoscorpiones > Chernetidae > Cordylochernes > Cordylochernes scorpioides. The sequence continues at coordinate 54,910,833 of CP092874.1, forward strand.
GGGTCCATACAGGTCACTGCCCTTTTCTGGCGTAAACAGGGGGGAAAGTTACATTTTCCCGGAAGGCCACGACCTCGTAAAAATTGGACTGGGCTCGCTAGGCCCGCTCTCCTATTCTCACCTAAGCCTGATTAGTTTTAACCTTAATTTTCTCCTGTTATTCTCCATTCCTTCTATCTGTACAGTTGCTATACTTTATTAGAATCTTACGCGGTACAGATTGATATTATTTGATGCTTTCTATTTGCAGTAAATAATAAGTTATATACAGTCACGTGGTGGAACATGTGGTAGTAGATATCTGGACTATTTACAACAATTCCATGGTCTCAAATCATCACATATATATATATGTTGTAATGTGTTTTATCCTGTAGGATGACTAGTGTGATTGGTTAGATGCAATCGTGGCGGCCACAATGTTCAGAGTGGGTTCAGGCGTTATTGGGATTGCACAAAATGACAAAGCATGTTGGATGTCACCTTAGAAAAAGCGAGAGTAAGTGGAGGCTACGCCAGTCAAGGCAAGTCTTTCCAGGGGGTTCTGTCAATCATCGTGTTTCAGAGGGCCTGATCTGTTTTTTTTTTTTTTAGCCAAAGGGGGCACACCTGGTAACCCGACTTTGTTTTTCGAAGACCTTCCTTCTGTCGGGCGCCACTGTCGCTCAATCGAATTTTATTATGTGATTTTGGTAATACATGATGGCCAAACTGGCCAGTTGATTTTTGTTTTTACAGTTTTGGTTATTATACTATAGATATTGCATTGTGTGCACTTACCGTAACTCAGTTAGTAATATACATTTTTTCCCTCAATGCTCAATACTTTTGTAAAAAAAAAGTAACCCTCGTATAAAAAGATTTTCAAAAAAAGTACGCAAGCAACTTGGAAAAAAAATGCAGAACTCTCATTGGTCGCTTAATTGGCCTGGTGTTGTTACTTCGCTTCGTATTTACTCCGCGTAAAAAATGCTTCAAATGAAAAAATTAAGTAGTCAAAAATACTAATCAAAATGTAGCCGAAAATTTTCCTCAGGTTTATAAAAACATGCAAAATATGGTACCAATTGGTTCAATAGTTTTTGAGTTCATCGCGAAACAGACAACAGATATTGACTTTTATATATAAGAAGATATATTGTAATATATCCCTATATGTAATATATCTATAGTATATATATTTTTTATATATAACTAAAAAATAAAAGTTGCCTCTTCTTTCAAAATATACGATAAAACTATTCTCAATATATTAACTGTTTACGCAAAATAATAGACTCAGGTCGGTGAAAAAGCCAAACTTTTTATATAATTTTATAGATCAAATTCCTTCCAGCCAAATTTTAATTTTTTTGAAACTGTGTAACATGCAAAATTTTACAATGGGTTTTAGTTGTGTTATTTGTATATATTGGAAAAATTAATTTATTTCTAGAAGAGTATATTCGGTAATTTTAGTATTTATTCCATGAAAAAGATGAATTTAAGTTTATTATTGATTATAAATATAATGATGTTATTAATTTATTATCATCAAACATCATCATAGCTTTGAAGAATTTTTAAAATACGTCCGAGTTCTGCTGGAATGAATGTATACCAAAAATATAGTTCTATAAAATGCCAATTATTCTTGTATATAGGAATAATTTTTCTTAACTAATTGAGTGACACAAGTAAGTCCCCGGGATTTACTCGAGGACATTTTATCCAAGTGCATATGTATAAAATGTATTGATATTACAAGAAAAGGATAGCCAGACATCTTGAAGAAGGAATAAAAGTTTCTTTTATATAAAAGAAACTCGTCGCCGTAAACTTTTATTCCTTCTTCAAGTTGTATTGATATATTTCATATTTTAAAAATGTTTACAATTATTTATTATGACCCGGCTTCGCTCGTCTTCTCCCTGAGTAAATTTTGTCTAATGAATAATACTTCAACGAATAATATTTATTATTGATGTATCTTAACATCCTTCTCTCTCTCTCTCTCTCTCTCTTATGTGTAATAATTTTTAAAAAATTAAAATTTTTAATTTGAAACACAAAATGATCATGATAATAATCTATCTATATAGATAATATCGTAACAGAGTTTTCCATTGTAAAGTCCTGAGCTATCTCCTCCGAAGATTCTGAACTACACATAACAATCTATATACCAAAATTTTCGTTATTTTTTTCTTCGTATGATAGGCCTGTTTTTATTTTCCTAATGTTAACAGTTATTTTTATTTTTTAATTTAATCTATTTTACAATCGTAGATTTTTTGCATTTATCATCATCAATTCATTTGTTTTGAAATGCGTAAAAATGTGTTTTGAAATAATATATTTCTGATTCATTTGATTATGTAAGTACTTTGTTATAGTTTTTCATTTAAATATATAAATTTTTCGAATTGTAGATTGAATTATTACTTTTATTCTATAATAATTATCTTTTATACGTGTTTGTTATAGTTTTTCATTTGAATTTAGCACAATTTTTGTATCTGGTTATCTTTTTTGGCATCTTTTTTTCTTATTAATAAGACCTAATCCAAATAATTTAATAGTGTGTGACGTTTCAGCAACAGCATCAGACAAAAGAATAAATGAACTAAAGAATAAAATCTCATTTTTCTTTTGTCTGATGATGGTGACATTTGGATTAGGTCTTTTTTTTTTTTTATTAATTTGTTATAGTTTTTCATTTGATTTAGCTCCATTTTTGTGTCTTATTTCTTCTTTATATTAAAACTTAGAATTAAGCTTTGCTTTTTTATATACATGTTTATTACACATTTAGCAATACTTTTTCTTTATATTTGCTCTTATTTACTCATTTTTTTACTCTTTCACAATCAGATTTTGAAAATGGCTAAATGGCCCCACTTCTCCCTATTTGCTTTTGTAGCTTTTCATATAAAAAAAATATTAAAACTTAGAATTAAGCTTTGCTTTTTTTTATACATGTTTGTTACACATTTAGCAATATATATACCAAAATATTTTTTTGGATACTTAGCTCTTTTAGTGAATTTTTGTCAGGGGGGCTGCAAAAGTGCCGTACTTATGCAGTATTTTGATGCTTTTCCTGTGAAAAGGATAGTGAAATTCAAAATTAAGCTTTGCTTTTTTATATACATGTTATTTACACATTTAGCAATATATACACAGAAATATTTTGGAATATTTAACTTTTTTGGTGAATTTTTGTCAAGGAAGCTATGGACTGCCGTAATCATGCATTATGTTGATGTTCTTCTCATAAAAAAAATATTTGGGTTTGGAAATGGGCTTTGCTTTTTCGTATACATGTTTTTTACATATTTAGCAATTAACACACAGACAAATTTTGGAATATTTAACTTTCTTGGTGAATTTTTGTCAGGGAAGCTATGGACTGCCGTATTCATGCAATATGTTGATGTTCTTCTCATAAAAAAAATATCTGGGTTTAGAATTGGGCTTTGCTTTTTTATATACATATTATTTGCACATTTTTTTTCATCAATTGTTTCCTCACATGCTTGGAATTTTCTTTTTATGCCTGTCCTGGCTTTCAGTTTTATAGTTTTCCTCTGCTTGGTTCTTATTTTACCTTTTTTTTTTTCAGCGTCTTCTGTCATGCCTCGCAAAGGCCGTGGAAGACTCACTCCCCTAACAGCTAGGCGTGCTAATATGACTCACCGCAGACACAAAACCCCTATTGCTATTTCTCTTGTTTACTTTTTTACCAATGCCTATAATTTTTCACCTGAAAGATTTTTTATTTTGTTTGTTATTCAATAAATTATTATCACTTATTTTTGGTCTTCTTTTTACTTACTTATTTTACTGGGGGTTGGTGGAAGGATGGTCTAAGCCGTTGGTTTTTCGACCGCTACGACCCGGGTTCGATTCCCGCATTGGGCACTTTTTTCTGAAAAATTAAAAAAAAAAATGCTCCAATGGCTTCCGATTCTTGCAAAAGTCCAACCCCACCAACAAGCGCAAGTAATCAAACGGGGCTCTGGCACATTTGTAAATGCAAAGTCGAACTGCTTTTCACATGTTTAAACATGTGGTGTACTTACAGTAAAAGCAGTCGCCTACTCTACCCACCATGATTATCAAGGCCTGTACCACGTGTACTAGGGATAAGCAAAAAAAAAATTATTTTACTCATTGCTCTATACATACAATTATTTGCATACAATTATATACATACAAATATATGCATACAATTATATACATACAATTTTCTACATTTTTGCACTCTGCAGTCTGATATGTTGTTAATAATAGGGGTTTTAGACAAATATCAACTGTTGAAATTTGCATTTCAAAATAGTTGAATTATCGAAAGTGTCGAATTAGTTTGTCATATGATAGGCCGTAGGTCGAGACATCAAAAATGGTCGAATTATCGTGTGTTGATTTAATTAGATTATATTGTATATGTAAAAATATAGAATTGTTGTTTTTAATGAGGTCTTTTAAATGAATTTATTCCTTTAATATGTTGTCATATCTGCAATATAGTTGTGTTGTTTGCAATTTTCTTTTTTTTTTCCTTTCAAATATTTGTGTCCACTCTGAAATATAGTTTGTGAATTTATATTCCAATTTATTTTCTTATATATATATATTTTTTTTTTGTTTCCAAAATATTTATTTAGACTTTCACCAATGCCTTTAGGATCTTTATGATGGAACACGTATGGTGTTTCAGCGCATGTGCTCTCATGTCCTTGAAGCACATATACTGACAGTGCCCAAAGTTGAACACACTGTATAGTGTCTGAAATATCTTTGGCCCCTTCGGATACCAACCTTCGCTTCATTCTAGAGAGGCGTTAGTTTTCACTAAGGTTGGCTTTTGCTATGACTATAAATAAGGCTCAAGGACAAACCTTGGCTACAAGAGCCTGTGTTTACGCACGGACAACTTTAAGTGGCTTTTTCAAGTGTGCGAACATTGGTAGCATACATGTAAAGATGAGCCATATCTTTTGGTCCTTCAGATTTCAGACTTCCATTCATTCTGAATATTTGGGTTCTTCCTACAAGAGCCTGTGTTTAATTTTAAAGTGGCTGCCTTCGCCTCTGTAATACCTTTTTACCGATGAAGTTGTATTTAAACAACAATCAACCTTGAAAATTTGATTTTTAAAATGGTCGAATTATCGAAAGTGTCGAATTATCGAAAGTGTCGAATTATCGATAGTGTCGAATTATCGATAGTGTCGAATTGCAGTTTGTTTATTTATTTTTTAATAAGGTCCTCTTATCTTATCTGCAATATAGTTGTATTGTTCGAAGCACATATACTGACAGTGCCCAAAGTTGAACACACTGTATAGTGTCTGAAATATCTTTGGCCCCTTCGGATACCAACCTTCGCTTCATTCTATAGAGGCGTTAGTTTTCACTAAGGTTGGCTTTTGCTATGACTATAAATAAGGCTCAAGGACAAACCTTGGCTACAAGAGCCTGTGTTTACGCACGGACAACTTTAAGTGGCTTTTTCAAGTGTGCGAACATTGGATAGCATACATGTAAAGATGACCCATATCTTTTGGTCCTTCAGATTTCAGACTTCCATTCATTCTGAATATTTGGGTTCTTCCTACAAGAGCCTGTGTTTAATTTTAAAGTGGCTGCCTTCGCCTCTGTAATACCTTTTTACCGGTAAAGTTGTATTTAAACGACAATCAACCTTGAAAATTTGATTTTTAAAATGGTCGAATTATCGAAAGTGTCGAATTATCGAAAGTGTCGAATTATCGAAAGTGTCGAATTATCGAAAGTGTCGAATTATCGATAGTGTCGAATTGCAGTTTGTTTATTTATTTTTAATAAGGTCCTCTTATCTTATCTGCAATATAGTTGTATTGTTCGAAATTTTATTTTCTAATTTGTTAATTTTTTTCTTTTTTTTTTTCACTCTAATAATATTTATTTAAATCTGATAATTTTTATTTAATGCAATTTATTTAATAATTTATTTAATCCAAAGTCTATAGTTTCTTCCCTGAAATTGCTTACCAAACATGAGTCAGTGTTTCCTCAGTGTTAACAGTTGGAGTGTTAGAATGCGGAGAGGCAAAATAACTCCCTACTGAATTTCTCAATAGTCTTACTCCCAGAGGAATGCATCCACACCAGTTAAACTCTAGGTTGGTGCTATTGTTATGCTTCTGAGAAGTTTTAAATCCTAAGCAGGGTCTTTGAAAATGGTACACGTGTGGTGATACTGTGCATGTGCTCTCATGTCCTTAAAGTAGTGTAGTTCTGTTGTTTGCACTTTCATTTTCTGATTTGTTAAAATTTTCTTCTATAGTTTCTCACCTGCGGGTCCTTCGGGGTAAACCTGGGTCGTTGCCCCGGTCACTCGGCTATTTATATCTATATATATCTATACTTTTAAAGTCTCTGCAGGCCCTTTGGGTAAACCCTGGGCGTTGCCCGGGTCACTCGGCTAGTAGTATATAATATTATAGCAAAGATATCAATTGTACTCTTCATGAGTATTATATAAGTAATTTTATGAGTTACAATTATATAAAATAACATTTATTAAAGCGAAATTCGCCTGGTAAACATTTACTAGGGGAGAAGCCAGGCGAAGCTGGGTCATGAAGAGTCAGTATATAATAATTATCATAATTTTAAAACTTCAAAATACAAAAAAATGGTTTGAGTATTGTCTAATTTCATTTTTTAAATAGCTTATATGTTAAAATATATATTATCAACTATCTACATGCAAATTTTATCAATGGTTTTGTCGGAGAAGAGTAACAAGTGCTAGTCCCCGCGATAATTGTTAAACAAATGTTCGTTAGACAAACTTTTACTCGAGTAGAATAAACCTTGCGAAGCCGGGTATATTCGTTAATAAATTTATACACACATTATGTGAGAAATCATTCTTCAGATAACATATCAAGTGATTTTTAGATATGAATTTGTGTGAAAAACACTAAGGTTTTATGTGAACAATAGTTACCAAAAATTTATTTGAAAAAGTAAAATAGAATTCGGATAAAAGGTTTCTCGGAAGCTTGCAAAACTTAAAATAAACTTTTTAATTGAATTTAATTTTTCTTTTTTAAATTGAGGTTTTGCCTTTTTCATTTAGATTGATTAGATTATATATAACACACACAGTAGGCAATATTTAATAATAAAATTATTTGAAAGGCCTATTAAAATATAAAGGAAGATAGTTTTACAAAGTTTTATTATATAAAAAAGGGATGTTTCTGGATCTGTGAGAGAAAAAAAACGTTATTTTTTTCTAAAAATATTTATACTTGAGGTCTATTGTGCAATATATTGATAAAGAGGAAGAAAACCTGATATATTTTGAAAAATATATCATTTATTTAAATGTGATCATTGGGTCGCTTTTTAACTCAAAGATTTATTAGTTCTGCTTAAATTGAAAGATCAAAATTGTATAAGAAATAGCAAAACCCAAAAAGTTGAAAATCGTTGACAAACTCAGTGGAAAATATCCACCAGCACTTATCACCATTTGTCTATCTTGTGAACTACATCACAGCAAGTAGTTGGAATTTGAAACTGAAATTTTTCATTCATCGAGCATGAGGGCGCGGTTGAAAATATTCGAATGGTTTTTAATACATTCTCCTTGTAAATTCAAGCTTGCAAGTAATGGAAAATGTATCATTTTCCAGCAATCAAATCGCCTATGTCCTGAATACCCATTCGATGTAAATTACTATATAAACCATATGTGAAAAACATAATTAATGAATTAACATTATATAATAATAATAAGGGCAAAGAATATATCTCATTGATAATATCAATAATTTCTTTAATATTTTTTAAATGTTTCAAAGTTTTATCCAATGGAATATTTTTATTGACTTACATCTCTGCTCAACATCGGGAAAATATCTATAAAACATATACGCAAAACAATAAATGTAAAAACTTATATACAGGCTAAATATAGGATGAAATGAGATTTTACATGAATTATTTCTACAGAAGTTTAAGATATTTTCAAAAATATTGATGAATTTAAAGCGGTACCTAAATAGATATAAATTAATCCACAAAAGAAAACAGCTTTGTAAAATAGAGATATACATATACCAGGACGTGGCTTCTAGAAATTTGAAAACAATCCTTACCCAAGTTTCAGATAATACTAGAATTCCAAGACGAAATTTCAAACAACGATCATTGCTGAGTATATTTCCAGTTAGGTTAATGAATATCTTCAGGTAAAGTGGAAAATCTTCACTATACCTTCTTGATGATGAGGGATACATCTTGCCACTTGTTACCCACAAAACTGTTTTCACAAATATAATGAGGGTTTGTTGCTTAGCAGCGGTAAATAGATTAGTTAAATATAAACAGTGTTTCAAATCAAGGATATCCACACACATAATGATAAAAACATTCTCTTTACCATTTCAATCAATATCGCTTATTTTATTACGTATTAAGAAAATATACTCTTTTACTTCAAATAATATAGTTTCTTCACACACATTCACCTTAAAAAATTCTGATAATTAAACTATTTTATTAATGTTTATTCTTATGTGATGGGAGGGAGAAGACATATCTTCAATATTTTTTACTTAAATTCTTTCTTAAAGCCATATTCGTATAACTATGAATCCTATGCATCTCTTTCTCTCATCCTGAGGCGCGAGCTTCGCGCTTCCAGAGATGGGGATAAACACAATTAAATTATATTATGATCCCAAGAAAGAAATCTGCCTGGCGACACCTCATTAATTGGACTTCTATTGGCATTGTATATAAATCCAAGAAGACTTAGGTCAGAAGGACATCACGGGTAGTTGGCGACTTCTGTACGCTCCAGGAACCTGGGTTACTTAAATAAATAATAATATTATGATGCCTTCCACTGGCATTGTATATAAATCCAAGAAGACTTAGGTCAGAAGGACATCCCGGGTAGTTGGCGACTTCTGTACGCTCCAGGAACCTGGGTTACTTAAATAAATAATAATATATTATGATGCATTAGCGCGCCATATGTTATGAAAATTCAAAATTTAGTTTAATTTTTAAAAGAATCATACGCGTCTATAATAATTTCGAATTTTCATAAATGAAATTAGTAGCTCTTATTGGATAATTGAAAAGACGAGGATCACACCCTACATAATGACCATGTTTTCATCATAGATGCTGCATTGCACGTCGATTCTCTTCAACGGAAAATGATTCAACGAATATTCGTTTTGTTTTTGAAACAACGGACGGAAATGTGATATGTCCATGATGAACTGGGGTGATACAAATCAGGCCGCTTAAAAAGTGGCAATTGGCTTATAAGGTTGAGGCCGAGGAAAATGAAAGGAACTAAAACCATTCATCCCTGTCACTCAGATCAAGAGAGCAGAGTCTGTCTGAAAGTCAGCGAGCCAAGATCGCGAATTCGGGAGCCACAGTCCAAAGTCAACCGACCAAACATTAAGGACCACAAGGGATTCCGTGGTCTTCATCAAGGACACCAGAGAGCAGTAGAGTTTGAGCAAAGCCAGATTAACGGCAGCGTCGTTCGATCAGTGATGCCATATCCAATGCAATGTTGTGCGGAGTTCCATCCCAGGCACTACATGAAGGTCTTGGAGGAGATGCTGGGGAATGTGTATCAGCATTGAAAAGGCGGAGCGCCCGGAGGAGGAAGGGCTCACCATAAACAACATCTTCCTCAGGGCATTGCCGCCCAAAATGAAGGGGGAAAGATCGTTATCGAGAACTTGCCTATCTGCGACCTTACCTGGACACGAGGTTGTGACCTGCGAGATCTACTCCTGTACCACAGAATTAAACAGGAAGGCCTTAGTTTTTATAATTGAAGGAATGGAGATCCATCAACTATTTCGTAAATTGAACATAGAGTCCGAAGGGGAATCACGCCGGTATACACTTCGTATGGTATTAAATGCAGCATACATCACTGCCAAGGACATCGGCGATCCAGCTGTCCCAGGAGGGACAGTGGATTCAATCCACCCCTAATTCTACCTGTCAGAATGGTCCAATACTTCTTCCTTTACCTACCAAACATTGCTTTTCTCAAAACCTGCCGCAATTCCATCAGGAGTTAGAAGCTTGGTCGAATCAAAGGAGACCTTTGCCAATGAGGTTGCTGCCCCAGCGCCTTCTTGATGCCGAAAATAGATTCCTCTTAACAGCGCCTCGGCAACACCAGCGGAAGACAATAGAACTTGTGTCAAGGAGATCCTGGCCAAGATTACTCAAACGAACTTATGCTCATCCACCATCTCAAAGTTTTAGAAAAGAAAATACCCACAGGTAGATAGTGGAGGAGAAATCTCTTATATTTTGAGTCTGAGGCTCTCCGGCAGCTAAACGAAGTCATCGATTGAGCCGCTGAGAATTTCTTTAAGGTCGCTGAAAAAGCTAACATAAAAAAACAAGATAAAAGCTTACAAGTGATCATCTTACGTCTCGGCAGAATGAGCATCCTGGTTGGCCCTTCGGCTCACCAAAAGTTGAGTTTGAGCCTGCTTCTCAGCAAGATCATCCCTCTGGTAGAGGATACGCACTGCACACTACAAACGACACACCACGATACAAGCTGCGGCATATTAAATCATGTTATAAGTTTCCGATAGCGTACGTCAATGTGCGTAGCATTGCCGTTTGTAAAAAGAGTGTGGAGTTGTACTGCTTCATGAAGCAGCATGAAGTTGATGTCGCGTTCGTCTAAGAGACAAGTGCGATGGCTCTGAACAATGTCCGGGACCTCATCCTGGGCTACAGCGCACTAGTCGCGCCATCTTGATTACACAGGGTATCCAGCATTTTTTGCTCGAAATTGCCA
>CP092874.1:54928167-55111971 GCA_030710605.1 Cordylochernes scorpioides
CCTAAAATTTCAGTAACTGTATACACTAATTTATTATATACATAGGTCTATATTAGTTATAATGTTAGGTTATATTAAATAACAAATATGTATTCTCCTTTTTGAGAAGCCAGAATTTCCTTAAAGAGTATTCAGTTTTTTTTTGGCTACAATTTTTGTTTTAGTGTTGGTATATGATTTTAAAGAGCTACTCAGTTTCTTTTCTTTTTTAAACACTTTGTTCTTAGTGATAGGATGTGATTTAAAGAGTTTTCAGTTTTCTTTTATTTTTAAACTACAAGTTTGTTTTAGTGTTGTAATGAATTTCAAAGGGTTTTTCAGTTTTCTTATTCTAAACTACAATGTGTGCTTTAGTGATAAATGATCATTGTAAAGAGTTGTCTCAACCTTGTTTTAATGTAGTACATCATTTTGAAGAGTTTTCACAACCTTGTTAGGATGTGATTTAAGGAGTTTTCAGTTTTCCTTTTAATTTTATGCTACAATTTTGTCCTACTGTAGAACCAGAGGAACCACAAGAGACGGCAATCTTAAGAAGTCCACTAGGGATAGTGAATAGGGTAATTGGTGGCAATGTAGGCGGCCTTGAATACGCCGTTCAACCAGGGTCAAGAAGCCCACAGGGTGTAAGTCATGCCCAGGCTGCCAATAAGTAAATCTATAGAATGTGTACTGAATTTAGTCAAAATTTTGATCATAGTATGAAGTATTAGGAAGTGATTTGAAGGCCTTTAAAGGTGGTCTTAAAGGGATTTCAGTTTTTTTTTCTTTTTTTTGCTACAACCTTGGTTTTAGATTTTTTAAATGTCATTGTAAAGGGTTTTCAGTTTTTTTTTGCTACATTGAGCTTTAATGTTAGAAAGTGAATCTAAGAGTTTTCAGTTTTTTTTGTGTTTATTAAAGCTACAATTCTGTATTAATAGCACAATGTGGTTTAAGATTGAAGTAAGTTCAACAGTTTATTTTTTTAATTTTTTATTTAAGGTTCTGAACTTTGGTTCAACTTTAAAAATAGATAAAGGAAGATAACTGCTGTGCTTATAACCAATTCTCTATGGACGAACTTGGAACATGCGTTGGGTAAAACTTGACTCCCTTTAATCCCTTGGGTCCAAAATACAGTTCAAGGAGAATTTCTAATGAAAGTGTGTAGGGCAGTTGTGGTCTAAGAGTTGATATGTTAGGATAACAAGTGATCTCTGATGTTAAACTCCAAAGCAGGTTGGGTATTGAAAGCCCTATGATTCCAAAGGAGGGGTTTAGCTGAATAGCAGGGAAGGGAAGACGCCAATAACCTTATATAGGAAGTAGGGTTGGCAAACACTTGTAGATCTATCATGTTTGGCAATGAGGTAAATGCTCGAAGTTCAGTTCGCTCCAATTTAAGTGCTAGTTTTGATGATTCGTTTTGTTTAGACACCAAGTGTCAAGATAAGAAGAAGAGTTTTTCAAACTGTTAGACGCACAAATTTTATGATAGGTTAGGTTTCAGTATTTGATTGCCAACAATCAATTTTATTAATTTGTTTGAGTATAAATATTATTTATTTGAGTGCAGGTGATTTATATAGAGTTTGTATGAGGCATTTTTTATTTGAGTAAATAGGGCTTTAGTTCCCAATTTGTTTTAATTAAGTAACTTTATTTGATTTCACATTAGTCCTGGAGATTAGCAATTGTTAGGGTAATGTTAACATTGATTATTGAAGTGCTTTGGCTTATATAATATAATTTAGCTCTAGTATGATTGCTCGCCATGAATGAATTGTATGAATGGGAATGCGAAATGAATGTGAGAAAGCTACAATCAATTATACTGTTAGACCAAAGGTACATTAGAATAGGGTTAGGGAACTTAATAGGTTCGATTTTTTTATTATTTTGATTTCTTTATTTGTTAGGATCGATAGCCTCACAGGACTATACAACTCTACTGATAGGAAGGTATTCGCTCCCTTTTGTTAGGCCTCCTTTTTAAGGAGTATAAGTATAATTTCTTTTATTTGGGTATCAATTACTCTATTTCATTATATCAACTTGAATTCTAAGAGTCGTAGATAATGATCATGTCTCGATTCTCAGACTGGAAGGTTGTGGGAGGTTATGATCAGACCAAAAAGCCTACAATTCTTTTCCTCATTAGAGGGAACGGAGAGGTATCAGGTGAACTTTGTACTAGGTGGGGGATTTAGTTGCCGATGTCGCAAGCTAAGTGCACAGCGACAAACCTCAGGTAACCGATCTGACATCGTAGTTTACGACGCTTTAAGCGTGGCTGAGATGAGGGTGATTCAGACGGGAGGTTGGGAAGGATCGGCAGGTTGGATGCTCTTCTATATATTGCGCAGCTTGGAACCAATCCTCTATGGACAAACTTGGAACATGTGGTGGGTAAAAGTGAAGTCCCTATAACTCCTTGTTTCTAAGTCAAAGTCTAAAGGGGGTTTCTAATGAGAGTTAACAATTAGGGCATATAAGAGACAAGTTACGATTAGATGAGGCGATTCCGTCTACAGATTTTTTTTTAGGTACCAGTTAGCAAAGTGACAGATGGACTGTCCAGATTCTTTGTGTTTTATATCGCCCAAGGCTAGCAAAAGTTAATCACCTAATTAAAGACTATTGTCTACCATACGTTTAGTTAGAACGAGTTCAAGTCTAAATACCAATTAGTAAGTAGAATTTTTTTTTCACGAGGATAACTCGTTCTATTTAAGATAAAGTTTAAATTAGTAGGACACCAAAATGAACTTCAGAGTAGATTGCCAGAACAGGCCAGTATCCCAGACTTGAAGAAGGAGAAATTTTTAAGGGAAGATTGAGTATCAATTTTTTTTTGGCTGAGAAGTAGCCCAGAACAGTAAGTTTATTTTATTTTTTTTCTTAGGACAAAGGGTCAGATTACAGAGAGGTATTAGGAACTAAAGTGTGAGAAGATATATCGTAAGGTAGAAGTTAGACCTAGGTTGTTAGTCATCATCATTTTATTCCTTCGGGGTTAATCTATGTATTTTATAAAGTGAATTTATTGGTTAAAAATATGAGTACACATTCTATGGATGAGCTAAAAATGTATAACAGAGGTTAACAACAGTGTTCAACTAAAGACAAAGATAGGTAAGATTGTCATCACGATAAGGTAATTTTTGGAAATAATCTGGTTTAAAGAATTTACTAACTACTAAATTTCCTTTCCTATATATTTTCTTATTATCATGGTTAAGGGAGGCGGGAACACGCCAGACAAACACTCCCAGTGACAAGTTGGTAAGAACAAACTTTTAAGGTAATACATGTAAATTTTGAAATACTCGCGAAATGCCCATGATCCTCAGTGCATAATTATTCCTTTATTATTATTATCTATTCAGTAATACATTTACCATGTATCATTTTTTATTATATTCACGTATATTTATATATATATGAGTCACAATTTGGATTATAGACCTAAGATATCGGGACCAAATCCAAATAAATATGTGTGACATTTTGGTAGCAGCGTTGTTACCATCTTCAGACAAAACGCACTAAATAAGTTTAACTACAGAGTATATATGTATTTTCGTTTGTTTATCATAATGTATCTCCCATATCAGTGTTATTTCCTTCCTATATATCATATTCTTCCAAAAATTTGGCATATTTATTATCCAGAGGTAGTATTACTCATTTAATGTACCATCCACCATGTATATCCCCTCTCTAATTATATTCATGTATATTCATATATAGATAAGGCACAATTTGAGCTATAGACTACAAAAGCAAGATAACGAGACCGATTCCAAAATAAATAATTAGTGTGTGTGATATTTCGGTAACAGCGTTGTTACCATCTTCGGACAAATGTACTGAATGAAGAATTTAATCACAGCTCATATATTCATTTGTTTATCATTGTATATCCTATATATATCAAGTCATTTCCTTTCTACTTATAACATATATTCATTTAAATTTTTTTAGTATCATTGTGTACTTATATATCTACGTTGTTCCATTTCGGCATATATCTTATTCGTTCAACTTTGACATATATATTCATTCCCCTCATTCTGTTTGCCCTATTATTATTGTTATTTGATAGCATATGCCAATTTAATTTTTACCTTATTAGGAATTGGACATATCTACATTTACACGCACAATTCCTTGGCGCCCATATGATTATGTTTATCTAGAACGGTCTAAGGGTCTGTTTGTACAGAATCTGTGTATAGACCACCCCCCATCTCCACCTATAGGGACTGCGGCTGGGAATGTGTGGATTCACCTCACAACTAGGCCAAACCCTCCGGCATACAGACAGCGAAAGATGGGCATAGTATTTTGCCCACTAAATGGTAGGATAAGATTTCCTTTCAATATTACTATGAGTTAACCTGTTCTAGGTACCATGGCCCGTTAGTTCCCCCTTTGCCTGAGTATCAGTGATTGCACATACTAGCATCGTAAAAAAAATGCATTTCTTCCAAATTCATATTTATCATAGAGCATGAACAGATCTGAATTGAAAAACGCATTTTTTTCACTCTGGCAGGGGAGGAATTGTTGGGCCAGATTTTTCACAAAATAGACCCAACAATGATGTAAACATTTACATCATATATACACAGTGTCTTGCCGAAATTGTTTGTTTCCAGATGGAGAATTCCACAACAAGGAGCTCGGCGATGCCCTAAAGACCAAAAGCCGGGGAAGACACCCAGCTGGAGATGGTACTGGCCCTGTCCAAGAATTCGAAGCCCACTGTAGAAAGGTCCAGAGGAGGATGTACAAACTATGTACATATGTACATATGTTAACTAATGCCAATCACCTTTTTTTATGCAATATGAAACGTCCAAAAGGGTTATATTACCATTTCGAGAATTTGCTAAATTTATTTTTCTTTATTCTAAAAATGAATAAAGCCAATTACTGGCATATCCAGATAGATTGGACATATTTCCTTATTTTAAAATTTCTTAAAGAAGAAATTATTATATAAATTTCTCAAAGGGACAAACATGTTAGATTTTATTAATTTTATTACTAATCCAAATTATCTCTTGATAAGAAAGATAATATAATTTACCTTTATTATTTATTTTATTCTAAAATGAAAAATATGTCTCGTTATTTTAAATTTCGTGAAGAAGAAATTACTATACAAATTTCTCAAGGGATGAGCATTTATATTTATTATTTCAATTTTTATTCTTAAAAAAAAAGAATAATAATATTTTACTATTTTTTATTTCTAAGAATATTAAAATAATTTTTTTTCTTACTCTGTAAGAAGATGACAATTTTTTTGGGGGCGCTGTTTTCAAAAAAGAGATCAGGCTTGACGGGGGCAGGCGAACGAAGAGGTCGATCCTGAGGGAGCGCTGACATCCGGGGAGAAATGGTATGTTAACATCTCTATTAATTTAGGGCATATTTAATATTTATAGCTTATTTTAATAGGTAGGAAAAATTCATATTTTGTTTTTTGTATGAAGTCTTAGAGTCTGATAAAGGAAATAGATTTTATGTTCATTTAGTACTGCCTACAAACGAAAGTTTGTAAGAAAATCTACCAAGATAGAACAAAGGCTCATGTTTCACTATTTTTTTTGGTATGTTTGTAAATTATGGCACGTTTTGTATGTCGAGAAAGGCATATCTATGGTTTTAATAGGTAAAAAATCATTCTTGCTTGAAATCCTATAATTTGCTATAAAAAAATTTTTTGTCCATGTAGAATTGTCCATGAAATGAAAATTGTAAGGTCCATTGAGATAACAATAAAACCCTTGATTTATTATTTTAAAGATGTGTTTGTATACTTTACCCTGAAACAAAAATGCACATTATGTATTAAACATGGACCTTTTTGTGTTCGCTATATCCTCCTACATGTGTATCTGAGTTTTAACCCAAGTTGGTATATAAATAAACAATGTTGTTGCTGAGCTAAAAGACAAAGTATAAGGTTGAATGTCCTCGATAGGACCTTGTAAAGTGACCCAACATCATGCCCATGAAGCAATACAGCAGTATTTAGATAAGCATATTTTTTATTATTTTTATTATATGGACAAGATAATGTAGTAAATTTTGTTTTGCTCCCTTTAAGTGTTGAATTTCGTCACCTTCCCATCCTTTATGGTACAATTTACAATTTGATATCCGCGTGACGGTACAATCATGGTAAAATTCCAAGATGGCGGCCTATGGGACGCGCTCGACGCTCGATTCAATTCATGTTACTTCCAATTTTATGATTCATAATTGTATTTATTTGTCTTACTACCATGAACCTTCTACCTTAGTTTATTTGAAATTGTAATCCGTTTATTTCTTTTATGTAATGGTTTAGTACAATTTTCCAGTCATGCCATGAAGCAATACAGCAGTATTTAGATAAGCATATTTTTATTATTTTTTATTATACGGACAAGATAATGTAGTAAATTTTGTTTTGCTTCCTTTAAGTGTTGAATTTCGTCACCTTCCCTTCCCTTTATGGTACAATTTACAATATTGATATCGCGTGACGGTACAATCATGGTAAAATTCCAAGATGGCGGCCTATGGGACGCGTCGATGCTCGACTTCAATTCATGTTACTTCCAATTTTATGTATAAGGTTAAAGTGTAGCTATTCTATCTAAGCGAAATTCCAATAGTATAATATAACAAAATATATTTTAAAACATTTGTTAATGTCATTATGAAATGATATTTTACTGGATACCAGCATGGTTAGTTTATCGGTGCACAAAATCTTGTTTAAATAAATGTCTTATTGCCATTTTAGATTAAAGTTATATATATTCATTAAGTAATTTTCGCATCATTTTAATATTTTTAGTTACTTTAGTTTATACAGGAAATACGTTTGTTCAAATATACAGTTTTTTTTTTAGATATGACATTTTTTTTTCTTCGATAATTTTTACTTGAGTCACCTTGATTATATATATTTTTTGCATGACGTGTATGTGTGTGTCACGTACATCACAGATAGTTACTGCATGTAATTTTATCTCTCCCATTTATAATTTATTATTTAGTTACTACCATAAGGACTACCCATATATATTCAATCTGACAACGACTTTTATAGTGTGATATTCCATGTACAGGACTGGTGGGGAAGTTTTCTTTTTATGTTCTTTTAAACGAAATTAGTGAAAAAATGTTTTTTTCTTTAACTCCAGCCAAAGAACGAAATCATTTTTTTTAAAATCCTGCATCCTTTGGAAATTAATAGCACTATTTCGGATTAAACGCAATACGCGAACTAGCAATTTATCAGATATATAGTTACAGGTAACCTTAGATAAACAGCGATAGAGAACCTTGCACCTTGTGTATGTTTGCACTTGACTGGTTTTGATAAGCCCTTCCAGAAAACCTTATCTATTCCACCACCTTTCAGATTGTTTGGCAGCAGAGGCCTGTAACAAAAGAAAGGCTTATAGCATCACAGCAGACTAAAACTCGTTTCAATATCGGCTTTCGTAGTTTTATGAAACGTGGCATTAGACATGGTGACCTGTAGCAAAGACTAATTTCAGGGAGGTCGAGAGTAGATCTTGAAGATTAAGAAAAATATCTTGCGTAGTCCTAAACAATGGATGTCGGAGCATGCAATTTTGCCTGTAAAATTGTACATTATTTAGTAAGATTTGAAGATACTCACGAAGGTGGACGTGAGATGAAGGACGACATACAACACAATATCCCGATGGACGCCACCGAGCGTAAGACCACGTGACGTGAACCAATTGAAGAGTGGGTCATTGTGGTGGGATGTGAAGAGAATTTTGAAAATATGCATCAGTGATAAATACAGAGATGTATTCTATCTAATATCCATCTGCAAGGCTGATGCACCTAATTCGCTCAGATTTTCCAAGATTGACTAACCGACATGCCAAGTTAATCTACGCAAGATATAGTTGTGCCAACCTGCACCTACTCAGATGTGTCTAGGCTCGGTTCACCTCTGTCATACCACGAGAAACCACTGCGACAGCCATGTCTTAACGAGATAAATGTTTAGTACCATAACGATATATATATATTTTGAACATTCAATCCCGTGTTCTAGTGAGATTCGATAGGAAGGCGTGCTGAGTCAAACCAGGTCAAGTCAATATACACAATATCATCAAAGGCGTGAGAGAAGTTAGCCTACAATCGATAGTAATTTTGAACCACCGCGTAGTGAACAAAGTAATCCTAGCAGAACGAATAGAACAGTCTAATACAATGATGTCTAATTTATTTTATTTTAGTTGAAAGAGTTCAGGCTGGACTAAAGAAAGAACAATACGAAAACCTTGATATATGTAAATAGAGTGCGTGCATAGCTAATGTTTCCCACAGAAGCACTCTATATATAAAGAACAGGGAAATTCTCAGGAACAGGATAGACAAACACTTTTGAAGCACAAATCCTGGATTTGCATATATTATATCTTTTAAGTAAATAAGTTGTACCACCTTGCAGTAACCAAACAGCACCAGTTCAAAGTTCAGATAAGATAACTGTCGAAATTCGTCAGCTTTATGACGTGAAAGAAAGCCGACAAGGTGTAGACTTTGTGATGTGGGCGATAGCCATAGTCACTAATAAGAACATTAAGAGTGTATATATATGGAAAGCTGTATAAGAAACAGTCAGTTCGTAAAATTTTTGATATATTAAATGGGACAGATCAAATTAAGCAGAATCTTTCTTTTATATATTTTTTTTCGAAACTTTGAATTTTGGACCTTTATGTTAATTTTTTTTCATGTCAATGCATTTGTAAGTGTAGACATTCGGTCTGATTTAAAATATGGCAACTAAGTATAACCCATTTGGCATAAATATACAGGTTTAGGGTAAATCATCTTTTTTTTTTGCTTTTATTAAGATTAAAGATAATTAGATTACATTATTATTTGACCAAGAAGCGACTGGGAACCAGACGCTCTTGAGTGACCATCGGGATTCGTTCCCGATGACGGGTTTCGAGGAAACTCCAGAGGGATGAAAAGGGTGAAAAAGGTGGAAATCGATGAAGAAAGATGAATAGAGTTGAGAAGTGATGAAAAGGTCTTGAAAGATGTGATGAAAGAGAGTTGAATGGTGTTGAAAGAAATATGATGAAAAAGAGTTGAAAGATGTTGAAGGAAAGATGTTGAAAAGTGATGAGAAAGAGATGAAAGGATGATGAGAGAATGGTGGAAAGATGTTGAAGGGGATGAATAACGATGAA
This sequence comes from Cordylochernes scorpioides, assembly GCA_030710605.1. Taxonomy (NCBI): domain Eukaryota; kingdom Metazoa; phylum Arthropoda; class Arachnida; order Pseudoscorpiones; family Chernetidae; genus Cordylochernes; species Cordylochernes scorpioides. Next base: position 54,937,413 of record CP092874.1, read on the forward strand.
AGGAGAGGTGGAGATCGATAGAAAGAATTGATGGAAGGTTGATAAAGAGTTTATAAATAGAAGATAAAGGTTGATAGAAGGACAGTAGGAAGATTATAGGAGAAGGTGATTAACGTTTAAAGAGTAGTTGTTAACTCTACTATTGCCTCGATAGAACAATTTTGACTCTTCATCATGTAGTGTTAATAGATAATTTGTAGAGGCCAATATTTGTAAATAGCACAAAATATGCATTGTCGAGTTTGTATAAGCTGATTTGTCTAAAGTTCAGCAACTGTATGCACTAATTCATATGTACAAGCCCATATTAATTATCATGTTAGGTTATACTAAATAACAAATATGTATTCTCCTTTTTGAGAATCCAGAATTTTTCCTTTAAAGAGTTTTCAGTTTTCTTTTTTTTTTCAAAACTACATTCTTGTTTTAGTGTTAGAAGGTAATTATAAAGAGTTTCAGTTTTTCCTTTTTATTGAAGCTACAACCTTGTTGTAATACTAGACTGTCATTGTAAAGAGTTTTCAGTTTTCTTTTTTTTTAAGCTACAATTTTTTCTTAGTGTTATAATGAATTTTAAAGAGTTTTCAGTTTTCTTTTTATTTTAAGATACAATTTTTGCTTTAGTGTTAGAATGTCATTGTGAAGAGTTTTCAGTTTTCCTTTTTTTTTAAGCTACAATTTTGTCTTAGTGTTATAATGAATTTTAAAGAGTTTTCAGTTTTCCTTTTATTTTAAGCTACAATTTTTGCTTTAGTGTTAGAATGTCATTGTAAAGAGTTTTCAGTTTTTGAAAGTCATTGTAAAGAGTTTTCAGTTTTCTTTCTTTCTTATTAAAGCTACAATTCTGTATCAGTGTCAAAATGTGCATTTAAGCTACAACTTAGTTTTAATGATAGAATGTCAATGTAAAGAGTTTTCAGTTTTTTTTCTTTTTAAGCTAAAACCTTGTTTAGCGTTAGAAGGTCATTGTAAAGAGTTTTCATTTTCTTTTTTTTTAAGGCTACAGCCTTGTTTTAGTGTAGAATGTCATTGTAAAGAGTTTTCAGTTTTCCTTTTTATTTTAAGCTACAATTTTTGCTTTAGTGTTAGAATGTCATTGTAAAGAGTTTTCAGTTTTCTTTTTATGTTTTAAGCCACCATTTTTGCTTTAGTGTTAGAATGTCATTGTAAAGAGTTTTCAGTTTTTGAATGTCATTGTAAATAGTTTCAGTTTTCTTTCTTTCTTATTAAAGCTACAATTCTGTATCAGTGTCAGAATGTGCTTTTAAGCTACAACTTAGTTTTAGTGATAGAATGTCAATGTAAAGAGTTTTTAGTTTTTCTTTCCTTTTCAAGCTACAACCTTGTTTAGCGTTGGAAGGTCATTGTAAATAGTTTTCAGTTTTTGAATGTCATTGTAAAGAGTTTTCAGTTTCTTTCTTTTTTTAAGGCTACAACCTTTGTTTTTAGTGTAGAATATCATTGTAAAGAGTTTGCAGTTTTTCTTTTCTATTAAAGCTACAATTCTGTATTAATAGCAGAATGTGATTTAAGACTTAAGTGAGTTCAACAGTTTATTTTATTTTTATTTTTATTTGAGGTAAATAAAATCTGAACTCTGGTTCAACTTTAAATATAGGTAAGGGAACTTAGATGCACTAGATAACTGCTGTTCTTGTAACCAATTCCCTATGGGTAGGCTTGGAACATGCTTTGGGTATATTGACACCCTATAATCCCTTGTGTCAAGAATGCAGCCCAAGGAGAATTTCTAATGAAAGTGTGTAGGGCAGTTGTGGTCTAAGAATTGATAAATAGGATAACAAGTGATCTCTGTTGTTACACTCCAAAATGGTTGGGTATTAAAGCCCTATGATTCCAAAAGGGGGAGTTTAGCTGAAGAGCAGAGCAAGGAAGACGCCAATAACCTTGAACGGGAAGTAAGGTCGGCAAACACTTGTAGATCTATCCTAATTGGCAATGAGGTAAATGCTTGAAGTTCAATTCGCTCCAATTTAAGTGCTAGTTTGATGATTTACTTTGTTTAGACACCAAGTGTCAAGATAAGGAGAAGAATTTCAAATTATTGGATGCACAATTTTAATGATAGGTTAGATTTCAGTATTTGATTGTCGACAATCAATTTTATTAATTTATCTAAGTATAAATATTATTTATTTCAGTACAGGTAATTTATATAGAGTTTGTATGAGGCTTTTCTTTTAAGTAAACTAGGGCATTAGTCCCCAATTTGTTTTAATTTGATTATTTTATTTGATTTCACATTTTGTCCTGAAAGATTTTTATAATTAGGGTCTATTGATGAGATTAATTAGTACTTTGGCATTTGTAGCAATTTTTAACTATAGTATGTATGCAGTCTGTGAATGAAATATGTATGAATGGAATGACTAATGATTGTTGTCAAAGTTAAAAACTATTATACTGTTAGACCAAAGGTACATTAGAATAGTGTTAAGGAATTTAATAGGTTCGATTTTTTTTTAAGTTTTGATTTCTTTATTTGTTAGGACCGATAGCCTTACAGGACTTACAACTCTATCGATAGGAAGATATCCGCTCCTTTTTGTTAGGCCTCCTATTAGAGGAGTATAAGTATATATATTTTTATTTGTATAAGTAATTACTTTATTTCATTATATCAACTTGAATTCTAAGGGTCGTAGATAATGACCATGTCTCGGACCTCAGGCTTGGAGATTGTGGGAGGTCAAGGTCAGACCAAAAAGCCTACAAATCTTCTCCTCATTAGAGGGGACGGAGAGGTATCAGGTGAACTTTGTGCTAGGTGGGGGATTTAGTTGCCAATGTCGTAAGCTAAGCGCATAGCGACAAACCTCGGATAACCGATCTGACATCGTAGTTTTCGACGCTTTAAGCGTGGCTGGGATGGGGGTGATTCAGACGGGAGGTTGGGAGAAATTGGAACGTTAGATGCTCTTCTATGTATTGCGCAGCTTGGAACCAATCCTCTATGGACAAAATTTGGAACATCCGGTGGGTAAATTGAATTCCCTATAACTCCTTGTTTCTAAGTCAAAGTCCGAAGGGGGTTTCTAATGAAAGTTAACAATACGAGCAAATAAGAAACAAGTTACGAATAGACGAGGCGATTCCGTCTACAGATTTTAGGTACCAGTTAGCAAAGTGACAGATGGACTGTCCAGATTCTTTGTGTTTTATATCGCCCCAGGCTAGCAAAAGTTAATCATCTAATTAAAGACTATTGTCTGCCATACGTTTAGTTGGAACGAGTTCAAGTCTAAATACCAATTAGTAAGTAAAATTTTTTTTTAAATGAGTGTAACTCATTCTATGATAAGATAAAGTTTAAATTAGTAGGACAACAAAAACGAACTTCAGAGCAGATTGCCAGAACAGGCCAGTATTCCAGACTTGAAGAAGGAGGAAGTTTTAAGAGAGGATTGAATGTCAATTTTTTTTGGCTGAGAAATAGCCCAGAACAATAAGTTTATTTTTATTTTTTTAGAATAAAGGGTCAAATTACAGAGAGATATTACGAACTCAAGTGTGAGAAGATATATTGTAACGTAGAAGTTAGACCTAGGTTGTTAGTCGTCAACATTTATCCTCTTTGAGGTTACTATATGTATTTTATTAAAGTGAATTTTATTGGTTAAAAATATAAGTACACATTCTATCGATAAGCTAAACAATGGATAATAGAGGTTGAAAACAGTGTCCAACTAAAGACAAAGAGAAGTAAGATTGTCACCCTAGATAAGGTAAATTTGGAAATAATCTGGTTTAAAGAATTACTGACTACTAAGATTTCTTTTTCTATTTTTTTTACCATCATGGTTAAAAGAGGCGGAGAACACGTCAGAAAAACACTCCCAGTGACAAGTTAGTAAGAACAAACTTTTAAGTAATACATGTATATTTTGAAATACTCGCGAAATGCCCATGATCCTCAGTGCATATTTATTCCTTTGTTATATTATCTATTCAGTAATATACCATTTACCATGTATATATACTTATTTTAAAAATCATATTTATATATAGTTAAGGCACAATTTGGATTATAGATTATAAACATAAGATAACGGGACCAAATCCAAATAAATAAGTGGTGTGTGACATTTCGGTAACAGCGTTGTTACCATCTTCAGACAAATGTACTGAATGATAAATTTAACCACAGCATATAGTATTTACTCATATAATATACCATTTACCATGTATATTTCCTTTTCTAATTATATTTATGTATATTTATATAGATAAGGCACAATTTGTATTATAGATTATAAACATAAGATAACGGGACAAAACCCAAATAAATAAATAGTGTGTGACATTTCGGTAACAGCGTTGTTACCATCTTCAGACAAATGTACTGAATGAAAAATTTAACCACAGCATTTATATTTATTTGTTTATCATTGTATATCCTATATATCAAGTCATTTCTATTCTACATATATCATATATTCATTCAATTATTTTTGGTATATATTCATTCCCCTCGTTTTGTTTACCATATTATTATTGTGAAGAACTCTTCCTAGTAAAATTGCAATAAACAAGGCGATGAGGAAGATGGGTGTCTTTATTATATAAGCACGAGCTTTCGGGCAAAAATAGGATAAATAGGAAGATGGACATTCCTGACATCTATGGTGCCTTCCTGGCTGGTATCTCTTAAAGCTTTAATAGTTCCTGTGTTATCTCGAGCCGTTTCTCCATATATATTCATTTAACAGTATTTTTATCTTTTTTGCATCTTCTTTCTTTTTACGCTTTCTATACAAATTACCTCCATATATATTTAATAGCATTTTATCTATTTTGCATCTTCTTTCTTTTTACGCTGTATATACAAATCACCTCTACTATATATATATTTAAAAAACTCTTTCCATTAGTGTCCATCGTGATATGTGATAGCTACCTGTCGAAGGGTTTTTGCCCGAAAGCTCGTGCTTATATAATAAAGACACCCATCTTCCTCATCGCCTTGTTTATTGCATATTATTATTGTTATTTTGATCTTATATGCCAATTTATTTTTGCCGTATATAACCTTGTATAATCATTTTTTTTTAATCCTATCATTACCACATGTACCTCATCACGTAGAGTTAATAAATATTTTTTTAGATATGTTTTAGGAATTGGACATATCTACGTTTACACCCACAATTCCTTGGCGCCCATATGATTATGTTTATCTGGAATGGACTAAATGTCTATTTGTACAGAACCTGGGTATAGACCAATTCCCCATTTTCCACCTATAAGGATTGCAGCAGGGACTATATGGACTCACCTCACAACTAGACCAAATCCTCCTGCATACAGGCAGCGAAAGATGGGCTTAGTATATTGCCCACTAAATGGTAGGATAAAAATTTCCTTTTATGCTACTATAAGATAACTTGTTCCAGGTACCCTGGCCCGTTTGTTTGTTTCCCCTTTGCCTGAGTGTCAGTAATTGCGCATACTGGTATCGTAAAAAACATGTATTTCTTCCAAAATCATATTTATCATAGATCATGAACAGATCTGAATTGGAATAAAACACATTTTTTTTCACTCTGGCAGGGGAGGAATTGTTGGGCCATATTTCCACAAAACAGACCCAACAATGATGTAAACATTTACATCATATATGTACAGTGTCTCGCCAAAGTGCTTGTTGTCCAGGTGGAGAATTCCCCAACGAGGAAACTCAACGATGCTCTAAAGGCCAAAGCCGGGGAAGACACCCAGTTGGAGATGACGCTGACCCTGTCCAAACCGTCCAACCCTCTACAGAAGGACAACGACAAGGTGGATTAAGATATGAAGAACTGGAATTAGTTCTGGGCGTGTATCACAAAGCCCGCTGCAGAAAGGCCGAGATGAAGAATGTACAACGGACACATGTACATATGTATATAAATTATCCCTTCCTTTATATGCAAGAAGAGAGGTCTAAAATTTTATTACCAGTTCGAAAAAAAATTCTAAATTTAATTTTATTCTATAGAATAAAAATTAATTATATACATATTCTAGATAAATTAGGTATTTTTTTTTTTAGATAACAATATAAAATTTAAACTTTTAAAGAAGAATTTACTAAATAAAATTTTCAAGGAATAAACCTATTATATTTTATTATTTTATTATTAATTCAAATTTTCTTTTACTAGAAAAAGGAATAATATTTTACTTTTTATTTTTTTGAATATATTCTGCGAAATTAAATTAATTTTATTCTTACTCTGTAAGAAGATGATAATTTTTTTTTGGGAGGGACGCGGGTTTTTTTTTTTTGAAATGGGGACAGTTACGAGAAAACAAGCGAACTGACGGGTTGAACCGGGGGGACGGTGCGTGGAGAAAGATAATGGTAGGTTTAATATTTTTTAAATCTTAGTGTATGGGCCTAAAAAGGCTCGTTTATAGGTATACGTCTATGTAAGCAGTTTTAAGCTCTCCTTTTATTTTATAACATTGTAAATTTTTTTTATTAATCCATTTATCTAGATGTGGTATCTTGGTTGAATTGAGAGGTCGAATATTCCCAAATCATTTTCTTTGCATGAAGTCTTATAATTTTTGCTAGAAATAATATTAAGCCAACTTAGAATTGTCTACAGATGAAAGCTTGTAAATTTATTGAGGCAAAATAAAAACTCATATATTGATATTTTTATGTGTTTGTAATAATTTCTCCTTGAAGCAAATATATATATGTACTAAAGGTTTTATTGGTTTTATAATTTTCTTTGAATGATTCTAGTTGTAAAGTAGGGGAAAGAAGAAGTAAATGTATGCTATGGACAAACTATGTATGAACCTTTTGTGTGTGCTACATCTTTCTGTGTGTGTATCTAAGTTTAACCCACTTTGGAATATAATTATAAAATACTATTAAAGGTAAAGACTCTTCTAGTAAGGTAAATCAATTAAGAAAGGATTAGAAGATGAGTTTCTTTATTGTAAGTATTGGTTCTGAGCTGAACCAAGTTTAAGTTCGAAACGTCCTCAATAGGACTTAAATCCGACTTAGCAATGACCCTACATCCTGGGGCCAACACAAAATCGTATTTACAGCCAACCTCCCCAGGAAACGGGACCACAGCAGTCGGCGACTCCCACATCGGCCAGCAAGGGAATCCGGCGAAAGCGCCATCTATTGGCGGAGGTTGCAACCGTTTAGAGGCCTTACACGTAACACTGCCTCCCCCTCAAGGCGGATCGTCCAGTACCGGCCTCATCGCTTCCGTCGCCCTGATGTCACGCTCCTCGCTGGTGCCGCTTATCTTGCCGGAACTGCCCATCTCGCTGGAATCGCCTTTCTCGCAGGAGCCAATCTTTCTCGCTGGAGCCGCCCCTCTCGCTGGAGCCGCCCTTTCTCCGGAGCCGTCCCTCTCGCTGGAGCCACCCCTTTCGCCTGTACCGCTTCTCACGCCGGAACCGCTTCTCACACCGGAGGCACCTCTCATGCTGACTCAGCCTCTTATGCCGACTCCGCTTCTTATATCGGTACAGCCTTTCGTGCCGGAGGTGCTTCTAATGCCGGCACCGCCTCTTATGCTGGTACCACCTCTCTCGCCGAGACCACCTCTCTCGCCAGGACCATTCATCCCGCCGGGACCTCTCCTCTCGCCCGTACCGCTTTTCTCGCTGGCCCCGTTTCTCTCGCCGGGACCACTCCTCTCGCCTGGACCACTTCTCTCGCCGGTACTGCTTCTCTCGCCGGGACCATTCCTCTCGCTGGGACCATTCCTCTCGCTGGGACCGTTCCTCTCGACGGGACCGCTTCCCTCGCCGGGACCATTCCTCTCGCCGGGACCGCTTCTCTCGCCGGTACCGCCTCTCCCGAGGGCACCGCTTCTCTCGCCATAGCCGCTTTTCTCGCTGGCACCGCTTCTCCGAGGGCACTGCTTCCCTCGCCGGTACCGCTTTTCTCGCTGGCACCGTTTCTCCCGCTGGGGCCGCTTCATTCGCGGGTCCGCGTGAAGCAGATTCAGGTTCTGTCCAGGAGGCTCCTCAATCAGGCCCTCCACTCCACGCAATTCCCCCCTGTGACCCGGCTCGACTTCCAGTCCTCGGGACTCTTCTCGGCCTTCGCTGGCATCATCCAAAGCTGTCTCGGCCGTACCTGTCCCATTCTGCAAGTGGGCCTTCATTTGAGACAGCAGCCTCTCCATCTTTAAGTTTCTGAGCAGCCTTTTCTCTTCGCTTTCCTTTTCTAACAGAAGCCATTCCTCTTTTCTTCGACGCCTTCCCTCTCGAACTCTTTTTCATCCAAAGTATTTCCTCCGTTCGGCGCTTTAATCTGTCCCACTCCTCCCGGTGTTCCTGCAGCCTCCGGTCGATCTCGGCCAGCGAGTCCTGCTCAGAGGCCATCCCTTGGCCTCTCCCGTCAATGGGCCTTTGTCAGCAACTAAAAAAACTTTTAAAATAAAAAGCCTCCTGGTGACCTCCACGAGGAAGAATCCCACTTCTGACACCAGTTGTCGCGTGGATACCCTACCGGTTCTTTGCGACAACGCGCTTTTTCCCTTCGTGGTTCACCTACTTAGGCTCCTGTTGCTCTTCCCTGCGGCTTTTCCCCGCAGGCCACCCAAAGACGTCCTGAGCTCCACCTCTCCAGTGGAAACTCCCTTCCTCTGGCAGTATCTCTCGGCCTTACCACTGGTGGGGGACACGAGAGACTTACCAGAAGAGTAGTAGCAGCAGCAGCCTGGCGATGATGGCAATGGCGAGAGTAACGACAGGAGGCGGCACGGAGACTTGAAGCACTTCTTCTATTGTCATCTATTACTAACATTACATCTAAATAAAACAACAGACATTGTGTATTTACATGACCCTACATCCTGGGGCCAACACAAAAGCGTATTTACAGCCAACCTCCCCAGGAAACGGGACCACAGCAGTCGGCGACTCCCACATCGGCCAGCAAGGGAATCCGGCGAAAGCGCCATCTATTAGCGGAGGTTGCAACCGTTTAGAGGCCTTACACGTAACAATATTTATAAACATTTAAATGAAAAGAATGAAGAATTCCATTCATACCATATGTAAACATATTTTTTTTAGTTTAGAAATTTGTACAATACACTAAAGTACATTTATGTGAAATCTAACTCTCCATATCACAACATAGCATTGAGGATAAACCCCAAAGTGGATCAAGAAAAATAAAAAAATTAATATAATAATATGACATTTGATCTTTAATCCAAGGTTTCTTTATAAACTTAACATATGAGAATCTAACATTAGGGTAAAGGATATTGAGGCTGACTCGACTATCACCTTTACAGCTTTGAATTCCTGATGCATCGAGATATGCATGTATATATAAATATATTTATACTTATTTACTTAATAAACATTCTGGAATAGAGAAATGAGCTACTCAAGTTACTAGTCATGTATGCAAATTTTCTACATACAATACATATATACCTTGATGTTTGTTTGTATATATATAAATAAACCGAAAGGGGCTCAAATAAAAAAAGGGAAAGGAAGAAATACAATTAATAATATATGTAAACTATAAATGTTTATTTGAATCCAATTATATATTTTTGCTCACAATTATGGTATTCACATACATGAAAGATGATGTTGGCCTAAGTAAATTGTCTAATAAAACAAAAAAAACTAAACTAACCAAAAAAAAAAAAAAAGAAAGAATGTATAATTCTTAACTTCCTATTGATGACTAAAAAAAAAATTCTTACTTACATTTGCAGTTGTTCCCATTGTGGGGGGGGGCTTTGGCCCAAGGCCCCTGTTGTCCTCTCTTTGACTGCCTTAAGACTGACTTGTCACTGACTGACCTTTTCTCCCAGGGTGACCAAAAATCATCATGACAGAAAAAAAAAATCTTTATCTGGTCACCCTCTGTGATAAAAAAAAATAATAAAATACCTAGGTGATATATATATATACTGAATTAAAATCTAAAAATTACATTCTCATTACAATTAATCAGATAATTCTTGAGAATTATCTAAATCAATATATTCTAATTTGCAAAAGAATAATTAATTTATGATTTCTCATGAATCATAAAACCAATGTAAAATAATCTTAAAATTATTTAATTAATAATTCAGATGAATTATTTAGAATCTACCCCTACTATTAAACAAAAAATATAGCCTAGGCCAACATGAAAAAAGTATATACATAAAAGAACAAATAAGGCATGCGTTAGATATTTGTATGTAGTAATTTGACGTTCCTCAGGTCTTTAAAAGGTTCTCCTCAGGCTGTAGGATGCATAAGCGACTGGATTTCAGGCCATATGATGGGTCAGCGTATGATGTACCAGTGTTCTGCAGAATCCGGCCAGGGGCATCCTGCACATCCAACATCCAGCCGAGAACTTTGTTTCCTTAAATTCACTCATGATGTTTTTATTGTTGGGTCTGAGTCCAAAATGGACCCAACACAAATTAGGCCATAAAAAGTTCACGGTAAAATAACACCCTACTATTTGAAATGTGTAAATTGTAAAATTCTGTCTTATGCACAAACTAATAGATAATGCGTGCTAGTTGGAGGCTACGGAAAATCCAAGAATGGAAAAGACCACGAGGCAGCCAACCACGTGGAGAAACGGATCCCGCCATTCTTGAGGTAAGATTTGGTACATTTATGGGAATGCTTTCTTTTTGTTTTGTGATTTATGAAATATGTCTAATGTTAGATAAACGAGCTATTTTAAATTATGCCAAACAATATGCTAGAAGGCCGCAATTGTCTACTTACATTTTTAGTTTTATTAGGTATTATTTTGTTTATTATTTATTTCTTAAATAAAATTAGGCATATATTGACATACATATATTCATAATCGAGTAGAATAATATTTGTCTATGTAAAAAAAACAACAAAAACATATATATGGGTTGGCTCCATTTTGGACTTAGACCCAACAATGAAAACATGAGTGAATTTAAGGAAACAAGGTTCTCGGCTGGATGTTGGATGTGCAGGATGCCCCTGAACGGATTCTGCAGGCAACTGGCACACCATGCGCTGACCTATCATGTGGCTTGAAATCCAGTAGCTTATGCATCCTACAGCCTGAGAAGAACCTTTTAAAGGCCTGAGGGACATTAAATTACACCATACAAATTTCTAACGCATGCCATATTTTGTTCTTTTATGTAAATATTTTTTTTTTATTTTGGCCTAGGCTATTTTTTTTTGGTTTTAATAATAGGAGTAGATTCTAAATAATTCATCTGAATTATTTATTAAATAATTTTAAGATTATTTTACAAATTTGTTTATGATTCATGGGAATTGATAAATTAATTATTCTTTTCCAAATTAGAATATATTGATTTAGATAATTCTCAAGAATTATCTAATTAATTTGTAATGGGGATATAATTTTAGATTTTATTTCAGTATATATACTGAATATAATATATATAAAATAATATAATATGAAGGTTATTATTTAAAATGTTATATTAAAATACTATTTTATTTGAAATATATATTTCATAGATACAAATATTCTGTTGAATCGACCGCCAGAGGTCACGCTTTGCATGTAAAAAACTTGTTGTTGTTCTATTCCGTTGGTCGGCTCAAACATGTTTGTAATTATGTAAATATAATATTTTGTTTTATTTATTTTTACGCCTTGAGCCAGGCAGTACTTTTACCAAATTATGTATTTTATATATTCCTTTAGCGCAATTGAAGCTATTTTTGATAGCTAATTTTGTTATAATCTCTTCCACGACTGCATACCAAAAGCAGGCAAATGACCAATAATTCCTCTACAAGTAATTAATCTCAAAACAGCAAAAAATCTTTATTAAATATAAGATATATATATTTCACCTAGGTATATATTATTATTATTATGTTTGACCTATCACAGAGGGTGACCAGTCAAAGATTTATTTATTTTTCTTTTATAATTTTTGGTCACCTTGGAGAGAAAAAAGTGAGTCTTAGAGTGGTCAAGGGAGAGTAGACAACTGAGGGCCTTTTTGGCCAAAGGCTCCCCACAAAGTGGAGCAACTGCAAATGTAAGTAAGAATTTTTTTTAAGTCATCAATAGGAAGTTAAGAATTATACATTTCTCTTTTACAGTTAATTTAGTTTTTTTAGACAATTTACCTAGGTCAACATCATTTTTTATGTGAATACTAGCGGACCCGCCCGGCTTCGCCCGGGTTTTACCCGAGTAAAAGTTTGTCTAACGAATCTCTCGATAAAGTGAACATTTTTTTCCCGGTCCCTTGAAAAATACTCGATAAGTTGAATAAAATCAATATTAATTGGTTCCCTCGGTAATTGGAAGTTAAAGGAATAGTATCTTGCCTTGGAATTGTATCATTATTCTTGTATGGATGTACCCGGCTTCGCCCGGGTTTTACCCGAGTAAAGGTTTGTTTAACGAATATCTCGATAAAGTGAACATTTTTTCCCGGTCCCTTGAAAAATACTCGATAAGTTGAATAAAATCAATATTAATTGGTTCCCTCGGTAATTGGAAGTTGAAGGAATAGTATCTTGCCTTGGAATTGTATCATTATTCTTGTATGGATGTACCCGGCTTCGCCCGGGTTTTACCCGAGTAAAGGTTTGTTTAACAAATCTCTCGATAAAGTGAACATTTTTTCCCGGTCCCTTGAAAAAATACTCGATAAGTAGAATAAAATCAATATTAATTGGTTCCCTCGGTAATTGGAAGTTAAAGGAATAGTATCTTGCCTTTGAATTGTATCATTATTCTTGTCTCAAATAAATTGCCGTGTCATCCTGAATTTTGTCTTTCCTAATTTTCTACATTACAAAATCATCTTATCATCATGATAATATTTAGAGCAGATTGTTGAATTATAACAGATAAATTAGAATAATTATCTTGATTATTTCTAGGCGAAAAGTTATTTCAAAAATTTTATTTGCTAGAAACCTTCCCAGTACTATACTAAATAACTTCCCAAAGTTTCATGGCGATCCAATGAGTGGTTTGGTCAGGCATAAAGGACAAACAAAAAGACATACATTCATTTTTATATATAGATATTAACAGTAATTAAACGTAACAGTAAGAAAATGTTGATTTTAAAATATTTTAATTTTAAAATATTTTAATTTTTTCATATTTTAAATATGTAAATAGAGTCTCTTAAGAAAGACCACCTAAAAACATGAATCAACTTGTTTCTCCTGTTGGTGGTCTCTCATTGAAGATTCTAATTGCTAATAAAGAATCTCTAATAGACCTTTAATAAGAGACTGCCTCTTGGAGAGACGGTGTAGCTACGAAATGGATATTCCCGGCTTCGCCCGGATTTTACCCGAGTAAAGGTTTGTCTAACGAATCTCTCGATAAAGTGAACATTTTTTCCCGGTCCCTTGAAAAATACTCGATAAGTTGAATAAAATCATTATTAATTGGTTCCCTCCGTAATTGGAAGTTAAAGGAATAGTATCTTGCCTTGGAATTGTATCATTATTCTTGTCTCAAATAAATTGCCGTGTCATCCTGAATTTTGTCTTTCCTAATTTTCTACATTACAAAATCATCGTATCATCATGATAATATTTAGAGCAGATTGTTGAATTATAACAGATAAATTAGAATATTTATCTTGATTATATCTAGGCGAAAGTTATTTCAAAAATTTTATTTGCTAGAAACCTTCCCAGTACTATACAAAATAACTTCCAAAGTTTCATGGCGATCCAATGAGTGGTTTGGTCAGGCATAAAGGACAAACAGACATACATTCATTTTTATATATATAGATATTAATTGTGTGCAAAAAAATACATCATTAGATTCAAATAAAACATTTATAGTTTTCATATTATTAATTGTCAACAACAACAACAACAAAACAGCTTTATTAGGGCATCTTGCTCTGTACAGATTCGCCTTGGAATTACTGACAATATTCAACACAAGAGAAAAAGGAGAGATGGAGTATTTACAGTTAAGGTATGGCAAATATTTTTATTGTGCCCTGTTCTTCTCTCTTCCACGAGTGCAATTTTATTTCAACCGATTTTTGGTAGTTGAACAGTTCTATTGCCCAACTTTTCTTATCTGAAACAGTTTTTATTGTCTTTAATGAGTTCAAATGCGGTCTAGGAAGACTTTTCAGGATCTTTTTTCTCTCACCTTCCAGCTCCCCACTCAGCAGTAAAATGGTATATTTCATCGGTTATCTGACTTCCGCATAACCTACAGTACAAATCTTCTTTCTTAATTACGTAGATATGATTTTCTTTGATCAATGTTGATATTATCCTGATCTGTGCAATAAAACTCACTAAAGCTGAGGACAGATTGTATGAAAAATAATGTTCTGGAATGAATGAATCATAAAGTAACCTATAGTTTGAGTATGTTTTCGTAAGAGACATTTTGCCAGATCTTGCTGCAATAGCTGTTCAATTTTTATTTTTAGTATATTCGGAAGTTCGATCTGTATGTCATCATAATTTAACCTAAAGTTTAGCCGTGAGAGTCCACAATGATTGATGATATCCATGATATTTTTACAGAATCCTATAGGTTTTTTTGTCATTAAGGAAATTTCCTTCAATCTATTCCAGCATAGCTTAGGTAATCTATTTTATTCCATTTCCTGTAATCTAATGAAATATTTCAGAATTAGTTTGATCGTTGTAAAATTCAGATATTCTGCCTGTTTCCAACCTTACAATATACCCGGTATATATCTTGGCAGATTCAGAAAGTTTTTGATAAACGTATTCTGTATTTGGTCTATAATATCGGTATTATCCCAAGCCCACACAGGGGGGGCATAGAGTAGTATTGATTTAATAACTGAGTCAAATAAATTCAGTGCAACTTTTAATGAATTAATTTTTCCCTTTTTATCAGTCTAATAGTTGCATTTATTGCCGTATTTGCTTTGGCTTTATAAAAGAGGGCTACCTTTTTGCTATTATTAGTGGTAGTGAATGGAAATCCCAAATACATAATATTGGACGCAACAATCAGTGGGATGTCCCCCCAGTACCAGTTTTCGTGTCTTGCCGGTCTTCCTCCGTTTCTAAATACCATCACCTTGGACTTATTTTCATTTAAAACTAATTTGTTATTGTCCAGATAAGACTTTAGTAAATTGATTTAAGTTTGTAGGTTAATTTTAGATTCTCCAATTATGGCTATGTCATCCGCATACATAAGTAGGTGTAGAACGCCAAAATCAGGGAGATGAAATCCTGTAAGTGCTGAGTTATTATAAAGTTCTATTAGGTCGGCCATATATAATATAAATAAAAGTGGGGAAAGTGATTCTCCCTGCAACACTCCAGAATTAATTTTCACATTACTTGAATATTGCCCTTTCCATCGGATAGTAATTTTAGCTTCTTGGTAAAAGTTTTTATCAGCATTACAAATTTATTGCTAATGCCCATTTTATGCAATTTTTGCCAAAGTAAATCATGTGGTACTGTGTCGAAAGCTTTAGTCAAATCGACGAAGAAGACATTTAGCTTGCCTCGTTTTCTTCTCAAAGATAATTGGATGAGTGAATTCAATAGTAGTATGTGGTCAGTGCATGATCTGTTCTTACGGAAACCTGCTTGATTTTCTAAAATAATCTCTCTTTTTTCTATCCAGTTGTTTAATCTGTTTCTTAGTATTGTAGTGAATAATTTAGATATATTACTGCAGAGGGCAATCCCTCTATAATTTGTCGGGTTATTCTTATCACCGCTTTTATATATGGGGTGTACTATTGAGTTCGTCCAGAGTTGCGGGTATTTTTCTGTGGACATTATTTTGTTGAATAAGTTTTTCAATTTAGTTAAAGTCGGTGTCGGTAAATTCTTTAGCAACTCATTTGGTATACCATCGAGTCCCACTGCTTTGCCATTCGCTAGTTTTTTTACTACATCATAAATCTCTTCAAGGGTTATTTCCGCGTCTAAATCTGGATCTTTCCAACCAATCATCTGGTTTAACGTAAAAGTAGCTTCATTATTTTCTTTGTTCGATAAATTTTTATAAAATAAAAACCATTCTTTTATATCAATCTCTCCTTGTATTATTGGTTTTTTTTCTAAAGGCTGCAATGGCATTCCAGAAGGATTTGGGATCTTTGGCGTTTTTTATCATTTCATTCTTGTCCTTATTAAATTCATCTCTTTTTCTTTGCAGGAGCTTAAGATATTCCCTCCTAGCCTCAATATATTTTTGGCGGTCGTGTGTGTTATTTGAGTTCCTACATCTTTGTAAACTTACTTTGGTCGTTTTTTTCATAATGTAACAATCTTTGTCATACCAAGGTTTTGAAAGTTGATGTCGTCGTTTTGCGAATTTAATTATATTTGCCGATTCCATTGCCGTGTAGATCTGTGTAGTAAAATTTACTATTTTTGTGTTAATATCGGTTTCATTTCCATCTTCTATATCACTTAAGTTATGTATTAGCATCTCTACATTTTTTTTCGTCCAAATGAATTTTCGTGTCAGTATTTCATTGTTGTACGAGGATTTAATAGCTTCATACCCAGTATTAATTTGTAAAACAGTTGGTAAGTGGTCTGAATATGAAAGTTCTTCGATCCACATATCGATATGATCTGTGTTAAATCGTGTGTGTACATAAAATAATCCAAAACCGATGAACCTCTTTCTGAAATAAAAGTGAATGAGCCGTTCGTATCCCCTTTAGTTCTGCCATTTGCTATTGTTATAGAATTTGATTCTGTGAAGGAAATTAGTTTGTCAGATAGTTTCGAAGATATTGGGTCTTTAGATTTTCTATATTTGTTAAGGGATGAATTTAGTTTCAGTGGGTTATGGAAGCCTCCAGCATTGCCTATTCTTATATTGATATCACCAGCTATTAGCACTTCGTTACCTTCATTCATGTGATATTCAATATGCCTAAGTAAGTTTGTTAGATTTTGTTCTTGTAATGCATTTGGCGGTAAATATACAAACAACAAACAAATACTCTCGGTGGTTTTGCAAAGAAATTTGTGCGTCAAAACAGATATCCAAAAAGGCTTTTTTTCGATTTTTCTAACCGTATGTTGAAAGTTTTTTTTTATTCCAATCAGAATTCCCCCCGAGCCCCTTCCCTTTAGTTCTGTTTTCATTGCTGGGCTTTGAATTAGTAGTATTCATCTGTTAATAAATCGAGATCATTCGTAATCCATGTTTCACTTAGTGCAAAAAGTTCGTATTTTTTTAGGTATTCAACGAGTGGAAATATTGATGTTATTCTATTGAATCCATTTATATTCCATTGTAAAATTTTTATTTTAGTTTCTATATGTTTGGCCAGGGTTACTTGTTTGTCCTTTTTTGCCAATTCACAGTTTTTCGTATGTGGATATCTAATTTTAGCTGTGTTTCTATCGATATATTTTTCGTAACCTTTGGGTTTGATATTACCAATTCTCTTTTGTTTGTATTTTCATTCAGTTGCTATAACTCCGCACCCTCCTTGGTGGTGATTTTACCATTGAAAACCCGATAAACTGTTCCATTGACAATCAGTTTATCATCCCTAAGTTTAGCCGTGATTCCTTTGTTTAAAAATTCTTTCCATTTAGGAATCAACAGTCGGCGTTGTTCTCTGGTACTGGGAGAGTAGTCCTTGCTTACAAATATCTTCAAATCCCTTAATTTAAATGAGTTTTTAAATATCTTTATTCTTTCGCTGTATTCTGGAACCTCTACCAGCATTGGGGCTTTATCCTTTTTGGATAACCTCCTGCACCTGGAATTAACGATCTCATCCGAGATCTGCAACTTGTCCTTTATCAGACTTTTTATTTTGGCTCGGATTCATCAGGATTTTCACTTCCATTACCCTCCATACCGTAAAAAATCAAGTTCTTCTCTCTATTTTTCATCTCCATAAAACTAACTCGACTCTCAAGTTCTCTAATCTTTTTGACATTCAATTCAACGGCGCTCGCAGTTAATTCCAAAGAGGATTCAAGCTGCTGTACGCGGGTGTCAAATTTCTGCATCCCTAGTTCAATCCCAGATAGCCTAGATTCGAGTTTTGAGCCCCAATCATCCATTTTAGAAGAAAGTGCCGCAATCAGTTCTTTTAGGTCTTTCTCCATAGGCGTTTCTAGAGTTGTTTGTCTGGTAACTTTAGGGCCTGGGTTACTCTCGATACCCGAGATCAATAACAATGCTAGTATTATAATTCTCGAATTTGATTTGCTATAACGAAAACGTATAGAGAGCCCAATTTTTTTCACTTGATCTAAAGCAGTCAGCCTTACGCAATTTACATCATTTTCACCGATAAAATCAATTTGCATAACCCAGCCAACGCGCTCATTTACATGATTGGTGATGCATAAAAATAAGATACATGTATATATTAGGCCTATATTCATTTTTCCCTTTCTACACTCTTTTCTTCCGAGAGATAAAAGAGAAATTTCCTCTTTCTCTGTACAAGAACTAGAGTAACTCAGCAGAAGGCAAAAAAACTAAAAATCTCAAGAAAAATGTAAACTTAATGGGAACTTATATACTTTTATACTTAATTTTTACTTATTATTTATACTTAATATAAATTGGTGCTTACGGTAAGAAAAATAAGACAGGAAAGTTATCAAAATAGAGTTAAAAACAAGAATTGATACTCAGCTGCAGAGCGAGGCGACCGTGCGTCCATCCAATTTGGCCTCCTGGCGGCGAATCATTATTAATTGTCTTTCTTCCTTCCTTTTTTTATTTGAGGCCCTTTTGGTTCATTTATATATATATATTATATATATATAAACAAACATCAAGGTATATAAGTATATGTATGTGTAAAATTTATATATATGGTTAGTAACTTGGGTAGAGCTCATTTCTTTATTCTAAGATGTTTATTAAATAAATAAGTATAAATATATATATATATATATATATAAATATATACATGCATATCTCGATGTTTCTTTATGTTCGTAAGTGGTAGCCTTACAACAGGAATTCAAAGTTGTAAAGGTGATAGTCGAATCAGTCTCAATATCCTTTACACAAATGTAAGATTCTCATATGTTGAGTTTATAAAGAAACCTTGGATTAAAGATCAAATGTCACATTATTATTTTATTTTTTTTTCATTTTTTGATCCACTTTAGGGTTTATCCTCAATACTTTATTGTGATATGGAGAGTTAGATCTCATTGTAAATATAACTTTTATAATTACAAATATTTTTCTGCCTTTATAATTCTATTAATCTTAATGTTTTTACCATTTCCTCCAACATTATTAGAGATTTTTTTGAAGTGCATCAGAATTAGATACACCATCGTTTAAAGCCACAAGTACAGTAGAATATATATCGTCGGGCCAGAAATCAAAACACTACATTAGCGCTTTCCAACGTGGGCCGAAACTACCGAAAATTTCAAATTAGTAAAAATTTGTAAGAAGTAGGCCTACAACCTCTGAGTGAGAAACTTATGTCTCTACCTGAAAATTAACGATTATCTGACTTTGAAATATATATATGCATTTGTGTGTGTGTGTGTGTTATTTGAAATTTTTAAATCAATAATAATTGTGCAATATTAATAAAACTATAATGATCCTAAAAATATTTCATATAACTAGCTTAATTTTACACCAGTGATAAACATTTTATGATAATTTAGGCTTGACAAAAAACAAAAAAACTCGGAATTTCCAAATTTTCTAAACTTTAAATTTCACGCGTTAATGGACCAAAGTTGGTGTTGTGGCTTTGTCACTGACCCGATGCCGCTAGTTGCGGCGACGGTCAATAGATGGCGACGGATTCTGACGTTTATTTTGACGGGAGAGGCGACCATTGCTTCCATGGATTAATTTCCTCCCGGCATATTTTCCATCTATGTTTTGCCAATAGATTTGGCCCAGCCACATTGCCAGCAAAACACCTCTTTGGTAGATTGTGAGGATTACATTATATCCCGTGTGGATCTCATGGAACAAAGTCCGCTCTAGACTGACGAGGGCCATTAGCCCGAAACCATGGTCTCTAGGTGGACGCTTATCAGTTTGCCAAAGTTGGTGTTGTGGCTTTGTCACTGACCCGATGCCGCTAGTTGCGGCGATGGTCAATAGATGGCGTCGGATTCTGACGTTTATTTTGACGGGAGAGGCGACCATTGCTTCCATGGATTAATTTCCTCCAGGCAAATTTTCCAAATTTATATATAAATTGCCATTCAAGACTACATTTTGTTGGAAAAGAAAGAGTTAGAGGCAGCCAATGGGAGGGCGACAGAGGGGGCTACTGGATGCAGCTGCTAGAATGAGGAAAACAAAAACAGAACAACTTTCGAAAGGAAAGATTAGCCCTGATCCCTGATTATTAGTGTAAATACATTTAAAAATATATTTATTGAATAATCCTTTACTATTTTCTTAAATGATAATAAATATAATTTTCCTCATATTTTCGTAGTATATTTTAAAAGTGGTACAAGCAGCGACACTTCATCTTTGTACCTTCAACCCCGCCAACCAAGAAAAGAGGTGAGTGACAACCTCTATAATACTTAGATTGTTGTCATAACACAGATTGGCGGTAATATCACAATATTTTTGACATTCCAGCCCAGGACTGTTGATGGTAAATTCTTGAAAGAAAAAAAAGCATTCTGAGCTGACCATTTTAGAACTCACTAGCTAACCCTTCTTGCTGCTATTTTTACATGATGGGCGAAAGAATTAATTCTACGTTTAAAGATGAAGCGTGCTATTAACAGATGATATTTAAAGAAAACATGCAATAAGATTGAAAGTGGACTTAACACGCAAATGAGAATTGAACTTGGCGAATTATTAGGAACAATTGAAATAAATCATTTAATTAACTTAAATTAGTTGATCATGAAATAGAAATACTTCTTGAAACGGTTTAGAGAGAGTATTACAGGGCGTAGAGGAATATCGAGAGAAATATATTACTTGGAGATTTAGGGCAAATGAAAAGGATCGCCAATCAGATTCCCGTGGTGAAAATATACCGAATTCGAAATCAAACTCACGAATAGATGAACCCGAAATGAGACATAATGTCCCTTCCTGCACGACTGTGAAGCTTCCAAAATTGATGAAATTGAAATTTTATGGAAACCTTAGTGAATGTCTGACGTTCTGGAATTCTTTTGATGCAGCTATTCACCAAATAACTCACTGAATCATATCGATAAATTTGACTATCTGAAGTCACATCTCGGCGGAACTGCACTAAACACAGTCGAAGGTGTCACTTTATCTGCAGACAAATATGAGGAAGCTATAAAATTGCTTTAAAGACAGATTTGGCCGAGAAGAAATTCTGATTAGCAGTCATATGAACAATTTGTTAAGATCATCCTAAAACGTCAAGCGATGTAAGAACCTTCAGCAAACTTTTTGATAACCTTTCTGTTCAAATCATCATCAGATTTTGAATTAGAATTTCAAAATTTTCAATTAAAAATGCTTATAATTTCTTATATTATTGGTGCTAGTAAACATTTAATGTATTCAAATATGGATTTTAAAGTTCTGTTCAATGTTTAAAGATTGATATAAGAATTTTGGCTTTTCAATTAATAAATATTATAAATTGATAGAAATGTAAACCTTCTTTCAAAAACAATTTCAATCCAAGGCAAGTTGTGTACTAGTTGAGGTTATTCAAGGTTAAACTTAGATCTCCCATAGGACATGATTGACATGACAAAGGCAGCCTCTTCCTCCCAACTTCAACAACAAGGAAGAAGCCTAAAATATCTCACAATAGGCATGGTGTCTCAAGACATCCTCTTGGTTCCTATGTCAAATTTTCTTTGATAATTTTCCAAATGATGTAAACAATGCTGTTATCAAACTACCAACAAATGTCAAAATTTGGATGTTACCCTTTGATTCTGACCTATAATTCAAATGTTGTGCTTTACCAAGTATCTTGAGTGCGGTGGTGTCATTTTGTTGCTTAGATATTTATTTTCCAGATATGATCAAAATTTTAATTTATTCTGAAATATTTTTTTATTTGATTAATGATTTGATATGTAATATATATGTATTAAAAAATGTATATTTTCATTAGAAAAAAAATATCGTGTAACTGATCGGTTACTGACCAGCAATTTTCAGTTGCAGGATAAGGACATGCCTTTTTCTTTTTCATAGTTTATGCACCTTATCGCAGTACAATGTCACATTTGTACTATTCTTTCACATTGTGTCGCGGTCTAACGCAATTCTGGCTACCCGTTTCATGATTTTTAAGGATGCCTGAATGACCAGTTTTTTGCTCATTGAGGTACAGCTTGCACCACACTGATGAGGGCCAAAGGCCCGAATTGTGTACGTGGTTAGCTTCCATTTCTGGAATAATAAAAATCAATGAGAATAGTTTATATTTATTACGATAGATGCCGTAGGCCATTAGCAACTTTCAGGAGCACAAAAAGGAGATGCCTTTTTCTTTTTCATAATTTATGCACCTTATCCCAGTGATATATCACATTTGTACTATTATTTCAGATATATAGAGTAAACTCCCGCTAATACCTACCACGAATATAACGAACCTACAGGTATTTCCCAATTCTACCCATTGAAAATACCGTTGCTATAACAACCTTTGCAATTTTTTAAATAGTGAACTACCCTATAACAAACCTATTTTAGGTCCCAAAATAACAAAATCTATTTAAAATACTAGGCCAATAACGAACTTAAAATTATGATAATTAAATTTAAAATAACAAATTTCACGATTTCAAAACAAGGAATTTGGGGCAATGTTCACATTTACGTTCTATTTTTCAGAACTATTTTAAAAATGATCAGAAAATGTTTAAAAATAAATAAAATTTAACTTTATAAAAGAGATAAAATAGAAGGCTATTATAAATTTTTACAAATGATGTGATCATGCCTGTCTCACAGGCCACACAAACAAAACATATTATAAATTATCAGAAACGACTGATACAGTTCTATTTTTAGAAGGGAAGCCTCGTGCTAGCATATAATTAGGTTTCTCATCCAATTTTTTGGGATACCTTTGATTCACTTCAATTGATTCAGAATACACAAAAATGTATTCCTTTGGAGGGAACTCAACCAATGCAAAAAAAAAAAAAACAATATCAAGTAAACCATTTTATAATATCCCTCTATTTTTACATATCCTTTTTTTTAAACAAATAATTGAAGAAATGTTGCTGCATATTTTTAGTAATATTCGTTGAATATTTTTTAATTGAACAATTTCAACCTAAAAGCTCTTAGAATTTGAAAGAATAAAATGAGGGTGAAATATTACCAGTCTTTCAAAAGCCAAACCTGCCAGCTAAGTAACTAAAAAACAAAGTAAAATTTCCTACTACGAACAAGCAAAAATGAGTCGGCAGTCAAATTTTAATGTAGTGACTCGCGTAGACTTTGAATTGAAAGGTTTTAATTTTTATTGCACATGGACTAAAGTCACCTACTGCACCTAGACTAAATATTCTAAGCAAATATCATTCCCTCCCACGCACAAAAGTGGGATGGTAAGTGGAAATGTATAATCATATCAGTATAATCAAGATGATTAATCCCCAGGAAGTAAAAAATGAATAAACAAATATATGAAACATGATCAACTATTTGGAAGGAAATTGGAAATGCAGTTAAAAGTTAATAGATACCATACAAAAAATATAAAATACAAAATTGCTAATAAATACATCAACTACAAGGTAAAAAGACCAAATCCAAATAAATTGTGTTTGACATTTCAGTAACAATGCTGGCTGTTAATAACACACAATTAATATAATCCAAAATGTCCCATATCTGATATCAAAATTTTTCTGAATATGCACATCAATCTATGATTATGTAACATTTCATATTTTAAATTAGAAACTATGCATCGATTTCTTTCCCACCCACCTTGTTGGAGTTTATTATTATTATTTTAATGTAACTTTGTGTATATATGTTTATATTATATTTGACCAATAGTGCCTGGTCACGTGTGTATGTTTGATTATATATAGTGTGTTTGGAAATAAAATGCGTGTTAAGTTGTGTTAAGTCGAGCTTTGTGAGACTGGTGATTTAACAGTAGTTAGAGCTCGTAAGGCCCGCTTCATTTTAGGACAAGACCTCGGCGCTGACTATACCTCTAGGCAGAAGAGTGAGCAATAAGAGAACCAGCCAGAAAGAAGATCGGCTAGCATTTTGGTCCCTCGAGCCGGATTCAAGCTACAAGATTTAAGTTGACCGGATCTAAGTTACCGGATCTAGGCTAAGGTTAAAGTTATAGAGGTTTAAAGAAGTTGAAGAAGCCTAAAGAGGTTAAGAAGTTGAAGAAGCCTAAAGAGGTTAAGAAGTTGAAGAAGCCTAAAGAGGTTAAAGGAATTGAAGAAGATAAAGATTAAGAAGAACTCACTCTTGATTAGAAGTTAAAGTTTTAAAATTCGGAAATTCAATTTGTCAATACTAAGATAATAAAGAAAAGAAGGCCTATGCAAATTTAGGCAAGATCATAACAAAAGAAGAAGTTATGTAAATAAGGTTTTAGGAAAGTTTTGCAAATTGGATTAAAAAGATAAGGCCGAGGTATAGTGCGTTAAGCAATAAAAGGTCAAGTTAAGAACAAAAGCAAGGCTAGAGAATGAAGCGGGCATTAAGAAGTAGAGCCGTTCAAAGAACGATTATTTCCAAGTTGATCAAAAGGGCATAAGCGGAGTTGGATGAAGAAACTCCTTCTGAGATGTGATAAGAACGAGCTATACACTCATCGAAAATAATATAGCAGATCTTCGGGAAGAAGATGAGTTGATCTGGAAGTTGATTCTAGTAGATAAGGAAATTGATTACAAGGTACTAGAGGAGGAGAAGGATACAGTGATCCATTATTATGAGAAGTGGATGGATCTTGAAATTAAGATAAATCATTTCCTCAGCTCTCTGAAGAAAAATATGGAAGCCCTCCATGGTGCTAGTTCGGAAAAGGGCTCGCTGCCTGGAACAAGAGTTTGCCGATTGCCCAACTTGGATTTGAAGATCTGCGATGGAAGCAGTTTAGAAGTCGGGATGAGTAAGAAGCCAAGGGTTGTAGGAGTTACCTTGATGAGGGGAGTTGATCCAGCTTCTACTAAGGAAGATGCTGGGATTGTGGTATCATCCGAGCAAATGGTAGAAGAGACATCCACGCAGATTGCCGTTGAAGAAAATAAAAAGGCTCAAGTAGGAAAAGGGCATTTTGCTGAAGGCGGTGAAAAGGCTCAAGTCAAGAAGAAGTCTGTTGTAGAAGTTGACGAAAGTCATAGGGCTGAAGTTAAGAAAGAATCCGTTGAAGCAGATGAAGAGAAAGGGCTGGATGTGGAACAAGGAATGGATTCAAAGAACACTGAAGAAGTGAGACTGCTAGATGCAGAACAAGGCACTGATTCAATGGTAGCAGAAAAGCTAGATGCAGAACAAGGTACCGATTCAAAGGTGGCGAAAAGGCAAGACGCAGATTTAGAGAATGGGAAACACTCAGAAGCTGAAACCAAGGACAATGGAGTAGGGGATTTTGAGACTGCAATTAAAGGTTATGAATCGGTGAGCAATTCTGAAGCGGTAGCTGAGGGCGCTAATCAAGTGGAGATTTCAGATGGTGAGGCTGAGTCCATTGATGATATTGAGGAAAGAGTTGTCAGAGTTCCAGCATCGAGTAAATTGGTGGAAGCAAGACAAACTGGAGATGCGGAATTTAAAGTAAAGGGATGCTATTTTCCCGATCGCCCTGTATTTGAGTGTGGGTCCAGAGCGACGCCTATACGGCCAGTGTTTGACGACGCTTCCTGTCGAGGACGCAACAGACTCTCGTTGAAACGATATTTGAGGAGGAGACCCAGTCTAGTGAGAGGAATCCCTGAGATAAGGATAAAACTTCGGGAGAATAAGTTCGGAGTTGTGGTGGACATGAGAAGATATTTCCGGATGATCGCCATCAAGGAGAATGATTGGGACTACCTCAGATTTCTTTGGAAGAAAAGATGGACAACTGATGGTTTTGGGCGGGAAATCGTTGTAGACAATTTTGGTTGAGTGCCCCGTACCTCAAAATCCGGAAGAAAAGAAAATAGTTGAATGATGATGCAAAGGTTGGAGAAAGTAAAACGCTTTCTAAACAGGGTTGTACTATCCAGATCACCTATGTGAAGAGAGAGCCAATAGAAAAAGGTTCAATTGGCAAATATCTTCCAAACAATAAAATGCAACTTGTATCGAAGGAAACTGTTTCTGGAGCTGTGGTAACTCCAATATTATATACTCCGGCCAGTTCTCCAAAGGGGCAAGTGCCTACTCCAGCGAAAAATCTTAATTTAGGAGACAAGTCTCCAGAAAAGTCTAGTAAAAGTGCTAAACTGGAAAGGATTGCGAATCCGGTAGATTATAGGACTATTATATTGAGTGGTTTGAGATCTCTAAAGAGGATTTCAGAGTCCTATGACTGCTCTGGGCCTGCAGACGATGCCTCTGGGCCTTCAGACGATACCTCTAAGCCTGCAGACGATGCCTTAGCATCAGATCCTGATTCTTCAAGAGGTAAAGCTCAAGGTTCTCAAGGTGTTCCAGAAATTGCAGTAGAAGATTCTGACGAAAAGTCTGCAATTGAGGATTCTCAACCTTCAGAGCCTCTTGATGTGGAGGGTTCTGGAGTGGGGGCTTCAAGCGATGTAGAGGTAAGAGCTCAAACAAAGAGCCCTAAAGCCATATCTTCCAAGATACTTTGCATGAAGAAAGAAGAATCCAGCATAGACTTGGAAGAGGAAGACATTGGAAGAAACGAATCCTCTCCGGCCTCAATCACCTTCAAAGCCCTAGAAACCACAGATTCTAAAGAAATTGATCTGACGATTTTGGGCAACATTGCGAGAGAACATTGCGCACAAAGATTGCATTTGAACAGTCCAATGTTATAAGGACATTGGGTTTGGGATGGATCCAGGGTGAAGACTGTTTCTTATATGAAGTTCAGTCGTTGGAAAAGACATCGGCGACTACCACGAGCGAAATGCTTTTCCTTCATCGCCAAGTTAGAAGATCCCTTAAGATGGTTGGCACCTGTCCTTGTAACAAGAAAAGTAATGGTTCAAAGGTTGTGGATAACGGGATTACATTGGGATGATCCGATGGATGAATCATTGAGTGAAACATGGACCATTAGAAAGGAATTGAATTTAATAGGAAGTTGGAGAATACCCCGATGGTTGGGTCTCGGAAAGGAATACCCAGGGAGTAAAATTGCATGGATTCGGTAATGACTCTGAAGACGCCTATGCGGCAGCTGTTTATATGAGAATTCCCACTGATGATGGAGTCAGTGTAAGACTGTTGGCATCAAAGACTAAGTTGGCTCCCATGCGGAAGATGTCAATTCCACGCTTAGAATTGTGCGCAGCTCTTCTGCTGACCAGACTAGTGAAATATATAATGGAAGAGTTGGATATCAAAATGGAGAGTGATACCTGTTGGTCCGATTCTACCATGGTCTAGAGTTGGTTAAGAACTATGTCTGGAAATCTCCCCACTTTCATCGGCAATCGTGTCGCGGAGATTCAGAGTTGTCCACAGGTCAGGGAGTGGCGCTATGTTCCCACAGGAGAGAATCCAGCGGATATTGCCTCGCGAGTAATTCTGGGGTCCGAGCTGAAACAGTCTTCCATCTGGTGGACAGGACCTACCTGGTTGTCAGCGGAATCCACAGAATGGCCTAGAATGCCTCCTGTGTTTGAGCACCAAGGTCAAATTGAGCTCCTGAGTGTTCATGCCCTCAGTGAAACACCTTTCTTGGTGGCCATCGGAGAGATGAGCTCGACCTTTGATGGATATATCCGAAAAGTGGCTTGGATATTGCGTTTTTTGCCATAACTGCCGCTACAGTGCGGAGCGATATCAGTCGCACTTAACCCCAGCGGAACTGAGAAATGCTCATAGGAGAATACTTCAAGCAATTCAGTGCCAGCATTTCAGGGAAGAAATGATAAGTTTGACCACTTTAGGATCAGTGAAGCGCACGGGCAAGATTTATGGTTTAACACCGATCCTCGACGATCAAGGAATCCTTGGAGTCGGTGGTAGATTGAAATGGGCTCCAGCTATGACATATGAACAAAAACATCCTGCGCTATTGCCTTCATCAGGAAAGGTAGCTCAGATGATTATTCAAGCGGTTCATATGCGGACTTTGCACGGAAGTGTGCACCTGATGCTGTCCACATTGAGACAGAAGTATTGGATGCTGAGAGCAAAAGACCAGGTGAAGAGATGCATTCGAGAGTGCGTGACATGTTGTCGATACAATCGCGTCACTCAAGGCCAGCTAATGAGCGATTTACCCAAGGAGAGATTAACATCGGGTAAACCCCTCTCAATCAGTGGTGTAGATTATGCTGGACCTGTGAACCTTCGAATGTCCAAGGGTAGAGGTCGAAAGACGGAAAAGGGCTACATCTGTCTATTTGTGTGCTATGTGACCCGAGCCGTACATCTTGAATTGGTCCCAGATGCCTCTACACCCACCATCATGTCGGCTTTTAAGCGATTTGTAGCGCGAAGAGGGCACTGCACTCGGCTATATAGTGATCGGGGAACAAGTTTTGTAGGAGCTGCACGACAGTTACGTTCACGTTTATATCTGGCTCAGAATCAATTAAAGGAACTGGCTGCCGTGTTAGCTAATGATGAAAATTGATGTGACCCATCAACTCTGGGAGGAATGTTGGAGATTATTATTATTATTTTAATGTAACTCTGTGTATATATGTTTATATTATATTTGACCAAGAGTGCCTGGTCACGTGTGTATGTTTGATTATATATTGTGTGTTTGGAAATAAAATGCGTGTTAAGTTGTGTTAAGTCGAGCTTTGTGAGACTGGTGATTTCACAGTAGTTAGAGCTCGTAAGGCCCGCTTCATATTAGGACAAGACCTCGGCGCTGACTATACCTCTAGGCAGAAGAGTGAGCAATAAGAGAACCAGCTAGAAAGAAGATCGGCTAACACACCTCTATAGTATGTTAAAATTTAATCAATATAGTTCAAATTTTCTAAAAATGAATGTGTTAGAAACTGAAAAATGTATTTATTTAAAAGTATTTTTAGGGAATAAAAAAATCAAGATCATATTTGTTAAATAGAAGATGGCTAATTCAGTAAATAACATATTTTATTCAATTTTCAAATTTACAATTTAAATGAAGATAGTAATATGAGTCGACAATCATTAACAGGTCAGCCCAAAAAACTATTTACAGCTAAGAGATCTTAAGCAAGCAGCAAAGAAATATTTTAAAGATGATATCACAAATACAGATTAATATATATTTTTATAATCTGTTGAATATTTTCATTGAATAATATTAAATAAAATAATAAAATATTTCTTCGTCACATAGCCTCCTCCTATAGAGAGCATCGACCCGATGCTTAACAGGAGACTTACGTCGTCAGTCTTAAGGACTAGTACTAATGGCCAGGGATATTTTCAGTGTTGACTGGCGGTGAATGTCTTCTTTCAGTTGAGATATCTTCTTCATGAGGACTTGGTAGGTCTATGTTTACGCCAAGGTAGCTTTTTCTAATACTACTGTGTTCGGCAAGGGGAGTTTTATAAACTTTAACGGCCCCCCACCTCCAATGTGGTCTATCATCTAGTTTTAATGGCGGGGGCGTCCAGGCTAGATCTTCTAGCAGGTGAGAAATGTCTGTTTTCGACCGCGATATGAAGTAGGGGCTTCGGTAGCGAGTGAAAGTTTTCCTCAATGAATCGTCATTGGGGTCCTGAGATTCAGCTCGAGAGTTGTAGGATAACATTGCGTCTTGCTTTCTTTGGAAATAGTCATTTCTCCTTTCCTCATTGTGTCTCTTCCTGTCACGGTAATAGCGGACGGACGTGACCTGGGCGTCCGCAGTAGGAAACAGATAGGCCTTCCCTCAGTTGTACGCCAATCATTGGTGTCGCGTCTTCCTCCTTGTTATGGGTATCGAGGTTCAGGGTGCGGTCTTATCGTTTCGGCCTCATATCTAGTATTTAAAAACTGTCGGGGTCTTTCCTTCTGATGGGGACTTCTAGACTTTGAGATTGGCGCCAGGGTTTCTTCCACTCTCCTTCTTTACAATTTCTTCGATTGTAGCATTTTTTGGTTCCTCCCGAGGAGAGCCTAATTCCCGCTGTACCTGCCTCACGAACAATTTTGCCTAATCATAGATGACAGATATTATCCGTCATCCCTGGTCACAGAGAGAGGCTACATTTGGTAGGCGCTCGTACCTGGTTGGGGTAACTCGCCTACAACGAGCGCTTCACGACACGGGCGACATTCTGTAATGAATTGCTCGGTGCTCTGTACATCCCTCGGTAGGAGTGCATGATAAAGCTCCTCATCTATCCCTTCATGAGGTGGGGAGATTTTATCTTCCTTGCTCATTTGAGGATCAACCTCTTTGCACACAGCACAGGAGATCCTGGATGTAACATTCGGTACTTTCATCCTTTCTACCATCCTTTTGTGCCCGATGTTTTAAGCTTTCTGTCTTCCGCTTGTCATTTTGGAATTTTGTTCTTTTTTTTTTTTTCCCGCACACATTTCGCTCTAAATGAGATGTGAATTCCTTCCAAAGTCTGTATAGCTTGCCGTCTTCTTCGTTGTTCTCAAACCATTTGAGGAGCAGTTTCCAGACAGATAAAAATAAACTTTTAGTAAGACAAAGGGTTTCGTCCCAATGGTTGTACCTTGCCACACACGTGCATACCCTGTTAACCATTTTTGGAGATCTTCACCATCCTCCCCGGAGAAAATGGAAGGGTTCCTTGGCAAATGTTGAACAACGTAGTTGCTTACCTGAGTACCTTCCTTCTTTACATTCATAGAAGTTTCTTCTGGTTCAACAGAATCAATTTTTCTTTTATTTCTTAATGGGTATCGGTCCAGTCTCTCCACCAGTTGTAGCGTAGAAATCAAGCCTTGAAATATCCTAAGATGTAAAAGTATTTATTGATGACGTCACAGCGACATCGACAATCATTAACAGGTCAGCCCAAAAAACTATTTACAGCTAGAGAATCTTAAGCAAGCAAGCAAAGAAATATTTTAAAGATGAATATCACAAATACAGATTAATATATATTTTTATAATCTGTTGAATATTTTCATTGAATAATATTAAATTAAATAATAAAATATTTCTTCGTCACAATATGAAATGTCAAAAAGCTTTATTAAAAATATATATATATACTAATTTTGTTTATTTTGGGAAAAATAGGATCCAAAGCAATGATATTAAAAAAGAGAGAAAATTAAAAAATTTCAAATAAAATATTCAAAATTTGCCAAAAACGTTTTATGAAAATTATATTTTTCTAAAAATAAAAGAGTAATTTATAAATTTTAAAGTTTGTATATCCTAGAAAATTATACACTGACATTGAATGCTGTGATGAATTGATAATCAACTTCATTGATCATGACACCAACTTAAACCGAAAGCACTGGCCCCTTGGTGTGTTGAATTTATTGAATATATGAATTCAATTTTAGACTTTAATATTTTATAAAATATTAATTAATAATTATTTCTTTTAAAATGTTTTAAAATATATATCTTGTTACACTGCTGTAAAATTAAGAATGTAAATAACTCTAAGGTATAAGTTAAACCTTTTTGTTTTATTCTGTTAATTTTTAATAAACTATTTCCAATTACTAAAATCGTATGTATTAATTTCTAAAATAATATAAAACCTAGAACCATTTTCTAACAGTGGCAGCATAAAGCGTGGTTATAACTTAAAATCTAAAATCGTAAAAATAAAAATGGCTGCTGATATGGAAGATATTTCGATTATAGATAAATTAAAAGACTCTGAAAATTTTGATATTTGGAAATTTCAAATTAACATTATTTTTAAAGCTAATAATTTAATTGAAATAATAAATGGTAAATTGTGTTTTAAAGATCAAAAAGATGAAAAAGAAAAAAAACGTATGGATAATAAAAGATGCCAAAGCCCAAAAATATATTATTTCGAGCATCGATAAAAACGATATTAACACACATAATACATTTTGAAAATGCCAAATCAATGTATGATACCATATGCAGAATATTTGAAAGAGATGATGAACAATTAAAATGTAAGCTGCTACAAGAATTTCACACTTATACATTTGATAAAAATGTAGACCTTGTAGCCAACATAAGTAATTTAAGAAATTTGGCTTTTAAACTCAATAATCTAAAACAGAACTTTGATGACAATATTGTTATTTAAAAGATTTTAACAATTTTGCCAGAAGAATATAATTATTTTTGTACTGCTTGGGAGTCAACTGGAAAAGATGAAAAAACTATTGAAAATCTAATATCAAGATTGACCACTGAAGAAATAAGAAGAAATAGACAGAGCCAACCAGAAGACCGAGTGGCTATGAATGCAACAAAACAAAAGGTATGTTTTACTTTTAATAAACCAGGACATATATCTAAAAATTCCACCCAAAGAAAATTCTGCAAATTTTGTAAAAAAACTAACCATGAAGAAAAGGACTGTTTCTTTAAGAACAACAGTAAACCTGCTGCTAAAGTAAACAAGGAACAATGCAGAATATGTAAAAAGTTTAATCATAAAGAAAAAGTACATCCGGATATACAATTTTGTTTGGTAAAGAACCAATAAGCTGGAGTTCAAGAAAACAACCAATTGTAGCCTTATCCACTACTGAGGCAGAATATATTGCTGCAGCTGAATGTGTGAGAGAACTCATTTATATAAAAGCACTAATTAAGAACTTGCAAATGAAACCATACTTGCTAAACTAAATATTGACAACCAAAGTGCAATGACTTTAATGAAGACAGGACAAATGAACAGAAAGACAAAACATATAGATGTTCGATATAATTTTTGGAAGATCAGATAAGAGAAAATGTTGATGTTCAGTTTTGCCCAACCCAAGACCAAGTTGCTGATATCCTAACCAAGCCTCTGCCAAAGAAAACTTTTGAAAAAACACAGATCTTCACTGCTGCAGATGTTGTTTTGATAGGGTAATTAAAACTCTAAAACATGAATTTAAGAAGGAGTGTTGAATATATGAATTCAATTTTAGACTTTAATATTTTATAAAATATTATTTAATAATTATTTCTTTTAAAATGTTTTAAAATATATATCTTGTTACACTGCTGTAAAATCAAGAATGTAAATAACTCTAAGGTAAAAGTTAAACCTTTTTGTTTTGTTCTGTTAATTTTTAATAAACTATTTTCAATTACTAAAATCGTATGTATTAATTTCTAAAATAATATAAAACCTAAATCCATTTTCTAACAGAATTAAAGAAATTAAGCTGTTAATGAAATTTCAACTATCCATATAGCAGAAATAGTTTTTAAAAATAGGATGGTCAAATGGCATGTGAGATCAGCAAGGATCTCTGCTTGACTGATCTTTATTTTTATTTCATGCATTCATAGAGAACAAAGCAAGTCACATACACTGGACAATGTTCAACAATCGCCATAAACAACTGGGAGGAAGCCTTCATCCCTGCCAGTGAGAGAGAGAGAGAGAGAGAGAGAGAGAGAGAGATGGGCTTTTATTTCTAGACTGCTCTGTCAGTCCCCCCACAGATATTCATTTGGCCCAATTGACCCTTCCTGCCATGTTGGGGTTATCGAAGATTTATATCAAAACATTTTGCAACACTGCTCTCCTCTTTATGCCTCCTCTCCAGTCTACAGGAGTACATTCAAACCACTGAATGGATCCAACACGGGATTCTTTCCCCTCTCAGTCAGCGCTAAGGACATTGGCTCTTCTTTTTATTAAGTAACCTCTATCACAGATTGAGAGTTATCCATATAATGGTGACCATAGTTCACTCCTTTTGAAGATTTTGTCTGTGTCATGATTTCTTCCTTGCACAGATCCTGGAACCTCAGTCACCTTTTTGCATCATTTGTAACTTTTAAAGTGTGCCCTAATTTTTTCTGCTTGTATATCATCTTTGTTTACTGAGGAAAATCATGCTTTCCAAATCATGCTCTCTACTCGTGCCTGTGCAGCACATATTTGTCTATGTCTGGCTATGTCGTAGTCTCATTCTAGGTCAGGGCTGTTTGCCTTGCACCTGGTCGGTGAAAAAGCAAAGATGGCCAGCAAAAATCTGTGGCTTACATCTTTGGCCTATAATACAGACATCAGCACTGAAACATAACATGGAACCTCCTGGTGACTCATGTCAGGAGAATTATCAGGAGAATTGTTTTATATATAAGATGGAAAGTATTAACAAAAAGCTGTGTATGCGAAAAACATTTCATTTGGTTTAATAAACATTATTTATAAAAATGCAGTAATATTTAGGAAATAATAATATATATATATATATATATATTCATGGATTTAAAGATTTTTTTCTGTGAGGTCTATTATATTTTGCTTGTTTGTCATCACGCATCCGATTCCAATAATAATCCGCCACGATATGTTGATTCCAAAAATCATTTAATCGTTGCTAAATGATTTTAATATCTTGGTGGAAGCGTTCACCTTGTTCTTCACTCTCTGCACGGAGATTATCGGGAAAAAAGTTTAAATATTAATCCATAAAATGCAATTTAGATTCATTAAGCACCCGATCTTATGGAATTTGGAAATCATATTTTCTACGCTTCTCGCATAATTCGGTGACTTATTATTGCCTAAAATTTGTTTGACAACGTCGATGAATGCAAGTCAAGCCTTTTCCCCATATTCTTTATGTTGCAATAAACTCTTCGTCATTTATTAGTTTACGAATTTGAGGTCCAATGAAAATGCCTTCCATTATCTTAAACAACTAATCTTCGGAAATTTAGTCATTAAATATTTGACAGCGACACTAGCTTTCTTTAAAGCATTTACAAAATTTTCATTAACCCTAATTTGATATGTAAAGGGGAAAGGAGCATTTTTAGTTTATGGACAAGCGGTACATTTTCAATGTTTTATTCACCTAAGTTAAACATACTTCTTTCAGGCCACATTTTTGTATAAAATGATTCTTTCTGTCTCTGCTGTCCCACTTGCATAAAAAGCAAGGATACTTCGTGTTTCCTTTCTATAAACCCTGTAAAATTCCTATAATTTTAAGATCACCGCAAACTTTCCAACAATTATTGGTATAATTCACCTTTTCTAAGATTTTCTTAAGAGTCAAAAAGTCTTTCATTTGGGTTGAATAGGCAAATGGTATGGAAAGTATTACACTACTATAGTGCAGCAAACAAGCCTTAAAACTTTGTTTAGAGGAATCAATAAAGAGTCTATACTCGGTAGCATTGTAATTAATTTTCAGAGTTTTAAAAACGCCTTCATTATCATTACAGTACACTTATTATTGTTCTTCAGAGAAAAATTGCAAAAAAAAAAAACATTTTTCCCTATTACGATACACTGAGATTTTGGTTTGTGGTAACAAGAGGTTCCTTTTCTTTAATCTTGATCCAAGGATTTCTGCTACTTCTTTTGATAGCCCTAGATCCCTAACTAGATCATTTAATGATGCCTGATCAAATAAATGTGGAATGCCACTTTCATTTGAAATGAATACAGGGTCTTCTAATTGATGATCATCTGCAATTGCTGTGTGCAAATCATCCTTTTTGATATAGGATTATTGAACCGTTTTAGGAATAGGTATGTGATTCACGAGGTCGTAAGGAATAGATTGCCTTGCTGATGGTATATCAGAATGAGAGTTAGTTTGCTTCTTTTTGCTATTAAGGCCTGTGATTTTTCAGGCATAGAAATAATAATCGTCATGGTGATTTGTTGGTTATCGCCAAACAATTGGTACACCAAAGGGCATACCTTTTGTTTTCCCCGATTTCCATTGAAAAAGCCCTTGATAGCACGTTATGCACACACTATGGGCGTACCACCACTTGTCTTGCCACACCAAAATATTCTTTCTAGCATTCTTTTATGTATGATGTTAATATTCTTTTAATTTCTTATCATCATCTTTTGTATTGTTATTTTGTATAAAACTAATTGTTTGAATAATAAAGTATGTATGTAAATCTAGCGTTGCGTCATGAAGTAAAGCGGCTCGCTAAACATAATAAATTGGCGACTAGAATTTTTTTTAAGGTAAATTAATCTAAAAGCTAATTTTCAAACTAATTTTTAAACTAAACTAAACTCTAATTTTTAAAGATGGCAAGTTTCGGAACTATTGAAAATTTTGATCCTTTTAAGCCAGAGAAGTGGACAACATACGTAGAGAGAATGATCTTCTTTTTCTTGGCAAATGGAATTGAAAAAGAACACGCAAAAAAAAGCTGTTTATCTTACTTTAATAGGCCCTGAAACTTACGCATTGGCTAGGTCATTGGCCGCGCCAAAAAAATTAGCTCACGTAGATTATGAAGAAATACTTAATATACTGACTGGACATTTTTGCCCTAAACCCAATGTAATAGTCCAGCGCTACCATTTTAACAAACATAATCAAGGTAATGATTTGATTGCTTCCTATGTAGCAGAATTAAGAAGATTGAGTGAAAACTGTGAGTTTATTGATTTATTTTTTTTTATTTTTTTTTATATAAAAAATAGACACTTCGGCCAGTTGGAGTTTTTTATTTTCTCAACGTTTCAACAAAAATCTTTTGTCTTCGTCAAGAGAATTAAATAAAAATAAACATTTGGCAAGGCGTTAAAAATTTGTTCTGAGGCTTGCAAGGGCGTTCTCACGTGATTCTTCGAATTTAGTACAACATCTAAAGCGCGAGTCAAAAACAAATATTAAACTCGTCAAAGACTATGATCTTGGAAATAAAAATATATAATAATAAAATTATAACAAATTAAGTAAAAATAAATAAATAAAGTAATATAATAATAATCACAAAGATTATTATATAGATGTATAACTATTATGTTCAATTTTTTATCTAGCTTATTAACTACTTTTTAAATTTAAAAATGAAGCATATTGTTGCGGAATATCTTCAAAAGTATTTATAGTTCTTTTCCCAAATTCTCGTGATACCCATCCCTCTAAAAATAATCTTTCCTTTTTAAATTTTATATTCCTATGAAATATCTCAATATCATTCCAATCTGGCCTATGTCCTGAAAATAATGCATGTTCCCCAATTTTGCTTAACGCCCTTCTCCCCAATAAACCCTGTTGGTGTTCCTTAATTCTGGTCTCTAAATTTCGGCCGGTTTCTCCTACATAAATTTTGTCACATTCTGTGCATTTAATCCCATAAATTACGTTATTTGGTTTTGATGTGCCTATGTTATCCTTCATTATGTTATTTCTAGTTAAAAATTCCCTTTTTGTCCCAGTACTATACCAAATATTATATTTACATTTTTTCAAAATTCTAGATATTTCGTTATCCACTTCTCTAATATAAGGAATTATTATATTATTGTAACCTTCGGTAGTTCTATTCAAATTTGGCCTATCTATTTCATATCTTCTAATCCATTTATTTATGAAGCCAACTGGATATTCGGATTGTTTTAGCTCCGCTCTAATTTTCTTTATCTCTTTTTTATAAATGTCTTGGTCTGTACATACCTGTTTGGCTCTTTGTACAAGAGATTTTATCACCTGCCTTTTGTGTAATATAGGATTGTTAGAATTAAAATTTAGATGTATCCCACAGTCTGTTGGCTTTCTGTAAACGCTGGTTAGAATAGATCCATCTTCTTTACGGCTTAATCCAACATCTAAGAATGGTAAAAATCCTTCTTTTTCTGTTTCAACGGTGAATTCTATTCCTATTTCTAAATTATTTAATTTGACAATGATCTCGTTAAGTTTTTCTTTTTGGATCACTGCGAAAACATCATCTATATACCGTCCCCATATCTTTATTCCCTCTATTAAAATTGACTTTCTATCTATTGATGCCATTACAATGTCAGCTATGATCATACTGGTAGGGCAACCCATAGCAGTACCGTCTTTTTGTCTGTAAAATTTAGCCCCATATCTAAAATAAATATTCTCTAAACATAACCTAAACCCTTCTATCATTTCATCGATTTCTAATCCCTTGATTGTGCAATCTTGTCTTTTTACCTCGAAATATTCTTTTAGCTCTTTAAGAGCTAGACTTCTATTAATATTGGTAAAAAGCAATTTGACGTCAAAGGATACCATTATTTCATGTTCATTCAGCTTTAATTTTTTTGTAATATCTAATAACTCTTTCCTATTTCTAATTTATAACCCAGAAATCTTTCTTGTAGTCGAATTTGGTTTTTAAGCCAGTCCGCCAAACCTCTGGTGGGGGCCTTGAATCCTGATACAATGGGCCGTAGGGGAACTCCTTCCTTGTGAATCTTTGGAAGTCCTTTGAAGAGAGGTGCAGCGACATCTTCTAGCTTCAATTTTCTTTTGTCTAAGGCCTTAGATTTCATGCTTCTGATAAATTTAAATGAAAAATGATAAAGTTATTATTAGAAACAAAATAACAAATGTAATATCAAGGACAACAAAAAACGAAAAGAAGTTTGATTTAGATAAAGCAAAAAGCTCAGAATGGGGGGATATCAAGAAATTAAAAAATGACGACAGAATAGTTATAACTAAGGCTGATAAAGGAGGCAAGACAGTCGTGATGAAGAGAGAAGATTACAACGATAAAATCACGAGCCTCCTCAACGATAACAACACATATGAAGAAATTCAAGGAGACCCTACTAAAAAGATAAAGCTTAAAATATCTAAATTTATCAGAAGCATGAAATCTAAGGCCTTAGACAAAAGAAAATTGAAGCTAGAAGATGTCGCTGCACCTCTCTTCAAAGGACTTCCAAAGATTCACAAGGAAGGAGTTCCCCTACGGCCCATTGTATCAGGATTCAAGGCCCCCACCAGAGGTTTGGCGGACTGGCTTAAAAACCAAATTCCGACTACAAGAAAGATTTCTGGGTTAGAAATTAGAAATAGGAAAGAGTTATTAGATATTACAAAAAAATTAAAGCTGAATGAACATGAAATAATGGTATCCTTTGACGTCAAATCGCTTTTTACCAATATTAATAGAAGTCTAGCTCTTAAAGAGCTAAAAGAATATTTCGAGGTAAAAAGACAAGATTGCACAATCAAGGGATTAGAAATCGATGAAATGATAGAAGGGTTTAGGTTATGTTTAGAGAATATTTATTTTAGATATGGGGCTAAATTTTACAGACAAAAAGACGGTACTGCTATGGGTTGCCCTACCAGTATGATCATCGCTGACATTGTAATGGCATCAATAGATAGAAAGTCAATTTTAATAGAGGGAATAAAGATATGGGGACGGTATATAGATGATGTTTTCGCAGTGATCCAAAAAGAAAAACTTAACGAGATCATTGTCAAATTAAATAATTTAGAAATAGGAATAGAATTCACCGTTGAAACAGAAAAAGAAGGATTTTTACCATTCTTAGATGTTGGATTAAGCCGTAAAGAAGATGGATCTATTCTAACCAGCGTTTACAGAAAGCCAACAGACTGTGGGATACATCTAAATTTTAATTCTAACAATCCTATATTACACAAAAGGCAGGTGATAAAATCTCTTGTACAAAGAGCCAAACAGGTATGTACAGACCAAGACATTTATAAAAAAGAGATAAAGAAAATTAGAGCGGAGCTAAAACAATCTGAATATCCAGTTGGCTTCATAAATAAATGGATTAGAAGATATGAAATAGATAGGCCAAATTTGAATAGAACTACCGAAGGTTACAATAATATAATAATTCCTTATATTAGAGAAGTGGATAACGAAATATCTAGAATTTTGAAAAAATGTAAATATAATATTTGGTATAGTACTGGGACAAAAAGGGAATTTTTAACTAGAAATAACATAATGAAGGATAACATAGGCACATCAAAACCAAATAACGTAATTTATGGGATTAAATGCACAGAATGTGACAAAATTTATGTAGGAGAAACCGGCCGAAATTTAGAGACCAGAATTAAGGAACACCAACAGGGTTTATTGGGGAGAAGGGCGTTAAGCAAAATTGGGGAACATGCATTATTTTCAGGACATAGGCCAGATTGGAATGATATTGAGATATTTCATAGGAATATAAAATTTAAAAAGGAAAGATTATTTTTAGAGGGATGGGTATCACGAGAATTTGGGAAAAGAACTATAAATACTTTTGAAGATATTCCGCAACAATATGCTTCATTTTTAAATTTAAAAAGTAGTTAATAAGCTAGATAAAAAATTGAACATAATAGTTATACATCTATATAATAATCTTTGTGATTATTATTATATTACTTTATTTATTTATTTTTACTTAATTTGTTATAATTTTATTATTATATATTTTTATTTCCAAGATCATAGTCTTTGACGAGTTTAATATTTGTTTTTGACTCGCGCTTTAGATGTTGTACTAAATTCGAAGAATCACGTGAGAACGCCCTTGCAAGCCTCAGAACAAATTTTTAACGCCTTGCCAAATGTTTATTTTTATTTAATTCTCTTGACGAAGACAAAAGATTTTTGTTGAAACGTTGAGAAAATAAAAAACTCCAACTGGCCGAAGTGTCTATTTTTTATATAAATATGAATGCCGGCCAGGCAACCTCTATCTTTTCGATTTATTGATTTAGATGATCGTTTGAGAGACAGATTGGTATGTGGATTAAGAGAAGAGTCGCTTGTAAAGAGATTATTATCTGAAACAGCTTTAACTTTGGAAAAAGCCATAAATATAGCACTTTATGATGAGTCGGCAAGTACGGATGCTAGTGTTTTGATGGAGACGACTCCTGATGTAAATATATTAAAGAAAGCTAATAAGAGTGAACCATTTAATTTAAAATCGAAGCAAACTGAATTCAATAGAATTGCGAAAGGATTAAATAAGGAAATGATTTGTATATGATGTAAAGGAAATCATTTGCCTCATATATGCAAATCCAGAAATTCAAAATGCTTTAAATGTGGAAAAATTGGTCATCTGCAGAAGGCATGTCTGACTAGAGTAAAAAAAATTGAATACTTGCAGAGAAGTAATAGCGATACATACCTACACTGTCTTGGAACAGAAAGCTTAATCAATCCTTTTTACATGATGGTAAAATTGGATAATCATGATGTATCAATGCTTATTGTGATTCAGGAAGTGCATACTCATTACTAAATAAAGAAACATTTTTAAAATATTGGAAAGTAAGCCAACTTGAGAAATCTGAGGTGCTGTTGAAGACATGGTCGTCAAGTCACGTCAAGATTTTGGGAAAGCTTTTTGTTAAAGCAAAAGTAACAAATGGTTTTACAAAATTATCAATCTTAGTGGCTAATGGTATGGGTCCTAACATTCTGGGAAGGCAGTGGTTTGAAGCGTTTCGCCTGAAGATAAACTTTTTGAATCATATTGAAACAAATCCTTTTTCTTCTGAATTTGAAGAAGTATTTGAACAAGAAATTGATGCCTATAATTGACCTTTGATCCATATTGACATTCCTGAGAATGCAGACCCCAAATTTGTAAAGGCCAGAACCGTGCCATTTGCTCTGAGAGATCTAGTAGATGAAAAATTAAAATCACTGGAAGAGCAAGGAGTTATTGAACCGGTTAAATTTACCAAATGGGCATCACCAATTGTAACGGTCCTAAAGAATGACGGCACTATAAAATTACAGTAAATCTGTATAGTAATCCTGATAAATACCCATTGCCCACAATTCCGCAACTTTTGGATAGATTGAGAGGTGGCAGAGTGTTTACTAAGTTGGATATGGCTCAAGCATATCAGCAGTTAAAAGTTGATGAAACATCTGCAGAAATTCTCGCTATTAATACACCTAGAGCATTATATAAGGTGAAGCGTCTTCCTTTTGGCTTGATTTCAGCCGTGGGAACATTCCAGAGATTCATGGATACTCTTCTGAGTGGAATTGATGGAGTTGCAGTATATTTAGATGATGTCCTGATTTCAGGAAGAGATTGTGATGATCTTTAAAAAAAACTGAAAAGGTACTGCTACGCTTCAGGGGATCTGGACTTCGTCTTAAAAGAGAAAAATGCAAATTTTATATTCCAGAAATCGAATTTCTAGGATTGATTATCGATCATAAAGGAATACGTCCATCCGAGGAGAAATTAAGAGCTATAAAAGATGCTAGACCACCTTCAAATAAACAGGAATTAATGTCTTTTCTTGGACTTCTTAATCATTATGAGAGGTTTTTGAATAATAAAGCCACAGTAGATGAACCTCACCATAGACTGTTGGACAGTAATAATCCATGGAAATGGAATAAAGAACATCAAATATTGTTTGCAGAGGCTAAAGACTTGATTAGTTCTAAGCCTGTTTTAGCACATTTTTATGAAGATCTGCCTATTTTGGTCAACTGTGATGCGTCGGAGTATGGTGTTGGAGCCATTTTGTCGCAAATAGACCATGGTATTGAAAGACCAGTTGTGTTTGCCTCCCGAACTTTAAATTAAACTGAGAGAAGATATGCGGTAATCGATAGAGAGGGCTTGGCAGTTATTTTAGCTGTTTCTAAGTTTTCGCAGTATCTTCTGGGGTGAAAATTCAAAATTGTAACAGACCATAAACCTCTAGTTGGTCTTTTAAACCCAAACAAGCCGATACCACAAGTACTATAGCCTCGCATGATGAGATGGGGTCTAACTCTATCTGCATATACATATACCATATAATATAAACCAGGAATTAAAAATGGAAATGTGGACCCACTGAGCAGACTGCCATTAAATTAGTCACCAAACCAAATTCCAAACCTGCCGGAGGTATTTTTTATTGAATATGTTGCCATTAGCGCTTCAGAGGTTGCGAGAGTGACTGGTAAAGACCCAATTCTTTCTAGAATTAAATTTTGGGCAATGAATGGGTGGCCTGCTAGAAATTTTGAGGATAAATATAAAGAGTATTTTACAAGGTCTAGTGAAATATCTGTTCACAAAGATTGCTTATTGTGGGGGAGCAGTGTTATAGTTCCGGAAAAATTAAGAAAATATATTTTAAATCTATTGCATGATACCCATGTTGGTATTGTGGGTACGAAGGCATTGGCTCGAGGATTATGCTGGTGGCCAAATATGGATAAAGACATAGAAAAAATGATAT
The DNA here is from genome assembly GCA_030710605.1 of Cordylochernes scorpioides. NCBI lineage: Eukaryota > Metazoa > Arthropoda > Arachnida > Pseudoscorpiones > Chernetidae > Cordylochernes > Cordylochernes scorpioides. The sequence goes on from CP092874.1 coordinate 54,980,573, forward strand.
TGAGTTATATAGTCTGTTTGTCTTGTGGACATGATCCTCCAAAGACTAATATCTACCCTAGGATTTGGCCTTCAAGACCTTGGTCAAGGTTACATATCGATCATGCTGGTCCTTTTCAAGGCAAATTATTTCTTGTTGCCGTTGATACGTATTCTAAGTGGATAGAAGCGTAGATCGTAGCATCGACATCTGCTGAGACTACTGTTAATACCATGGGGGAAACTCATGCAACTCATGGGTTGCCGAATGTGATCGTTACGGACAATGGGACTTCATTTACATCTGAAGTTTTTAAGACCTTCCTAAAAAGGAAGGCCATTAGACACATCTTGTGTGCTCCATATCATGCGACATCAAATAGGCAAGTAGAGAGAGCTATTCAAACTTTAAAAAATCTGATTTGGAAGAATAGCAGAGGAAATTGGTCAATCAGGTTGGCTAGGTCCTTGTTGACAATGAGATTAGCGGTAAATAGCACAACTCGAAAATCCCCAGCTCAGTTATTAATGAATAGAAATTTAAAAACTATTGTTGACAAATTTCATCTTGAAAGTATTTCTGAGGGAAGAGAGATAGATAAATTCATGAAGAATTGGGAACCACATAGAGAGGTGGAAGAAGGACAGGAAATTATAGCCAGAGGATACCATGGTTCCAGATGGTTACCTGGCGTTGTGTCCGAGAAAACTGGACCAGTGTCATTAAAGTGGAAACTGAGAATGGAAAATTATTGAGCCGGCATTTAGATCAGTTTAGGAGCTGTGAGGAAAGTGAAACCTTACCATCTACATCATCGACCCCTCAAGTGACACCTGAGATTGAAAGACCCCCGGCTGTTCAAGAAACTGATTCTTCAGAAGGAACCCCAAAGCCTGTGTTGAGGAGATCCTTAAGAATAAGGAAACCTCCACACATCGTTTTTTGAAAATTAAGTTATCTTTGACTAATAGGGAGGAGTTGTTATGTATGATGTTAATATTCTTTTAATTTCTTATCATCATCTTTTGTATTGATATTTTGTATAAAAGCTAATTGTTTTAATAATAAAGTATGTATGTAAATCTAGCGTTGCGTCATGAAGTAAAGCGGCTTGCTAAACATAATACATTATTTTATCTTTGGGGTGATATGTTCCTCTGTTTGGGAATTGTAAATTTTCCACAAATGTAGCAGAACATTTCTTGATTAGCTTTGCATTTACCCGACATTATTTATATATTTAAAAATATTTATAAAAAATTAATGTATTGTTAAACATTTTCTTGATATAAAATTTCAATGATATGCATTTCATCTAAATGATGATTAAATTTTATGCTCACAGAGTCAATATCTTCAAAATATGTTGATGACAGGGATGACATCAGTTTCTTTATAAAATCGAATAATTTCAAATATTTAAAAAAAATGTGCTGAATTTGAAAAATGAAGGATATATTCATGATCTACGGGTTGAAATTTACTAGAAACAACTTTCGAATATTGAGAAGGAAAAAGTGTGTGTACTAGTGCTATTAAGACGCAAAACGCAATGAAAGCTAACCTCTTGCAATGCTAAAGCGCATATTTTGCTAAAAGTGATGAAAAGAAGAATTGTGATAAAATGGGTTTCAGTTAAAATAAAACGCATTAATGGAGAGAATCACTGATAATAAAAATCTTCCCATTACTCCATTTTATCATCTATATCTGCGATAAGATTGAAGTGACCACTTAAAATGCGAATTCAAAATATTAAATTGTTATGTGATTGATCAAAACAATTTTTCATTTAGAAATAATGAATTGGATCATGTGAGTTGTTCACGATATATTTTGTAGACCTTCAATTTTTGACAAACCATAATGTTTGGCTACAATGATCAATGTTGCCATAGAATAGAAAGAGCAAATAGTAATTGATATAGGCTTAGCAAAATACGATGTTTATTCTTAAGGATTTCTAGTTGTTTGGTACTCACGTATGTTTGTAGTTACGAGGACATCCCTTTAGATAAAAACAAATATATATTTATTCAAAGGAACGACTTGTTCCATTACATATATTGTTGTAAACAAGTTAGCGGTAAACATAACAGCTAGTTTGAAGGTAGAAGTTGGAAGTAGTGACGTCATAGTAGTGACGTGGCATCGATGATGATCAAAGTCAAAGTTTGCGTAACAATTCCCTCCTTACTTTGTCTTTATTCCCACGATGCTGAGGTTCTCCATGTGTTTCTTCATCTGGTCTCGGGATAGGTCCTTTGTGAAGATATCCGCCTCCAGGTCCTGAGATGGCTTGTACAGAAGGCAGATGTCTCTGGATTCATAACAGTCCCTCAAGAAGTGGTACTTTCTTTCGATATGTCTACAGTGACTGCTTTGTTTAGGGCTGGAGATCCAGTTGATCAATGACTGACTGTCTGTATAGATCGCCGTTGGTTTTTCCATGAAATTCCATTCTTCCAGCTCCTGTAACAGGTTTATGATCCACTTGATTTGACAGCAGCTTTCACAAGCAGCTATCATTTCCGCTTCCATTGTGGAGAGGGCGACGAGTGGTTGTTTACTACTTTTCCAGTCTATAGTTGCTTCGCCGAGCTTCAATACATATCCGCCGTAGGATTTTCCGTCATGAGTGGTCGACCAGCTGGCATCGGTGTAGGACTTCAGGATTCCAGTCTTTCCTCTTTCAAATTTCAATCCTAGTTCAATTGTTCCTCGTAGGTATCTCATCACTCTTTTGATTGCTGTCCAGTGCATCTGTTTTGGTTGTCTGGAGTACTGTGAAAGTTTGCTAGTGATGTAAGCGATGTCGGGTCTGGTGTTAACAGCTAGAAACATTAGCATTCCAAGGGCTTCTTGGTAAGTGTGCTGATCACAATTGTCATCTTCAATATGATTGTCCAAATTGATTTATTTGGAACCTGGTGTTGGAACTTCCTTACAATTTTCCATTCCATATTTCTGCAATATTTGTTGTACATTGTGGCTTTGCTGTAGCGAAATTCCCTCCTTGTCTTGTATGATCTTGATTCCCAAAAACATGCCTTTACATGTTACATCCTTTATTTCCAGGTGATGTCTCAATTTATTGATGAATCTGTTTGAGGTATCTTTAGAATCTGAGACAGTGATAAAGTCATCCACATATATCCCTACATAGAAGTATTTGTCTTCATTCTTCCATTTAAATAGGCAAGGATCAGATTTAAGTTTTTCCAGTCCACAGTCATGAAGTACTTGACTGAATTTCTCATACCACGATCTTCCGGATTGAGGTAGACCGTAAATACTTTTGTTGAGTTTGCAAACTTTGTTTCTGTCTTGGACAAATCCAGCAGGTTGTTCCATGAATATATATTGTATTGTCAATGTTTCCATTTAGATAGGCTGCTTTCACATCAAATAGTTTAATGACTGAATCTTTTGTTGCTGCCATTGACAAAATAGTCCTGAGGGTGGCATTTTTAATTACAGGGCTGAAACTTTCGTTGTAATCTCTTCCTGGGATTTGGTTGTATCCCATTGCAACAAGTCTAGCTTTGTAAGTTTTGTTTTCTTGGTCTTTAGATATTTTGAACACCCATTTACTTTTGACAACTTTAGCGTTTACAGGTCAAGGTACCAGTTCCCATACTTGATGCGAGTACATGTTCTGTATTTCCTCAAGCATTGCGTTCTCCCAGTGTTTCTTGTCTTCGCATGCGATGGCTTCTTCATAGTCTTTCGGAATGGTTTCATTCGTAGTAGCCAGAACGTAGTCATCGAATCTTTTAGGTATTGTTCGAGTTCTTTGTGGTCTGTCTGATCCACTTGACTCTGTCTGTCTGTTGATCATGGTATCTGGTGCTGGCTCTTCAATATCAACATCTGATAGAACATGATTGTCCAGTTCTTCATCCTCCTGAATGAAGAAATATGTGTCAGTGTCCATATTATTATCACTTTGTTTTTCTTCCGAGATGACATTATTGTTCTCTCTGAAGTGAATGTCTGCGGTTTCAAGAATAACTCTCGCTGTGATATCAAATACTCGATAATCTCTTCTGCATCTTGAATAGCCCACAAATATTCCTCTCTTAGATTTAGCTTCTAGTTTGTGTCTTTGATGATTCTCGAGTTTATAGAAGACTTCACAACCGAATCTCATGATGTGAGAGACGGATGGCTTTTTACCTTTCCATTTTTCCATAGGGGTAGTGTCTGGGTCATTGGCTGTGGGAGTTAGATTGTACAGATATGCAGCTGTATTCACAGCTTCTGCCCAGAAGTGTAGGGGTAATTGGGAGTCTGCCAGAAGTGTTCGGCCTTTGTCTAATAGTGTTCTGTTAGCTCTTTCAACTCTCCCATTGCTTCTTGGGGTGTACGGTGTAGTTAGTTCATGTCTAATTCCTTTGGATTCTATGAAGGTTTCAAGGTTTTTATTGATAAATTCTGTTCCGTTATCTGTTCTAAGTCGTTTTAGTTTTGAGTTTAGTTCGTTTTCTCTCTTTACAATATACTTCTTCAAAATTTCTGCTGCTGAGAGTTTATCTTTGAGAAATTCTACAAATATTCTCCTAGAAAATCCTTCTACGATGGTCATGAAATATTTACTTCCGCCCAAGGAGTTTATTCTCATTGGACCACAGAGATCGACATAAATGGCTTCAAAGGGGTAGCTTTCCTGATTGCTATCTGTGTGAACATAGGGTACTTTGGTCATTTTTCCCAAGGAGCAAGCATCACATTGATCAAGGGTACCATTTATAGAGTTCAAGCCTTTTTGAAGATTGTTCTTCAAAATCAGGTCTAATTTGTTGTCACTAGGATGTCCTAACCTTCTGTGCCATGCAGTCCTAGAATTGTCCTTTGAAATCAAGCAATGTTCGTTTGGAACATGAGTTGTTTCAGGTAAACGTGATAGGTTCAATGTGTACATGTTACCATCAAAGTTGCCTGTTCCAATTAGCTTGTCATCAGAAGAGTATATGTATGCTCCTTCAGAATTCAAAAGAACAGAGTTCCCTCTTCTTACTACGCTTGGAATGGACATTAGATTTCCTTTCAGGTGTGGTACATGAAGGACATTATGCAGGGTTACAGCGTTGTTAAGTTTGTCCTTACCTTGTACAGTAGCTTGGATTGATCCTGATGAGGTAGATTCGATCTGTCTCCCTTCTTCCGCCACTTGTATGCTTCTTCTCCCCTCCGTCTTGTGCTCGATCCATTCACCATGGGAAGTCATGTGGCTTGTGCACGCAGAATCAATTATCCACACGTCCTGTGTTGTCGGGCGTTCCTCCCTTGTGATCACATGTAGTGCGTATTCTGAAGTGGAGTCTCTTCGTTGGGATGGTTCCTCCGTTCCTTCTTGGATTGCTGATCTGGCAGTGTCTTTGTTTTGTTTTGGTCCTTTATGGTAGTTCCTTGTACTGGCCATGTTATTTTTGTTTGTTGCATTATTTTGATTTCCTTTGTTGTTAGGGTTGAACCAACAGTCTTTCTTGAAATGTCCTTTTCTTTTGCAAATGAAGTATGACTTTTCTTTGAATTGGTTGCCTGATGATCTGAAAGCATTTTCATGATTTTTGCTTCTGTACTGTCCTTTCTTCTCAAAATCCAGTAGAGTTTGTCTCAAGTCTGGTAAGGAGATTTCTCTGTTTATTGACAGTGCTGCTGTGATCGTGTCAAAGTTAGGTGTGAGTCCTTCAACAATGTATCGTACAAGTTCTCTTTCTGTTACAGTCTTTCCTAGCTGGGTGATCTCTTGTGCCAGTTTCTGTGCTCGTACAATATACATGTTAACATTTTCATTTGGGTTCAATTTTAGTCTGGCTAGATCCAACATTAGGTCTATCCTTTCATTTTCTAGAGATCCTTCAAACCTTTTCTTTATGTCGTACCAAATTATTTTGGCCCTTTTATCGCCTCGAAAGATGATTGTTAAGTCATCCGAAAGTGACAATATTATTAGGCTGTATGCTTCCCGATTCTTTTTCTTCCAAATATCATATTCTAGTTTATTTTTTGTAAAGTCTGGCTCGTCATTAACAATTACGTCCTCGTAGAGATCTTTTGAATCTAGAATTGCTTCCATTTTCATGGACCACGTTGTATAGTTATTTTCTGTTAACTGTTCGATTTTTGCTAAGTTATATGTATCCATTTTTATTTAACTTTTTCTTTCTAAATTGGCGGTTAGTCCAATTATTTATTTTCTTTTTGATTTAAATGGATCAATTGGCGGTTAGTCCAATTCGCGCGCCCAAACCACGCTCTGCCTCCAAATTGATATAGGCTTAGCAAAATACGATGTTTATTCTTAAGGATTTCTAGTTGTTTGGTACTCACGTTGTTGGAAAAAAGAAGAATAGTAAATCAATGATCTTGAAATACTTTTAGACTGACAACACTGTAATATAATAACGACAACAAAGGAGCATTGGTTTTGTTAACAAAATTGGTAATCGTAATGAAAATTGTTAAATGTTCTTTTCTATCTATCTTTGAAAATAATAAATTTAAAATACTTTCATAGGGGTAAAATCGCCTAAATCTTTAAAACCACTTCAGCTGTAAGTAAACTTGTTATTTGTTGTTTCATTGTCTGAACCATAAAAGATTCCCAACATGGTAGCAGAGCGTGGTTCTTTTTGAATCGCGGTAAAATATATATATAAAATATAAATAAAACAAAAATGGCTGTCAGCGAAGATATCGCAAATATTGTGAGACTTAAAAATCCTGAAAATTTTGATTTATGGAATTTTCAGATATATATATATACATAACAATTATTTTCAAAGCAAATGGCCTTCTAGATATTGTAAATGGAAAATCGTTGTTTGAAGACTTGAAAGATGAAACTGGAAAAGATAAATGGAGCCTAAAAGACGCCAAAGCACAAAAATACATAATGTTAACCATTGAAAAGAATGTTTTAACACATATTCTAAATTGCAAAACTTCAAAAGAAATGTATGAAAAATTAGTAGCCATTTATCAAAGAGAAGATGAGCAATTAAAATGCAAATTACTACAAGAATTTCATGGATTCAAATTTGACAAAAATACAGATATGGCAACAAATATAAGCAGAATGGCATACATCCAATGGCATACATCCAAGGTATGAAAATATTGCTATTGTCTTACGATCAAAGAGAGAGGCAACAATTGAAGAGATTCAACAAACTCTAAGAGAAGAGGAGTCAAGAAGAAATATGAGATTAAATCAATCGGTTGAGAATGGGCATGAACAAGCATACAGAATTAAAGATAGAAAAGTTCAACAATCTCAGCCAAAAAGATGTTTTGTTTTTAATAAAAAGGGACATCTAGCTAATGATTGCTGGTTTTGAGATAAACAGAAACAAGGATACCAAAAGAAATGGAATCCTGGTTATAGAAATCACAAATACAGTAGGGAACATTCAAATAACCTAGTGGATACTATGAAAAGTGCAATTAATGAGCAAGCATTTGAAACATATGTAAAAAAAATTGAAGATTCACCAGATGAGAGAAATGATAGACAAATATGGTGTATAGATTCAGGATGCACCGCACATTTAACCCCAAACCTAATTTTGATGGAAAATGTGGTAGATTATGAAAGTGAAATCAACCTAGCTGAAAAGGGCAAAACTACCCAAGCCATAGCCAAAGGAGATATGAGACTTACTACATGCACAAGTGAAGGCCAAGAAAATATTCACATCAAAGATATCTTACATGTACCAAGTTTAAGGAATAATTTCTTGTCAGTATACGAATTAGTCAACAAGGGAAATTCAGTTATTTTCAATAAGGATGGAGCAAAAATTTATAATGAAGGGAATGATTTAGTTGCTGAAGCATATATTAAAGATAGAATGTTTATGATGGAAACAAAACAAAGAAATGTACCAATAGCAAAAAATGAAAATGTCATGGTTATAAATACACATTTATCAAATAAAAATAGCAATATAAGTTTATGGCATAAGAGATTAAACCATATAAATGAAGAATACATGAAAAAATGATTCAAGGACATATAGTAAGAGGATTGGATCTAAAATTCGAAAGGTTACCAGAGTGCGAAGCATGTATAATGGGAAAACTGGTGCAGAAGCCATATAATATTACAGATAATTATACAGTTAAGCCCCTGCAGTTGATTCATATGGATTTATGTGGACCAATGCCATGTCAATCGTTAGGAAGATCTAAGTATTTCCTTGTTATAGTAGATGATTACAGTAGAAGAATCTTTGTATATTTCCTGAGATCTAAAGATGAGACCTTTGAAAGATTTGAAGAATTTAAAGCAAGAGCTGAAAACGAATTAAGTCTTAGAATAAAAGCTGTAAGAACGGACAATGGAACTGAATTTTGTAACTCTAGATTTGAAGGACTTTTCAAGAGAAGTGGGATCCATCACCAACTTACCACCACATACTCACCACAAAGTAATGGAGTCGCAGAGAGAGTGAATAGGACTCTTATAGATACAGCGAGAACCTTACTAATTGATTCAAAATTACCCATGATGTTTTGGGCAGAGGCAATTGCTACAGCTGCATACATTAAGAATTGTACACCCCACAGGTCTATCAAGCAAAATACACCTATGCAGAGATGGAATGGCAGGAAACCATCGGTCAAACACATTCGAATTTTGGATGTTTGACACATTGGCTTGAGAGCAAACCAAGAAGAAACAAGTTTTCACCAAAGGGTAGAAAGGGAATATTTATTGGTTATTCCATTAAAAGAAAAGCCTACAGAATATATGATATAATGACAAAGAGAATTCATGAAGTCAGATCAGTAAAATTTAGTGAAGATAAGAGAGGAATTGATTATGCAAATGATATTCAGGAAGATACTAATTGTGATAATTTGACCTATAAAGGAAATTGTGAAGAAATAGTTGCTGAAGACTTTCTTATCTTGAAAGAAGACAATCCTGTCACAGAGAGTAAAATGAAGTCTCAGGAGGATACTTCAGTAAAACTAGGTGGTGATTGTGAAAATGACTCATCACAAACTGAAACGATACAGGAAAGATGTGTAAAAGGAGGAAGAAAGAAAGGATAAACAAAGAGCATCTTAGAAGAACGGCACAAAGCAAGACTTGAAGAACAAGAAAGGAAATTGATTGAAGAAGGAGTTCGACGCTCACAAAGAATAAAGGATAGGAATGATGCAAACTTAATTATGGAAATTGATCATTATATTCCGGAGAACTTTAAAGAAGCAATGGATAGTGGAGAAAGAAATGAATGGCACAAAGCAATGGAAGAAGAGCTCAGTGAGATAGAGAAACATAAAGTATGGACACTAGTACCAAGGGGAAATGGGATGAAAGTCATCAATAGTAAATGGGTCTACAGTACGAAGAAAACACCAAGTGACGGCATATATAAAAGAAAGGCCAGACTGGTTGCTGTTGGATGCAATCAGAGATATGGTGTGGACTATAAGGAATCTTTTTCACCTGTACTCAAAAAGGAAAGCTTGCGAACAATAGTAGCTCTTGCAACACAACAGAATTTAATCATAAAGACTTATGATGTGAAGACAGCTTATCTCTATGGTGAGTTAAAAGAGACAGTATACATGAGACAACCAGATGGTTTTATACAAAAAGGAGAAGAAAACAAAGTGTGTAAATTGGAAAAAGCCTGTATGGTCTACCACAATCAGGAAAATGTTGGAACAAAAAGATCAATGAAATTTTATACCAGTTGGGAATGATTAGAACCAAATGTGATCCATGTGTCTATAAACTCCAGAGAGGAGAAGAGTATGCAATACTGGGTCTATATGTAGATGATCTCATCATTGCTGGAACTAGTAAGGAAATTAATGACAACCTAGCCTCAGAAATAGAAAAATATGTTACTCTAACAGAAAAGAAAGATAGCGAACCATTTATTGGAATTGAAATAAAAAGGGAAGAAGATGGATTTTATCTATCCCAGACTCATTATATTGATACAATTCTTCACAGATTTGGACTGGAAGAATGCAACAGTGTGCAGACACCTGGAGATCAAAATCAAAATTTGGATGAATATTTGGACTCTAAGCCAGTAGATAAAACTATACCAGGAAATGATTGGATCACTAATGTACCTCTCTACGGGTACTCGACCGGACATATCCTTCAACGTCAGCAATTTATCACAGTATAGTAATGATCCAAGAGAAATACACTTAACTGGAGTTAAAATTATTTATAGATATCTGAAGGGAACAAGAGATAACATGTTGGCATATAAGTCAAAAGACAACAATATCACAATAAGTACTGATGCGAGCTGGTGCACAACCCGAGACGCAAAATCCTATTCAGGCTACACAGTCAAACTTGGCGACAACTTAATAAACTGGAGAAGTAGAAAGCAAAATTTAGTATCCTTGTCTACATGTGAAGCAGAACTTATTTCAATATGTGAAGGCATTTCAGAAGTATTATGGTTGAAGGGATTACTAGAAGAACTTTGTGAAAATTTAACTTTCCCAATTACCTTGAAAAGTGACAGCCAGGCTGCAATAAACTGGATACAATCTGACAAGATTACTTCACGAACAAAGCACATAAACCGAAAGTATTATTTTGTGAAAGAGGAAATTCAAAATGGAATCAAGCTGGAATACACTAAAAGTGAAGACATGGAGGCGGATATACTAACGAAGAGTCTACCTAAGGACAAACTACGGAAATGTGCAGATAGCCTTGGATTTGCTGATTAGGGCTTACACACAGGGGAGCGTGTGTTGTACATATTTTAATTATTTGTTACCACAGAGTGTGTGTAAGCTCACGGGTAAATAGGCGCTAAAAAAACAAGAAAAAAGAATTCCTTTGTTTCAATATAAGTTTCCTTTTTATATTTTGTTATCTCTCTTGTTAATCAATAGATATAATGTTTAATTAATAATTATTGGAATCAGTTTCATTAATAATTCTAAGCAAAGTCAACACCTATTCATTGTTTCAATTTGAAATAGCATTAATTTATATTCACATTTATGTTTATTCCTTCCTGCTTAGTTATTTGAAAAACATTTTGATTGCAATAAATAAAGCTATTGATGTGAAGCTTGTGTTTATTCTTTCAATAATTGAAGATATAGAGCCTATTCACATATCAAAACCAACACATTTATTAACTCTCACAGGTTCTATATATATGTCTAAAAACAAATAAAATATGCAAATATTTATACAAAAAACAAATGGTTATGCAAATAGAAGATTATCTTGTTTCTTCTTTTTCTTGATATGTAAATATACATCTTTCTCTTTTATTAAATCATTTTCCAACAATTCCCCCCTTATTTAATAAAAAGATTTCTTCTCTTTTTTCTCTTTTTCCCTTTTTTCCTCTTTTCCTTTTGCAAATATTCAGGCTTCTCCAATTTATTTTGGATTTTGAAGATTTTAATAATTTCTTTATAATTATCCTTTATCTTGATTTCCGTATCTCCAGTTTGTCCTGCTTCCACCAATTTCCTCGATGCTAGAACTCTGACAACTCTTTCCTCAATATCATCAATGGATTCAGTCTCATTATCTGAAATCCCTACTTGATCAGCGCCTTCTTTCGTAAGAGACTCTGCACTTTCCGTTTCTATAACAGAATTTTTATCAACTTGAACAGTTTCACTTTCGTTCTCCCCGTCGTCATCTATACGAATTCTTGCAACAACTTTTGCTAATGCTGAAGTGCCGTTATTTCTACCTCTCTTCTCTCGAATCTTTTGTCCTGTACTTTGTACTTCTTGAGGATCTTCCAAGACTTGTCCAGTTTTAGATGCTTTTCTATAATCTCTATCTTCCGTGGGATGTGTCAAGTCTACGGACATTTAATCATTTTCAGCTTCTTTGGCAATAAACTTTATTTTAACCTTGTTATTAGTTTCCATTTCGCGGTTAGTTTTATTCTCCTTTGCCGGAATTTCCTCTCTCTTTATAACGTTTTCTTCGCGGACAGCACTATCGATTTTTGCATTATGTCCCATTTTCTCACCTTTAGGTTTCCGTTTTAATGTTACTTCCCTTTTTGTTGTTTCCTTCTTTAATTATGTTGCATCTTTTAGAGTATCCTTTCCAATATCTGATAGATTCTCTTTTCCCACATTTTCTTCAAGAACTTCGGTTAGACTTCTATCCATACGATGATCTTGCAGAGGAATTTTGTCCTCGTGGCTATTAGATTCTACTTGAACATCTTCTGATTGTACAATTTCCTTATTGTATTCTTCAATAGACTTTTTAGAATCGTTAAGATTGCTAGAATCCTCCACTTGTTCATCTTGGAGTTTCCCGGAAATCCCCCTGATTACAGTTTCTTGAACGTCCTTATCTATATCCATAGCTGCATTAAGTGCAAATTATCTTTTTGAATTAGATGAATGTCCTTGAGTCTCTGACAAATTTGCTTCTTCTCTATTTTTTGGTGAAAATGGAATCCCCTTTGATCTGTTGCTATTATATCTATTTGAAGTATTTTTGTTTTCGGGATTATACCAACATTGGTTTTGGAGATGGCCAGGTTTATTGCATATATAACATGTTTTAAATATTTTCCTTTCTTGTGCTTTATAGGCATTGTTGCACTCAATATCTTGTTTTTTTTTCGAAGTCAAGAAGGACTTGTCTTAAATTTCCTACAGAAATATTTCTGTTCATGATCAGAGCTGTAGAAACACTAGTGTAATTATCTGGGAGTCCTTCAGTTATGTATCTAACCAATTCTCTTTCAGATATGACTTTCCCGAGCTGTGATATTTGGTTACATAGTCCTTGAGCTCTAGTTATATAATTTTCTATATTTTCATTGTGCTGTTTCCTTAATTTAGTAAGTTCTAAGAAAAGATTCATTGCCTTATCTTCTGTTTCGCCTTCATATCTTTCTCTCAATGAATTCCAAATTTCTCTGGCATTCTTTATTCCTTTGTAGATAATTGCAATCTTAGGAGACATACTTAAGATTATATATCCCGGAGTTTCGTTATTTTTTCTGCTCCAATCTTCAAAGTTTTTAATGGATGTTGGATCCCTTTCATTTTTAATTGGCGTTTGATTAGCAAAAAATCACCTCAAAAAGTTGCTTTGCTTCAAGTAACGCTTCCATTCTCATGCTCCAAATAGCATAATTTCGATCATTCAAATATTCTATTTTCGTGCTGTTAAACACGTCCATTTTGATTATTAAATTTTATTTCAATTTCGCTTTCTAAAAATAAATGCAAACTTAGTTAGAAGCCAAGCCTGTTAGAACTTACTTCTTTTTAATTTATTTCAATTTCACTTTCCAAAAATAAATTCAAACTTAGTAAGAAGCCAAGCCTGTTAAAACTTACTTCTTTTTAACCGCGATCTGCTACCTATTTGTTGTTATTCTTTCAATAATTGAAGATATAGAGCCTATTCACATATCAAAACCAACACATTTATTAACTCTCACAGGTTCTATATATATGTCTAAAAACAAATAAAATATGCAAATATTTATACAAAAAACAAATGTGGTTATGCAAATAGAAGATTATCTTGTTTCTTCTTTTTCTTGATATGTAAATATACATCTTTCTCTTTTTATTAAATCATTTTCCAACAAGCTAATTAAAATTGATGAAGGATTGTCTCATTTTAAGGAAATTAAGAAAATATCAGAAAATATTAATCTATATATATATAAATGAATGTATGTGTGTCTGTTTGTTTGTCCTTTATGCCTGACCAAACCACTCATTGGATCGCCATGAAACTTTGGGAAGTTAGTACTGGGAAGGTTTCTAGCAAATAAAATTTTTGAAATAACTTTTCGCCTAGAAATAATCAAGATAAATATTCTAATTTATATTTTATAATTCAACAATCTGCTCTAAATATTATCATGATGATACGTTGATTTTGTAATGTAGAAAATTAGGAAAGACAAAATTCAGGATTACACGGCAATTTATTTGAGACAAGAATAATAATACAATTCAAAGGCAAGATACTATTCCTTTAACTTCCAATTACCGAGGGAACCAATTAATATTGATTTTATTCAACTTATCGAGTATTTTTCAAGGGACCGGGAAAAAAATGTTCACTAGATAAAACGATGATTTTGTAATGTAGAAAATTAGGAAAGACAAAATTCAGGATGACACGGCAATTTATTTGAGACAAGAATAATGATACAATTCCAAGGCAAGATACTATTCCTTTAACTTCCAATTACCGAGGGAACCAATTAATATTGATTTTATTCAACTTATCGAGTATTTATCAAGGGACCGGGAAAAAATGTTCACTTTATTGAGAGATTCGTTAGACAAACCTTTACTCGGGTAAAACCCGGGCGAAGCCGGGTAAGTCCATACAAGAATAATGATACAATTCCAAGGCAAGATACTATTCCTTTAACTTCCAATTACCGAGGGAACCAATTAATATTGATTTTATTCAACTTATCGAGTATTTTTCAAAGGACCGGGAAAAAATGTTCACTTTATCAAGAGATTCGTTAGACAAACCTTTACTCGGGTAAAACCCGGGCGAAGCCGGGTACGTCCGCTAGTGATTTATATTATTTGCCCTTGTTGATCTTTATTCTTTTTATGTTAGGAAATTTTGTCATCATATTTGTTCATACAGATGTCAATATAAGGGATACCCTTAATTTAACATATTTTATTTTTGATACTATTACAATATTTGCTTTTCCTATTTTTATTTTTGTTCAAGGTGAAACTGTTAGAAATGCTTCATTTCTCTTCAATCAAAATCTTATGTTTGATGTTTCAGTCCCATCATTTCAAAACAAAATGTTTTTAAAACGTAATTTCAATAATAGAATACTTGTTGTAAATGCTGGTGGATTCATTTCACTAACCTTGTCTACTCTTTTAAGTTTTTTCGGTATTGCTCTCTCTTATGCTGTTTTGATATTCCAACTTAGATATCAAGAAAAATAATATTGTGCACAAAATGATGAATTAGTATATTAAAAATTCTATATATATTATTTACCTCCTCATAAAATATTCAAAATTTTCATTTATATTGTTTATATACTTTTTTTCTCTCTGGTCATAATGTAGTCATTTGCTTTATGTTTTCTATGCCTACTGATAATTTATTGATTCATTTTAATGGAAAACCAGCGACCTTCCTTACTATGTTATTATCTTGCACATTCCACACCAACATCTTTAAATGAATCAATTGAAAGTTTGAAAATAATAGTTCATGAAACAATATTGTATATAAAATATAGCTAGTTACACAAGTAGCCTATACACTCTGTGAATATATATATACAGTAAAAACCCCGCTAATATGAACCCTGGATATAACGAACCTTCCCTTATAACGAACCCACGCCGATTCCCAATTCCATTCCATTGAAAATACCATCGTTATAACGAACTTCGCGATTTTTAAATTAACAAACTACCCCTATAACGAACCTATTTTCGGTCCCAAAATAATAAAATCTATTAAAAATACTATGCTTATAACGAACCTAGAATTGTAATTTAAAAAAAAAATTAAACAACAAAATTTTGAGCATGTTTCAGGCTCGCGGATCGCGATTTCAAAACAATAAATTTAGCGGCATTGTTTGTTTTGATTTTTGCACTTTATTAAGCTGCATTTTGTATAAATTTTTACACATTATACTTTTTATTAAATAGAATATATTTGCATCTATTAAATTTGAAATATAAAAAATGCAAATGGTTTCCAAATTGAAGAAAACAAAGGCATTAAAAAAAAACGTTCTTTCTTAAAAAAAAAAAAAAAAAAAAGGCCATTTTCAGAACTTTTCAAAGCGAAACAACACAGGCAAAATGTTAAGAAGATATTTAAAAAAAAAGAGAATATAACTTTTCTATTAAGAAATATAAAATATAAAGCTATTAAAAATTGTTACAAAGAGGAATCAACCTCAACTTTTGCCGCGATCGTACGTTTTAGGGCTACAAAAAAAAAAAAAAAAAGGTCCAAATAAATGGTCCCGTGATGAAACAAAAACTATTTTCATGCAATGAACTATGCAGCAATGTTTTGCATGACAGGTTAAAAAAAAACGAAATCTGGACCTAGAAGAATATGTGGAAACATGAAATGGAAGAAAAACACTAACTTTCTTTGAATGGTGCAATGCTTGAAGAGTCCTTTGAAGCAACAAGGTATTAGAGCCATTTTTTCAAGTAAACATTGTATTATATAATGTGATAATGATGTTTTAAAATCATTTTATATCTTTAATATATATTTAATAAAACTCTGCCTAGGATTTGTCTGAATTTTGAAATAAGACATAGAGATGCATGTATGCTAATGACAAGAAGAACCTATCATCTAATGATTTATTTTATTATTCAGTATTAATGTAAGGAAATTGGTCAATTAAGGGAATTAAAACAAAGTGACCACTATTAATAGGCAGCCTTTTCCTGTGTGTATGGCCGTCCTTTAATTATACTGTCTAAAATTTTTGAAAGTACAAAAAAATGGCCAAACCGTGGCTATAGTGAACCGTGGCTATAGTGAACCAAAAGTTCTGTCCCATTGGGGTTCACTATAGAGGGGTTTTACTGTAAATGACCAAAATATGATTTGAAAACTGTGTTTTTGGCTCTTCTAACTGGTAAATTGTAAACAAGAAGTTTATATTTTTTATACTTTCCTGTTTTTAAATTAGATCTTAAATAAAATAATGATATAAAAAAGGTTATCTTTTTTAACTCAACCCAAATTAACACAATGGGTAGCAGTCCGTGGCTTTTTTTTTTTAATATTGCAATAAGGGGAAATAACAACAAAAGACTTAAGCCTAATCAGTATTTATGCGTAAAGCAAAATACATTTTGTTGTCTAGAGAAAATCTTCATCAAAATATTGGGTTTTTTTCCTTTTAATATTCAATGTGAACTAAAAATTGTTGGAAAATAAAATGAACGAAATACCAATTGCAAAATTTGATGGTGATAATTTTCCAAGTTGGAAATATAGGTTTGAATCGATTTTAGAAAGCAAAGATTTGATCAATTTTTTTGATTGAAGATCCTCCAGGAGAAGAATCAGGAAGACAAAAATGGAAAATAAAAGACTCACAAGCAAAAGGTATTATAACTTGTGCCATGACAGATTCTCAGGTTTCATTAATTCTCACATGCAAAACATCAAAACAAATATGGGCATCCTTAACCAAAAGATATGAAGGAGACAATAAAAAGAAAAGTATTGAGGCACGGAATAATGTTTCTCGTCTTCGGATGTATCCTGAAGAAAGTTGGAAAGACTACCTTCATAGATCAGAAAAATTATTAGAAAATGGCAGAATTATGGGAGCCACCATAGATGATGAAGAATTTATCTATTCGGTAATTAAAGGCCAGACACAAAAATACAATATAATTGCCATGCAAATAAATACTATGAATAATCCTACATTTTCAGATATTAAATCACAGTTTTCCCTGTATCAAGAAAAGTACCATGAGAAAGATTTTTCCTCCTCATCTGCATATAAAGCATCACAAAGTGAATCAAAGAAATTTTATCCAGAAAATAAATTTAAATATAAACCTGAGTGAAATAAAAATAAACGATAGCAATACGTTTCTATAAAGAAACGTATTGCTATCGTTTATTTTTATTTCATACTTTATAGCAATTCTTTTGTCTATATAAACCTGAGTGTTATATCTGTAACAAAAGAGGACACAAAGCTAATGACTGCTGGCATAATCCAAAAAATAAAGGCAATAATAATAGAAGAGAAGATCTTAACATACCCAGCACAAGTGGCTATAAACCTAAATTTGGAAATCAGCAGAAACAAACTGGAAATTCACAAAATGAAAAGTCAGCAAATTGTCTGATAGCCAAAAATCAAAAAAAGAGTGAACAGGAATGGATTATTGATAGTGGTGCTACAAGCCATATGGCATCCTGTTTTGAACTTTTAAAAAATTCAGAAAATAAGGAAAAGTAAATAATCCTTGCTGATGACACTCAAATTGAATCCAAAGCTATAAGAAATGTAAAAATCAAAACAAAAGAAGAAAATTTACTTATCCTCAAAGATGTATTATTTGTTCCACAAATCAAAGGAAATTTGATGTCTGTAGGAAAATTAGTACAAGACTATTATTATTATTTATTTCTTAAATGAAATTAGGCATATATTGACATACATATATTCATAATCGAGTAGAATAAAATTTGTCTATGTAAAAAAAAAAACAAAAAAAAAACATATATGTGTTGGGTCCATTTTGGACTCAGACCCAACAATGAAAACATGAGTGAATTTAAGGAAACAAGGTTCTCGGCTGGATATTGGATGTGCAGGATGCCCCTGACCGGATTCTGCAGGCCATGGCACACCATGCGCTGACCTATCATGTGGCTTGAAATCCAGTGGCTTATGCATCCTACAGCCTGAGAAGAACCTTTTAAAGGCCTGAGGGACATAAAATTACACCATACAAATTTTTAACGCATGCCTTATTTTGTTCTTTTATGTAAATATTTTTTTATGTTGGCCTAGGCTATTTTTTTTTGTTTAATAATAGGAGTAGATTCTAAATAATTCATCTGAATTATTTATTAAATAATTTTAAGATTATTTTACAAATTGGTTTTATGATTCATGGGAATTGATAAATTAATTATTCTTTTCCAAATTAGAATATATTGATTTAGATAATTCTCAAGAATTATCTAATTAATTTGTAATGGGGGGATATAATTTTAGATTTTATTTCAGTATATATATATTTCACCTAGGTATATTATTATTTTTTTTTTGACCTATCACAGAGGGTGACCAGTCAAAGATTTATTATTATTATTTTAATTTTTCTGTTAGAATTTTTGGTCACCCTGGGAGAGAAAAAAGTGAGTCTTAGAGTGGTCAAGGGAGAGTAGACAACTGGGGGCCTTTTTGGCCAAAGGCTCCCCACAAAGTGGAGCAACTGCAAATGTAAGTAAGAATTTTTTTTTAAAGTCATCAATAGGAAGTTAAGAATTATACATTTCTCTTTTTCAGTTAGTTTAGTTTTTTTAGACAATTTACCTAGGTCAACATCATTTTTTATGTGAATATATTAATTGTGTGCAAAAAAATACATCATTGGTTTCAAATAAAACATATTTATAGTTTACATATAATTAATTTTCGTTCTTCCTTCCTTTTTTTATTTGAGGCCCTTTTGGTTCATTTATATATATATAAACAAACATCAAGATATATTTGTATATGTATGAAGAAAATTTATATATATGGTTAATAACTTAGGTAGAGCTTATTTCTTCATTCTAGGATGTTTATTAAATAAATATGTATAAATATATATATACTTGCATATCTTGATGTTTCTTTATGTTCGTAAGTGGTCGCCTTACAACAGGAATTCAAAGTTGTAAAGGTGATCGTCGAGTCAGTCTCAATATCCATTACACAAATGTAAGATTCTCATATGTTGAGTTTATAAAGAAACCTTGGATTAAAGATCAAATGTCACATTATTATTTTAATTTTTTTTTATTTTTTGATCCACTTTAGGGTTTATCCTCAATACTATATTGTGATATGGAGAGTTAGATCTCATTGTAAATAGAACTTTTATAATTACAAATATTTTTCTGTGTTTATAATTCTATTAATCTTAATGTTTTTACCATTTCCTCCAACATTATTAGAGATTTTTTTGAAGTGCATCAGAATTAGATACACCATCGTTTAAAGCCACAAGTAAAGTAGAATATATATCGTCGGGCCAGAAATCATAACACTACATTAACGCTTTCCAACGTGGGGCCGAAACTACAGAAAATTTTGATTTAGTAAAAATTTGTAAGAAGTAGGCCTACAACCTCTGAATGAGAAACTTATGTCTCTACCTGAAAATTTAACGATTATCTGACTTTGAAATATATATAATGCATTTGTGTGTGTGTGTTATTTGAAATTTTTAAATCAATAATAATTGTGCAATATTAATAAAACTATAATGATCCTAAAATATTTCATATAACTAGCTTAATTTTACACCAGTGATAAACATTTTATGATAATTTAGGCTTAAAAAAAAACTTTGGAATTTCTAAATTTTCCAAACTTCAAATTTCACGTGTTAATGGACCAAAGTTGGTGTTGTGGCTTTGTCACTGACCCGATGCCGCTAGTTGCGGCGACGGTCAATAGATGGCGTTGGATTCTGACGTTTATTTTGACGGGAGAGGCGACCATTGCTTCCATGGATTAATTTCCTCCCGGCAAATTTTCCATCTATGTTTTGCCAATAGATTTGGCCCAGCCATATTGCCAGCAAAACACCTCTTTGGTAGATTGTGAGGATTCCATTAGATCCCGTGTGGATCTCATGGAATAAAGTCCGCCCTAGACTGACGAGGGCCATTAGCCCGAAACCATGGTCTCTTGGTGAACGCTTATCAGTTTGCCAAAGGTGGTGATGTGGCTTTGTCACTGACCAGATGCCGCTAGTTGCGGCGACGGTCAATAGATGGAATCGGATTTTGACGTTTATTTTGACGGGAGAGGCGACCATTGCTTCCATGGATTAATTTCCTCCCGGCAAATTTTCCATCTATGTTTTGCCAATAGATTTGGCCCAGCCACATTGCCAGCAAAACACCTCTTTGGTAGATTGTGAGGATTCCATTATATCCCGTGTGGATCTCATGGAACAAAGTCCGCCCTAGACTGACGAGGGCCATTAGCCCGAAACCATGGTCTCTAGGTGGACACTTTATCAGTTTGCCAAAGTTGGTGTTGTGGCTTTGTCACTGACCCGATGCCGCTAGTTGAGCGACAGTCAATAGATGGCGTCGGATTCGGATGTTTATTTTGACGGGAGAGGCGACCATTGCTTCCATGGATTAATTTCCTCCAGGCAAATTTTCCAAATTTATATATAAATTGCCATTCAAGACTACATTTTGTTGGAAAAGAAAGAGTTAGAAGCAGCCAAAGGGAGGCTGACAGAGGGGGCTACTGGATGCAGCTGCTAGAATGAGGAAAACAAAAACAGAACAACTTTCGAAAGGAAAGATTAGCCCTGATCCCTGATTATTTTAGTGTAAATACATTTAAATATATATTCTTTGAATAATCCTTTACTATTTTCTTAAATGATAATATATATAAATTTCCCTCATGTTTTCGTAGTATATTTTGAAAGTGGTACAAGCAGCGACACTTCATCTTTGTACCTTCAACCCCGCCAACCAAGAAAAGAGGTGAGTGACAAGCTCTATAGAACTTAGATCGTTGTCACAACACAGATTTACGGTAATATCACAATATTTTTGACATTCCAGCCAGGACTGTTGATGGTAAATTCTTGAAAGAAAAAAAAAGCATTCTGAGCTGACCATTTTAGAACTCACTAGCTAACCCTTCTTGCTGCTATTTTTACATGATGGCGAAAGAATTAATTCTACGTTTAAAGAAGAAGCGTGCTATTAACAGATCATATTTAAAGAAAACTTGCAATAAGATTGAAAGTGGACTTAACACGCAAATGAGAATTGAACTTGATGAATTATTAGAACAATTGAAATATATAAATCATTTAATTAACTTGAATTAGTTGATCACAAAATAGAAATGCTTCTTGAAACGGTTTAGAGAGGGAATTACAGGGCGTAGAGGAATATCGAGAGAAATATATTACTTGGAGATTTAGGGCAAATAAAAGGATCGCCAATCAGATTCCCGTGGTGAAAATTCAAACTCAAACTCACGAATAGATGAACCCGAAATGAGACATAATGTCCCTTCCTGCACGACTGTGAAGCTTCCAAAATTGATGAAATTGAAATTTTATGGAAACCTTAGTGAATGGCTGACGTTCTGGAATTCTTTTGATGCAGCTATTCACCAAATAACTCACTGAATCATTTCGATAAATTTAACCATCTGAAGTCACATCTCGATGGAACTGCACTAAACACAGTCGAAGGTTTCACTCTATCTGCAGACAATTATGAGGAAGCTACAAAATCGCTTAAAGACAGATTTGGGCAAGAAGAAATTCTGATTAGCAGTCATATGAACAATTTGTTGAGATCACTCAAAACGTCAAGCGATGTAAGAACCTTCAGCAAACTTTTTGATAACCTTTCTGTTCAAATCAACATCAGATTTTGAACTAGAATTTCAAAATTTTCAATTAAAAATGCTTATAATTTCTTATATTATTGGTGCTAGTAAACATTTAATGTATTCAAATATGGATTTTAAAGTTCTATTCAATGTTTAAAGATTGATATAAGAATTTTGGCTTCTCAATTAATAAATATTATAAATTGATAGAAATGTAAAACTTTTTCAAAAACAATTTCAATCCAAGCCAAGTTGTGTACTACTTAAGGTTATTAAAGGTTAAACTTAGATCTCCCATAGGACATGATTGACATGACAAAGGCAGCCTCTTCCTCCCAACTTCAACAAGGAAGAAGCCTAAAATATCTCACAAATATGCATGGTGTCACAAGACTTCCTCTTGGTTCCTTTGTCAAATTTTCTTTGATAATTTTCCAAATGATGTAAACAATGCTGTTATCAAAACTACCAACAAATGTCAAAATTTGGATGTTACCCTTTGATTCTAATCTATAATTCAAATTTTGTGCTTTACCAAGTATCTTTAACCCTTTGAGTGCGGTGGTGTCATTTTGTTGCTTTGATATTTATTTTCCAAAAATGATCAAAATTTTAATTTGTTCTGAAATAATTCTTTTATTTGATTAATGATTTGATATGTTATATATACAGTAAAACCCCTCTATAGTGAACCCCAATGGGACAGAGCTTTTGGTTCACTATAGCCACGGTTTGGTTATTTTTTTTTACTTTTCAAAATTTTTAGACCGTATAATTAAAGGACAGCCATACACACAAGAAGAGGCTTCCTCTTAATAGTGGTCACTTTGTTTTAATTCCCTTAATTGACCAATTTCCTTACATTAATACTGAATAATAATAGAAATCATTAGATGATAGGTTCTTCTTATCATTAACATACTTGTACCTCTATGTCTAATTTAAATATCAAGACAAATCCTAGGCAAAGTTTTATTAAATATATATTCAAAGATATAAAATGATTTTAAAACATCATTATCACATTATATAATACATTGTTTACTTGGAAACATGGCTCTAACACCTTGTTGCTTCAAAGCATTCTTCAAGCATTGCACCATTCAAATAAAGTTAGTGTTTTTCTTCCATTTCATTTTCCCACATATTCTTCTAGGTCTAGATTTTGGTTTTTTTTTTCAACCTGTCATGCAAAACATTGCTGACTTTAAAATCACCATAGTTTAGGCATAAAAATAGTTTTTGTTTCATCACTGGCCCATTTATTTGGATTTTTTTTTTAGCACTAAAACGTACGATCGCGATCGCGGCAAAAGTTGAGGTTGATTCCTCTTTGTAACAATTTTTAATAGCGTTATATATTATCTTTTATTATAGAAAAGTTATATTCTCTTATTTTAATATGTTCTTAACATTTTGCCTGTGTTGTTTCACTTTGAAAAGTTCTGAAAATGGCCTTTTTTTTTTTTTTTTTAAGAAATAACGTTATTGTTTTTAAAATGCCTTTATTTTCTTCATTTTGGAAGCCATTTGTATTTTTATATTTCAAATTTAATGGATGCAAATATATTCTATTTAATAAAAAGTATAATGTGTTAAAATTTATACAACATACAGCAAAAATAAAGTGCAAAATTCAAAACAAACAATGCCGCTAAATTTATTGTTTTGAAATCACGATCCGCGAGCTGAAACATGCTCAAAATTTGGTTGTTTTATTTTTTTTTTTAATTACAATTCTAAGTTCGTTATAAGCATAGTATTTTAAATAGATTTTATTATTTTGGGACCGAAAATAGGTTCCACGCCGATTCCCAATTCCATTCCATTGAAAATACCATCGTTATAGCGAACTTTGCGATTTTTAGAATAACGAACTACCGCTATAACGATGGTATTTTCAATGGAATGGAATTGGGAATCGGCGTGGGTTCGTTATAAGGGAAGGTTCGTTATATCCAGGGTTCGTATTAGCGGGGTTTTACTGTATATGTATTAAAAATGTATATTTTCATTAGAAAAAAAAATATCGTGTAACTAATCGGTTACTGACCAGCAATTTTCAGTTGCAGGATAAGGACATGCCTTGTTCTTTTTCATAATTTATGCACATTATCGCAGTAAAATGTCACATTTGTACTATTATTTCACATTGTGTCGCGGTCTAACGCAATTCTGGCTACCCGTTTCACATGATTTTTAAGGATGCCTGAATGACCAGTTTTTTGCTCATTGAGGTACAGCATGCACCACACTGATTTATTCCGATAGATGCCGCAGGCCATTAGCAACTTTCAGGAGCAAAAAAGGAGATGCCTTTTTCTTTTTCATAATTTATGCACCTTATCCCAGTGATATATCACATTTGTACTATTATTTCAGATATATAGAGTAAACTCCCGCTAATACGAACCACGAATATAACAAACCTACAGGCATTTCCCAATTCTATCCATTGAAAATACTGTCGCTATAACAACCTTTGCAATTTTTTAAATAGTGAACTACCCCTATAACAAACCTATTTTAGGTCCCAAAATAACAAAATCTATTTAAAATACTAGGCCTATAACGAACTTAAAATTATGATAATTAAATTTAAAATAACAAATTTCACGATTTCAAAACAAGGAATTTGGGGTAATGTTCACATTTAAGTTCTATTTTTCAGAACTATTTTTGAAAATAATCAGAAAATGTTTAAAAATAAATAAAATTTAACTTTTATATCTATATATATAAAAATGAATGTATGTGTGTCTGTTTGTCCTTTATCGTGACCAAACCACTCATTGGAACGCCATGAAACTTTGGGAAGTTATTTAGTATAGTACTGGGAAGGTTTCTAGCGAATAAAATTTTTGAAATACCTTTTCGCTTTAAAATAATCAAGATAGTGGGCAACAGAGCATAAAGACTTACTGGACAATATACCGGACATATTTATCCGTAGGTTCCTGAATCTGCCCAGATACACTCCAGGTTACCTAATCAGATTAGAAACCGGTCGTATCTCATTGAGTGTAACAGCCTTAAAATTAACCCTGAAGTATTGGCTGCGGGTGTTGAATATGAGCAGTGACAGATTGCCACGTATATGTTTTAATAGAACACGGGAACTGTCTAATGCTTCGGGCACACCCATCGGTTTCATTAAAAAGCTCACCAATCTGCTTAACAATAATGGATCCCCTGCACTTGTTTCCTGTGATGACCCTGAAACGCTGAGGAGCGCGATTACAGGGCTCTTAAAAACAGCGGCAGACCAATCTATACAAAACGACCTTACAAGAATGGATAAATCTAAGCTATACTCTCACTACAAAGACATTCACATATCTTTCATGACGGAGGGATACCTTTTAGGGGATTTTCCTATCCCGGTTGTAAGACTACTCGCACAAGTTAGAATACTTTCAAGTTTTTTTAGAGAAAACCACACCAAGATGCTCTGCGGTGAGGACCCGACTTGTACCTTCTGTAATTCAAAACTAAAAAATGAAATCACTCACTATATTTTTGATTGCTCTGCTCTGAAAGAAGAACCCTTATGCTCAAAACTGGGCAACTCTGTGCTTCACTTCCATCAATAATTGACAATATGACCCAGAATAAGTATATTGCTACGGCGTTTTATGGTTTAAACAAGTCCATATCTCAGAAGAAGGCCAAGTGATACTCACTCCTCACTTTCTTACTGCTACTCTTTTTGTGTTGATTTCTTGCTTCCCTCTTTCTTATTATTATTTTATTTTCTTTTCTTGTTTTTTTTTTTCTTTCTCTTTTTACTCTGTATATATCGTTATTTCCTTTGTCTCACTGCTTTGTTCTTATGCATACCTCTGGTGAATCCTGTATAGGGTCAGTGACCCTAAATAAAGGCTTTTTTGTTTTGTTGTTGTTGAAAATAATCAAGATAAATATTCTAATGTATCTGTTTAGTTTTGAATTACAGAAGGTACAAGTCGGGTCCTCACCGCAGAGCATCTTGGTGTGGTTTTCTCTAAAAAAACTTGAAAGTATTCTAACTTGTGCGAGTAGTCTTACAACCGGGATAGGAAAATCCCCTAAAAGGTATCCCTCCGTCATGAAAGATATGTGAATGTCTTTGTAGTGAGAGTATAGCTTAGATTTATCCATTCTTGTAAGGTCGTTTTGTATAGATTGGTCTGCCGCTGTTTTTAAGAGCCCTGTAATCGCGCTCCTCAGCGTTTCAGGGTCATCACAGGAAACAATCTGTTATGACACGGCAATTTATTTGAGACAAGAATAATGATACAATTCCAAGGCAAGATGCTATTCCTTTAACTTTCAATTACCGAAGGAACCAATTAATATTGATTTTATTCAACTTATCGAGTATTTTTCAAGGGACCGGGAAAAAATGTTCACTTTATCGAGAGATTCGTTAGAAAAACCTTTACTCGGGTAAAACCCGGGCGAAGCCGGGTACGTCCGCTAGTAAGAGATAAAAATAGAAGGCTATTATAAATTTTTACAAATGATGTGGTCATGCCTGTCTCACAGGCCACAAACAAAACAGATTATAAATTCTCAGAAACGACTGATACAGTTCTATTTTTAGAAGGGAAGCCTCGTGCTAGCAAATAAATAGGTTTCTCATCCAATTTTTTGGGGTACTTTTGATTCACTTCAATTGATTCAGAATACACAAAAATGTATTCCTTTGGAGGAAATAATGATTATTAGACAATTCTGATTATGAATGGTAGGATGTAACAGAAGAGGATAGAGACTCACAAAACGTATCATTTTATACTCTACCAATGCAAAAAAAAAAACAATATCAAGTAAACCATTTTAAAATTTCCCTCTATTTTTAGATACTTTTTTAAACAAATAATTGAAGAAATGTTTCTGCTTATTTTTGAGTAATATTCGTTAAATATTGTTTAATTGAACAATTTCAACATAAAAGCTCTTTGAATTTGAAAGAATAAAAATGAGGGGAAAATATTACCAGTCTTTCACAAGCCAACCCTGCCAGCTGAGTAACTAAAAAACAAGTTAAAATTTCCTTTTATGAACAAGCAAAAATGAGTCGGCAGTCAAATTTTAATGTAGTGACTCGCGTAGACTTCGGCATTAAAAAGTTTTAATTTTTATTGCACATATGGACTAAAGTCACCTACTGCACCTTGACTAAATATTCTAAGCAATTATCATCCCCTCCCACGCACAAAAGTGGGATGGTAAGTGCATATGTATAATCATATCAGTATAATCAAAGATGGTTAATCCCCCCCCCAGGAAGTAAAAAATGAATAAACAAATATATGAAACATGATCAACTATTTGGAAGGAAATTGGAAATTCAGTTAAAAGTTAATAGATACCATACAAAAAAATATGAAAATACAAAAATTGCTAATAAATAAATCAACTACAAGGTAAAAAGGCCAAATCCAAATAAATTGTGTTTGACATTTCAGTAACAATGCTGGTTTTTAATAACACACAATATAATCCAAAATGTGCCATATCTGATATCAGAATTTCCCTGAATATGCACATCAATCTATGATTATGTAACATTTCATATTTTAAATTTGAAACTATGCATCAATTTCTTACCCACCCACCTCTATAGTATGTTAAAATTTAATCGAGATAGTTCAAATTTTCTAAAAATGAATGTGTTGGAAACTGAAAATTTTATTTATTTAAAAATATTTTTAGGGAATAAAAAATCTAAATCATGTTTGTTAAATAGAAGATAGCTGATTCAGTAAATAACATATTTTATTCAATTTTCAAATTTACAATTTAAATGAAAATATTAATTATAAATGTCAAAAAGCTTTATTAAAAAAATAATATATATATACTAATTTTGTTTATTTTGGGAAAAATAGGATCCAAAGAAATGGTATTAAAAAATAGAGAAAATTAAAAAACTGCAAATAAAATATTCAAAATTTGCCAAAAACATTTTATAAAAATTATATTTTTCTAAAAATAAAAGAGTAATTTATAAATTCTAAAGTTTGTATATCCTAGAAAAATATACACTGACATTGAATGTTGTGATGAATTGATAATCAACTTCACTGATCATGACACCAACTTAAACCGAAAGCACTGGCCACTTGGTGTGTTGAATTAAAGAAATAAAGCCAACTATAGCAGAATTAGTTTTTTTAAATAGGATGGTCAAATGGCATGTGGGATCAGCAAGGATCTCTTCTTGACTGATCTTTATTTTAATTTCATGCATTCATAGAGAACAAAGCAAGTCACATACAAAGGACAATGTTCAACAATCGCCATAAACAACTGGGAGGAAGCCTTCATCCCTGCCAGTGAGATGGGCTTTTTTTTTCTAGACTTCTCTGTCAGTCCCCCCCCCCCCCCCCCCCCCCACAGATATTCATTTGGCCCAATTGACCCCTCCTGCCATGGTGGTATCGAAGCTTTCTATCAACACATTTTGCCACACATTTTTCTTTAAGTCTCCTCTCCAGTCTACAGGAAGCCATTAAAACTAATAAATGGATCCAACTCGGGCGCTATTTCCACTCTCTGTCAGCGCTAAGGACATTGGCTCCTTTTGTTATTAAGTAACTTCTATCACAGGATGAGAGTTCTCCATATAATGGTGACCATAGATCACTTCTTTTGAAGATTTTGTCTGTGTCATGATTTCTATCTTGCACAGATCTTGGAACCGCAGTCACCTTTTTGCATCATTTGTAACTTTAAAAGTGTGCCCTCAGTGTTTCTGGTTGTATATCATCTTTGTTTACTGAGGAAGTATCTTTCCAAATCATGCTCTCTACTCGTTCCTGTGCAGCACATATTTTTTTATGTCAGGCTCCCTGAGATTGTCAAGGCAGATTTTTTGCTGGAGTAAGTCGTCTGTCTGCCTCCCGTTTTCTTTCTCTAGAAGTTTTCTCCTTCTAAATGCTCTAGACTGCCCTTTTCGTACCAACCTTGTAATGCACTATGGGCTCTTAAAAACTATGGGAGGCATCAGGCTATGTAGTAGTCTCATTCTAGGTGAGGGCTGTTTGCCTTGCACCTTGTCGGTGAAAAGGCAAAGATGGCCGGCAAAAATCTGTGGCTTACATCTTTGGCCTATAATACAGACAGCAGCACTGAAACATAAGATGGAACCTCTAGGTGACTTATGTTGTCAGACATCCATGTCAGATTCATCATCCTTTTAAGTTGGGTCACCGGCTTCAACTTTATGTGCGACTTTCCCTTGTCACATTTCCCTGAACCACCCAGCTCCCTCACACCCAGTTTAAACTCCTCCATAATCCCAAAGTCTAGCCTTGTCACAGCAGTCCATAATGCCATCTTTTTGTAGCTCACCATCATCACTTATTTTATCATGGGTATTTTCAGAGGAGATCCCAGAGTAGGATTTCTGCTAGGGACATCTATGGGACATTCTCCTTCCATCTGCTTGACTTGCTTCACCCTACTTGTGCCACAGCCATTTTCAAGTAGGAAAATATTATCTTTTTCCTCAAAACTTCATTTCCTTCATGCCACCATTTCCAATGAGATCCATCACACCATCTATGTCTTTCTTCCATAATGCATTCTCCATCTTGCTGAGCATAGCCTCTTGAGCATCCTGCCATCATTCGACCTTCTCATTCAACACTGCATATCGCTGTTTGCCTTCCCACAGATTTCGCTGAACCCTTTCATCGTCAAGAATAGATCTTTAATGAGATCTCATTGCTCCACCAGCATTTTTTGGTTTTACTGATATCCATAATTGTTTTCATGAACAGAGATACCCACTTCTGAAAGCATTTATTACGCCACTGCCGCCTTGTCAGCGATGGCCAAAGAGCATGTAGAATTGGCAAGGATCTCTGTTTGACTGCTCTATTTTATTTTCAGGCATTCATAGAGAACAAATCAGCAGCATTTTTTATCAAAATTAAAGCAGTTAAGAAAAATCTCAACTATAATTTTAGGGCACTGATAAGAGTGACTATGATCAACTAGGAGAAAATTTTTTTATTACAATAATATATTTGTAGTTTTATATTCAAATGCAAAGGGTTTGTTTGGGGTATATAAAAAAAATCATTCATATTTACAAAAATAAATGGCCAAAATTGATGGCACCAATATAAAATTAGAACTACAATACAAGCTCTTGATTATTACTACTATAATTTTGAATAGGTTGTTTAAGATTATCTTTAATTTTAGTTGTGTGTTCAAAATATTTACACTTAAAAGGCTTTCCAGCCGTCTGTTAAAAAAAATAGCGAACATTATTTTTCAATAAATTCAGAATATTGAGGCAAATGGAAATAAAATAATGATAGGGTGAAACAATAAAAATATATAATATATAAGTGATGTTTGGAAAACAGGTTGATATTACAATATTCGCTTGTTTTTTAATGACGATGATAACATAATGTCATAGAAACCTTTTATATAAATTGCTATTCAAATGTATATATAAATTTAAAAATTATATTGTACTGGGATAAAGAGAAAGGCATCTCCTTATCGCTTAAATTAAAGTTGCTAATGGCTTGCGATATCTGTTGAAATGATAATCAATTAATCATTTATTTTAATTTATTTCAAAGAGAAAATCTGGTGAATATATTTTGTTGAATATTTAAGAAAGGCTAACATAATAAATGCTTCAAGGCTGATGGCCTTCATCAGCTGGTTTTTAGGCTCTCTAGAAAAACAAAAAATGAGTATTAAGGCCATAACAGCGTGCGAACACCAAACGAAATATGAAAATAGTGTGAATGTTTTAGAGAGATTTGATGTTTTTTCAATTCTGAAAAAGTAAAAATGTTCCATTAAAACTTCTTAATGAATTAAAATTTGCTTACAAATGTTTAGGGTAATTCTCCGTTTTTTAATTGCTCTATTTTCACAATTTTCACACTGAAAGGTTTTCCAACAATATGCGTGTACGAATGGCAATTAAGATCATGTTTCCGTGCTGTTTCATAGTCACAATATTCACATTTAAAAGGTTTATCACCAGTATGTGTGTACAAATGGTTAGTAAGATTTGTTTTCCGTGCTGTTTCATAGTCACAATATTCACATTTAAAAGGTTTTTCACCAGTATGTGTGTACAAATGGTAGGTAAGATCATGTTTCCGTGCTGTTCTAAAGTCACAATATTCACATTTAAAAGGTTTATCACCAGTATGTGTGTACAAATGGATAGTAAGATTATTTTTCTGTGCTGTTTCATAGTCACAATATTTACATTTAAAAGGTTTTTCACCAGTGTGTGTGTACAAATGGTGAGTAAGATTTATTTTCTGTGCTGCTTCAAAGTCACAATATTCACATTTAAAAGGTTTTTCACCAGTGTGTGCGTGCAAATGGTAGGTAAGATCATGTTTCCGTGCTGTTCTAAAGTCACAATATTCACATTTAAAAGGTTTTTCACCTGTGTGAGTATTAATATGTCTTTTTAGACTTAATTTGAATGAAGATCTAAAATCACAATATTCACATTTAAAAGGTTTATCACCAGTATGTGTGCACAAATGGTGAGTAAGATTTATTTTCTGTGCTGCTTCATAGTCACAATATTCACATTTAAAAGGTTTTTCACCAGTGTGTGTGTACAAATGGCTAGTAAGATTTATTTTCTGTGCTGTTTCATAGTCACAATATTCACATTTAAAAGGTTTTTCACCAGTATGTGTGTACAAATGGTAGGTAAGATCATGTTTCCGTGCTGTTCTAAAGTCACAATATTCACATTTAAAAGGTTTTTCACCTGTGTGAGTATTAATATGTCTTTTTAGACTTAATTTGAGTGAAGATCTAAAATCACAATATTCACATTTAAAAGGTTTATCACCAGTGTGTGTGTACAAATGGTTAGTAAGATTTATTTTATGTGCTGCTTCATAGTCACAATATTCACATTTAAAAGGTTTTTCACCAGTGTGTGTGTACATATGCCTTCTAAGAAGGTTCTTTACAGGTGTTTCATAGTTACAATATTCACATTTAATTTTTTTTTTATCCATCTTTTGGGTCTATTTTGTTTTAAAATGGTTTGATTTATTTGTATATTAACAAAATTCAGGCTCAAGTTTCAATCAATCCCTTATTTGTTTTACAAAAATGAGTATTTTGAATTTCCATTAGTTTTGTTGAAATCATAATTGAAGGAAATAAATGTTAGAGTATCAATGACGTTAATATATATTTTAATAACTCTGCATTTATATATATAAGAGAAGTAAATTTTTTGTAGAAAAAAAAGTTATGTATACTATTGTGTGGAGCAATATTTTGGATTAATTAATTTAATATTTACATAGTGTAGATGCTTCATTAAATTTTGCCCTGGGTGATGTGAACAAGAAGTATTCCATGTACCTGAAAAAAATATCATATATTAGTTCCAGTACATTTCTTAATCAGGTAAATTTTACCATTAAGTCTATATAACAAATTTTTAATATTATTGTTACGATTTATTTAATTCATATATCACATTATCTATTGTTTAATATATGCAAAAAACGCAGGCTAAAAGATCTTACCAAGAGATATATGTTGTGATTTTATCAATTTAAAAATGATTTGCAATATATTTCCACTAATTCTTGTTTATGATTTAATCAATAAATTTGTCCATAAGAAAAGTATTAATATTAAATATTAATAATACGTCCATTCTTTGTATTTATGTGTTTAATTATAATATAAATATTTAAGCCCTAATATTTTATACTTATAAATTTACAATAAAACGCTAACAGATAAAGGGACAGATGTTTACTTTTTGTAAATGAAATTATCGATCGCTTTACTCTGTTTTTAAATATTGAATTTTATCAATTACCTAACAATGAATTTTTGTTAATTATTGTTGTATTTATTATATATACAGTACTCTATATATATTCATATTGGAGGGCATGACTTATAATGCACAAATGAGCTTTTTATATATTGTAAAGTTCCTCAACTATTCTTTGGAATAAATATAACTTGAAAAGAGACATTTTTTAACCCAGTTCCTGGTGCTCTAAACGCCAACTACTCAACTGTCCAGCTCACTAATATGTACTAGTGGTAAACTCTTCTAATCGAGTCCTGAGTGCAGGTCTTTGTATTGTGTATTGCCTTGTTATAAATAAGAAGATACTCTTACCTTAAGGATTATATCTTTAATCTTATTTATTTATCTATTTACAAGGTAATATTTAAAACTTAGAACAATTACAGCTATGGCGGAACTTTCACCAGCCTAAGGTAAACAAACAACAGTCAATGTCATGATGATCGTAACGTACTCTCAACACATCTCCCCCTTTTCTCTAGAGGTTTAGCCTGTCTGGCGGCTTTACCACGCGTCCACTCCTGGTCTTTACTGGTTCCGGTGATCTCTGGAATGTCCTCGGTTCACTGTCACAAGTAGTGTTGTCCCCAGTAGATGTGAAGCACTGACTCATCTCAGGAGACTCCATCTCTTCATCTTCCATGTCAATCTTTTCACCCTGTGGGTTTGGTAGTAGGTGGAATCTATTTCTTCTTAAAATTCCTTTTGGAGAGTTGACTACATAAGATCTTGGACTTCCAGAGTCTTCAAGTACCACACCGGGAACTCTCAAGTCTTTCACCCATACTCTAGTTCCTTTATTCAGATGGGGCAATTCTCTTGCACGATGATGTATATCAAAATGGGTTTTCTTTTTGTGCCGTTGATCTTTTTCTCTCATTTCTAGATTTTCAAGATCAGGTATTCTTGACTGGAGTTGAACTGGAGATGTTGGCACAGTTGTTCTGAGTTTCCTGTTCATGCATAGTTCAGCAGGGCTGTACCCATTTTCCAATGGAGCGGTTCGATAACCAAGAAGAGAAAGATATGGATCTCTTCCTTTCTTCAACTGGTTTTTGATATTCTTCACCATCGATTCGATGAAGCCATTGCTTTGAGGAAATCTTGGACTAGATGTTATGTGGTGGAAACCATATTCTTTTGCAAACTTTTTGAATTCTAACCCAAACTGTGGTCCGTTATCTGATCTAACCTCTTCGGGTATTCCATGGCGAGCAAAAATTGACTTGCAATGTAGAATTGTTGAATGTGTTGTTTGATCCTCCAGCAATGCCAACTCTGGGAATCTAGAGTAATAGTCTGCAATTAGAAGATAGTATTTGCCCTTTAAGTAAAAATGGTCGATTCCTACTTTCTCCCATGGCCTGCTTGGGAAATCAGAAACAATTAATGGCTGCTGGGGATTAGATCTTTCTTCAATACAATTTGGGCAGTTCCTCACAAGTTCTCCAATTTCTTGACTGATTCTGGGCCACCACACAGATGATCTGGCACGGCCTCTACATTTTTCGATGCCAAGATGACCTTCATGGAGGCTGTTTAGAACCTTTGATCTGAGGGACTTAGGAATATAAATCCTGGAATTTCTCATTAGAAGACCATCTATGACAGACATTTCATATCTGAGACACCAAAAGGCTTTTGCTTCTGCACAAAGCTCATTCTTTGTAGGCCAGCCCTTTTCACAATAATCTTTTATTTCTCTACACACTCTCTCTTCATTTTGATATTGCCAGATTTCTTTCATATTTTCATCCTTGAATGGAGGACATGAAGTGATCTGTTGAACAAAACTACAGATTTCATTCTCCAGATCTTTCTCATGCGATATCTTAATTGGGCTTCTGGACAAAGCATCAGCAACAACAATGTCCTTGCCTGGTGTGTGATAAATGCTATATGAGTAGCGCATCATCCGAAGTCGTAGTCGCTGTATGCGTGGTGTCATTTCATCTAGATTTTTGGTTGAAAATATTGGAATGAGAGGTTTATGGTCAGTTTCAATGGAAAATGTATTTCCCATCAGATAGTCCTGAAATCTTTCACAGGCCCAAACTATTGCTAGAGATTCTTTCTCAATTTGAGCCCATCCCTTTTCAGTTTCGGACATAGTCCTGGAGGCATATGCAACTGCTTTTTGGTATCCATCTTCAGATTTTTGTAAAAGCACTGCTCCTAGTCCATATGAAGAGGCATCTGCAGACACTGTAGTTGGTAGATTGGGGTCAAAAAGTGTTAGTGCTGGAGAAGTTGAAAGAAGTTTCTTCACTTTTTCAAATGCTTCCTCCTGAGCACTATCCCATCTCCAATCATTTCTCTTTACTAGGAGTTGATTAAGTGGGTAGAGGATAGTTGAAAGGTCTGGTATAAATTTACCTGTGAAGTTCACCATTCCCAGGAATCTGCGCACTTCAGAAATGCTTGAAGGTGATGGAAACTCCCTGATGGCCTGGACTTTGTTTGGATCAGGTAGCACTCCTCTTTCTGTAATCAGGTGACCAAGAAATTTGATTTCCTTCACTGAGAAGATGCATTTCTCTTTATTCAGGGTCAGTCCTGAATCTTGAAGCTTCCTAAGGACGCATCTTAACCTTTCATCATGTTCTTCTTGTGTAGCTCCCCAAATCACAATGTCGTCCATGTGACAATTTACCCCAGATTGGCTCTCCAGTAGATTGCTCATCTTTCTCTGGAATACCTCAGGTGCAGAAGAAATTCCGAAGGGTAGCCGTTTGAATCTGTATCTGCCAAATGGGGTCAGGAAGGTTGTAAGGCTAGATGATTCCTCTGACAGGGGTATCTGCCAAAACCCACTGTTGGCATCCAGTTTTGAAAACAATTTAGCTCCTCCCATTTGTGCCAAGGTATATTCCACTGATGGAATTGGATAATGTTCTCTTTTAACAAACTTGTTTAGAGCTGTCAGATCTACACAAATCCTTAGATCATTAGAAGACGGTTTGGGCACAATGACCATTGGAGCACACCAATCCGTTGGTTGCTCAACTTTTTCAATTACTCCTTTTTCAACCATTTGATCAAGTTGTTCTTTTGTTTTATTCAAAAGTGGAATGGGTATTCTTCTGGGAGTATATATAGCATGAGGCTGTGATTCATCCTTCAATTTAATTGTGTAGCTCCCTTGGAGTGTTCCGAGTCCTGTGAAAAGCTTTGGATATTCTTCAAAAGGATTAAGCGAATTCCTTTTCTCAATTGACTGAAGTCTTTTGATTAGGTTTAGAGATTCACAGGCTTTTCCGCTCAAGAGTGGTTGCATTAGTTGAGGAACAACAAATATTTCTCCAGGGATGCTTCTCCCATCTTTTTCTATTAAAGCTGTGAATTTTCCTATTACATGCAATTTAACCTGTCTAGGTCCTAAAAGTTGAATATCAGGTTTGCATAACTTCTTGTGAGCAAAATTTTTAAAATAAATCTCTTGGGGTATTATATTTACATCCGCTCCTGTATCCATTTTAAAAAGTATTTTAATCTTATCTACTTTTACATAAACCTTCCAATCATTTGAGTTTTGTCCATTCTCATAGATATTACCAACAAAATGGTAGTCATCACCTTGGGTAACTTGTCCTACTGTCTTATTGTAGCACACCTTTGCAAAATGTCCTACCTTTTTACATTTATGGCATTTAACTTCTTTTGCAGGGCAGTCTTTATATGGATGGAATTTTGAAGCACCACATCTTATACATCCAGATTTTTCAGGCTTGCTCCACTTCTGAAATTTACTTTTCTTTGAAGCGTCTCCTTTCCCATTTGTAGAATTGAACCTTCTTGGTGGTAACTTTTTTTCATAGACTTGGTCTACATTGGCAGCCTGTGTTGTTGTTGATCGAAGAATAGTCTGTTGTTGCTTCACACATTCTGTCTGGCAAGCAGCTTGGATAGCCCTTTCCAAGGTCAAGTTAGGCTCTAGTTGCAACTTCTCTGAAAGTTGTAGATTTTTTACTCCTACAACTATTCTATCTCTAATCATTTCTTCTTTCAGAGATCCATAGTTACAATTTTCGGCCATTTTGTGAAGCACTCTTATGTATTCCTCGACAGCTTCTCCATCCTGCTGATATCTACGATTAAATTGTGCTCTTTCAAAGATGACATTTCGTTTACCTATAAAGTGCTCTTCAAATTTCTTAACAACTGTTTCATAATTGTTTATTTCTATTTCAGTTAAATTGAATGAAATTAGAGCATCTTCGGCTTTTTCACCTAATATGTAAATTAGAGCATTTACTTGCTCTTCCTCCTTTTTAGATTTTAACTCTGACGCTTTTCTAAAGCGTTCAAATCTTTTAATCCAATTTGGCCATTCATTTGGATTATTAAAATTAAATTGTTCTGGAGGATTTATATTTTGCATTATTTTTTTTTCTCGTTGTTTATGCAAAAATAATTCTTTTTGTTTTTACTAGTAATTAGATTAGGCTTAGGGCACTATCGCCAATTCGCTGCCACCATGTATTGTGTATTGCCTTGTTATAAATAAGAAGATACTCTTACCTTAAGGATTATATCTTTAATCTTATTTATTTATCTATTTACAAGGTAATATTTAAAACTTAGAACAATTACAGCTATGGCGGAACTTTCACCAGCCTAAGGTAAACAAACAACAGTCAATGTCATGATGATCGTAACGTACTCTCAACACACTGTCCAGCTCACTAATATGTACTAGTGGTAAACTCTTCTAATCGAGTCCTGAGTGCAGGTCTTAGCTGAACCAGTTGACCAGGAAATTCCATGCTGAGGTCGAGTATGGGGGTCTGGACATAGATTTAGGGTTGTGAGGATTGTTAGGTTATTCAGTGATTGAATATATCATCATCACAAGTTAATGTTTTGGTTCATGTAGGATATGTAAAATAACATATCACAACAAAGCGAGTGAATAAAGTTACGTCTTCATGATAAGTTAGTGATTCGTTGTTTTGTACAAGACGCTAACAAATCAAACATGGTGTCAGAAAAGTGATTTGAAAACAAACAAAAAAAATATCGCGGTAAGTTCAATTTTACGTTAAGACTAATAAAATAATAAATAAGCCTTATCGTATATTAAATATACAAAAAAATATGTATTTACAAATACCGCCACCTGAACCAGTTAATTTCAGAGGAAATATAGAAGAAAACTGGAGATATTTCAAATCGCATTGGCGTAACTTTTCAATAGCAACAGGGTTGGACAATAAAGAAGACAAATTAAAAGTTGCAACCTTATTGTCTATTATAGGCAAAGAAGCTTATAATATATTTGAACATCTCGATCTTTCAGATGAACAAAGAAATAACTCAGATGAGATAATAAATGCATTGACTCAGCATTTTACACCAAAAATTAACATTATTTATGAAAGATCAATTTTCAACCAAACAAATCAAGAAACAAATGAAAGTATTGAACAATATATATGTAGATTAAGAAAATTGTCTTCCACATGCAATTATGGTGCAATGACTGAAGAAATGATCAGAGATAGGTTAGTTTTGGAAATAATTGACAAGCAAACCAAAAGACAGCTGATCAGTGATCCTCAACTAACATTGCAAAAAGCCATTGATGTGTGTAAGGCTAATGAAAGCGCTAACAAACAAATTGAAAACTTAACTAAAAACACTCAAGAGGAGGTGAACAAATTGAATATAAGAAAGAAAACAGTCAATCAAAATAAAAAATCAAGTCATGAACCAAATAAAATGAAAAAGAACATTCCTTGTAGATATTGTGCAACATTCCATGAGCACAACAGACAAAAATGCCCTGCTTGGAATCAAACCTGCAGAAAGTGCAACAAAAAGAATCATTGGGCAAAAGTTTGCAAATCCAGAATGAGAACAGTTCAAAGCCTTGAATCTCAAAACTCTAATGATGAACAAGAAGATTGTTATTCTTTAGAATACGTCTCAGAAATTTCTGCTAGAAAATTTGCAACATCTTCGTACACATTTATTTTAAGCAAATCTTTATTGTCTTAGTAAAGTCTGATACAGCCTTTTATTGTTTATTTTCGGAACGCCAAAAAGTGACAAAAACAAATCAAAAAGGATGATGATAACCTGCGTCTTGCAGATTAACATTTTCATAGAAACATATATATATATATATACATATTTATTGCTAGCTATATATCACCATCTTCTCTCTTCAAACACGAAATCTCACAGGCGGTCTCCTCGCTCGAGGTGGGTTCCGCCTTAGGACAGGACCCTCCTCTTTCAAGGCCTCGGGGTCCAGCGAGCGAAGAGGCTCCAATGACTTTCCATCGTCTGTATCACTCTGAACCTCTGAATCTTGATCCGACCGCTGGCTAGTTAGTCCTGGCGACAGCGACTCCATATAACCTCTGTCTCGTACAACCTCCGAGATTATGGCACTGGGACCTGCTCCTCTTGAGTGCTCGGGTTGACGCTCTCCATCTCCACTCTCATCTTCCTCACCATTCCTCCACCTTTTTCTAATTTGATCCCTGTGATAGGCCTTTACCTGTCCGTGGATCAAAATGGTGTAGACTCTAGTTCCCTTCTTGCCCACAATTTTTCCTGGGATCCATTTATCACCACCTCTAAAGTTTTTACACCACGCTAAATCATCTATCTGGAATTCTTCCAAATGGGTTCGCCGATCATACTTCATTTGCCTGGCTTGCTGGTCCCTAACTCTAGATGCCAAGCTGGGATGTATCAACGATACTCTGGTTCGAAGCGCACGCCCAATAAAGAGCTCTGATGGAGTCTTTCCCGTTGTCACATGCGGGGTGCTTCGATATGCCAGAAGAACTTTTGATAAGGTGTCTTGAATGGTATCCCCAATTTTCCTTTTATTTTTATCCAGGGCAGTCTTAATTGTTCTAACCGCTCTTTCAGCCAAGCCATTACTTTGCGGGTGGTACGCCGGGATCAATGTTTGTTTAATTCCATTTCTTTCCAGAAAACCTTTCATTTCACTACCAGTAAACTGAGGTCCATTATCAGATACAAGTTCCTCCGGTAGACCATAGGAAGAAAAAAGTCGCCGTAGTTGCTCAATGGTTTTGCGTGTGGTGGTCTCTCTCATTGGGATGGCTTCGATCCACTTCGAATGACTATCTACTACTATTAATAAATTAATGTTTTCCTTATTTGCAAAATCAATGTGGATTCTTTGCCAAGGTCTGGTTGACCATCTCCAGGGTTGCCATTTTCCTTTATTTGGCCCATCCTGGGATTGCTGACAGCTTCTGCACTTATTTACCAAAAACTCGATTTGGGTATCTAGATTTGGCCACCAAAAATGTGATCTTGCTACAGCCTTCATTTTGTTCATACCGGAATGAGTCTCATGAAGACAGTTCAACATTTTTATTCTGAGAGATGGTGGAATGACAACTCTCATTCCCCAAACCAAACACTCCCCATCTACAGTTAGCTCAAGTTTCCTTTGAAAATAAGGTCTGAGGTGATCAGCCACCTTTTCAGGCCAGCCTTGCTGAGTATAAAATTTGGCCAATGAGAGCACTTCGTCTTTTTCAGTTTCCGTGGCAATATCCTCTGCTGTGATCGGCAATTCTTCCACATAGGATAAAGCATAGACATTATTTAATCTTGGAATTTCTTCACAGCCCACAGGAAAACGTGACAGAAGATCTGCATTCCCATGGTCTTGAGTTCTTCGAAATTTAATATCGTAAGTATAAGCTGACAAAATAAGCGCCCAACGCTGCAATCTTGAAGTAGATAAGGTGGGGATTCCTGATCTTGAGCCCAAAATGGTCACCAATGGCTTATGGTCTGTAATAAGAATAAATTTTCTTCCATAAATAAATTGATGAAACTTGGTAACTCCATAAATAATGGCTAGAGCCTCCTTCTCAATCTGAGAATAATTTTGTTCTGCTACCGTGAGGCAATCGGTCTCTCCTGGCCTTCTATAATATGTGACAACACAGCGCCCACTCCAATCTGCGATGCATCAGTGGCCAAACACAATGGCAAAGTCGCATCATAAGGGACTAGCACCCTCTCAGAGGTAATGCTATTCTTGCACTTGTCAATGGCCTCTCCACATTCCTTTGTCCAAACCCAAGGACGTTTTTTGTGAAGAAGCTCATGAAGAGGCTTCAAAAGCTCTGGCAAATTGGGTATGAACTTCCCATAAAAGTTTACCAAACCAAGAAATGACCTTAATTCAGAGATATTCGTAGGCGTTTTGGCCTTCTGTATTGCTTGTACCTTATGATCTAAAGGTCTGATGCCCTCTTCCGTGACAAGATGTCCTAAATATTCAATTTCTTTTTGCAAAAATAGGCATTTTTCTTTCTTTAGTTTGATATTATACTTCGCCAAGCGAGCAAATATAGTCTTCAACAACGCCAGATGTTCTTCAATTGATGCTGTGGCTATAAGGACATCATCAATATAACAAATTACGCCTCCTATACCTGACAAAACCCTATCCATTACAGATTGAAAATAACTGGGCGCATTTGCCAATCCAAAAGGCATTCTCTTAAACCTGAAAAGCCCTTTATGAGTATTTATCGTTAGTAACGGTCGGGTGCCTGGGTCCACCTCTAATTGCAGATAAGCGTTCCTCAAGTCCAATTTAGAAAAGTATTTTCCCTTGGCCAATGTGGAGAATAAATCTTGCTGTGTGGGAAGGGGATAGGCCGCAGTGTCCAAATATTTATTTAGAGTTATCTTGAAGTCGCAGCAAATTCTGATCTCTTTATTTTTCTTCGGCACTACAACCACAGGAGTGGCCCATTTACTGCTCGCCACCTCACATAGATAACCCTTAGCCACCATTTTGTCTA
This sequence comes from Cordylochernes scorpioides, assembly GCA_030710605.1. Taxonomy (NCBI): domain Eukaryota; kingdom Metazoa; phylum Arthropoda; class Arachnida; order Pseudoscorpiones; family Chernetidae; genus Cordylochernes; species Cordylochernes scorpioides. The sequence goes on from CP092874.1 coordinate 55,022,338, forward strand.
ATGCTTCAGTAACTGCTGGCCTAATGGCGAAAGGCACCGGACGAGCCTTATGGAAAATTGGATTCACATCACACATGTTTACTGAAAATGTGAAACCTTTTATTGGTTCGGTTGTCTCCACAAATAGGGCTTGATTTTCCTTCAAAATTTCCTCAATGGTATTTTCCACAGGCATATGTTTTACCGCGAAACAGCCCAATTTCAATCTATTTATCCATTCTCTTCCCATCAAAGCCCTCTTTTCTCCTTTCACCACCAACGCTCTAAGTTTGTAAGTAATATCTTGACACTCCACTTTGACATTGATTTTACCCAGAATGGGTACCACGGTACCATCATAAGTTCTTACAATAATACTCGCTTTTTCCAATTTCAAGTGTTGAAGACTATTTTTAAAATCCTTTTCTGATATCAGTGTTAGACCACTACCCGTATCCATTTCAAATTTAATAAAGTTTCCTTCTACTTTTAACTCCATCAGATAGGGAGGGTCACTTGAGGCAAAATTAATTTTATACTCAGGTATCGTCACGCTTATAATTTTCTGGACATACTCTTCCTCCTCTTCTTGGTCTCCTATCTGATGTATATTTCCCGGCTGATTCTGATGTTGCCTTAGATTTCTTCTACTGCTCCAACATATTGAGGCAATGTGTCCTTTTTTATTACACTTAAAGCATATCGCCTCCTTAAATCTACATAGTTTTTTATGCTGTTTACCACAATGTTTACATTTGCCATTCTGGAAATTTGATTCAACCTTGCGTTCCATCCTCAACTTATCTACACAATCTTCACCCTGCTCCAAGTGAAATAATTTTGTATTTTTCTCGGCCGCTTCCATAGATAATGCTATCTCAATTACTTTAGCTAAAGAAATGTCGCCCTCCGACAAAATTCTATTTTGTATTTTGGCATTATATAATCCACAAACCATTTTATCACGTAAAGAATCCTCCAGAAAATTTCCAAAGTTGCATGAGGAAGCCAAACGCTTAATTTCCACCAAGTAATCCGAGATGCTTTCTTCCTTTAATTGCATTCTTTTAAAAAAAATGAACCTCTCTACTACAATTGAGCGCTTTGGAGAGAAGTGCCTTTTCAAGATATCTATTAGGTTATCAAAAGTTTTATCTTTAGGTAGAATAGGACTGCACAAATTCTTCAAAACACCATATGTTTTACTTCCCATGAGGGTTAGGAGATAAGCCTTTTTCTTCTCATCCCCTGCCTCCTCCAATATGAGAAACTGTTCCAATCGTTCATAAAACGTTTCAAAAGTTTCAGTTTCCTCATTATATTCCTTAAATTGGTAACTAGCCATTTTTTTTTTCTTTCTTAAATTTGCATCCTAAAACTTTGCAATTTGTGACTTTTAAAATTTACTTTCAATTATATGCAAAATCAAAGATATTTTCTAAAAATATTTACTTCAAAATTCGAGGGTACTTACTCTTATATCCTCGTCGCCAAATGCAACATCTTCGTACACATTTATTTTAAGCAAATCTTTATTGTCTTAGTAAAGTCTGATACAGCCTTTTATTGTTTATTTTCGGAACGCCAAAAAGTGACAAAAACAAATCAAAAAGGATGATGATAACCTGCGTCTTGCAGATTAACATTTTCATAGAAACATATATATATATACATATTTATTGCTAGCTATATATCAAAATTGATGACTAAATTAGAATTAGAATTGAATGGATACAAGGAAAGCATAATTTGCCAAATAGATACAGGAGCAACTGTCAATGTTTTAAATTTTGCAGATTTATGCAAAATCATGCAAGATGGCAATCCTTCTCTTAAACCAAGCTACATCAAACTAAGATGCTATGGAGGAGAAATATTAAAGCCAAGAGGACAAATCAAAATCAACTGTTCCCACCAAAGCAAGCAACATCCTATAGTGTTCCAAGTGATAGATCATTGGGAAAAACCTATTCTAAGTGCTGAAACTTGCCAGAAATTGAATTTAATAGAAATTAAAGCTGACTTATGCAAACTTGAATCCACATGGACAAAACAAAATAACCTTCTAGATAAATATAAAGACATATTTGAAGGCATTGGATGCTTACAAGAGGAATACAAACTAGAAACAGATCCTACAATCAAACCCATCAAGCAAGCACCTAGAAGAGTACCTATTACCTTAAGAAAAGAATTAAAAGAAAAATTGATTGACATGGAAAAGAAAAATATCATTGCCAAAGTTGATTATCCAACAGACTGGATTAGCAATCTAGTACTAGTAAAGTCAACTAAGAAGTTAAGAATATGCATTGATCCTCGAGAATTAAATGTCGCCTTGAAAAGAGCTGAATACCCAATACCGACAATTGAAGAAATAACACCAAATCTTCAAAATGCCAAAATATTCACAGTAGTGGACACTAAAGATGGTTTTTGGAATGTGAAGCTCTCTGATGAATCATCAAACCTTACAACATTCTGGACTCCCTTTGGAAGATACAAATTTCTTCGAATGCCATTTGGATTAAAGACTGCTTCTGAAGAATACCAAAGAAGACTCTATGAAATCTTCCAAGGTCTTGAAGGAATTGAAATAATAGCTGATGACATTCTGATATACAATGCATGCAAGTGAACATGGACTTGGAGCTACCCTACTACAAGAAAGCCAGCCAATAATTTTTGCATCTAGAAGTCTAAGCAAGACTGAGCAAAACTATGCTCAGATAGAAAAAGAATGTCTTGCAATTGTTTTTGCATGCGAAAGATTTCATCAGTAGATTTTGGGCAAATGTCAAGTGATTGTGCAAACTGATCACAAGCCTCTTTTGTCAATATTTAAGAAATCTATTCTAAAAGCGCCACAAAGACTCCAAAGAATGCTTTTGAGACTGCAAATATATAACTTAGAACTAGAACATGTCCAAGGATCACAAATGCACTTGGCGGACATCTTTTCAAGAGCTTGCATCAAAGATGTAAGGAATGAAAATCTGAAATATGATGTGTATCCCATTGACATCATTTACAAAGAAATTGCCACAGTCAATGTTATGGAAACATTAAGTGTATGCAGTGACACTGTCCTGAGAATTAGAGAAGAAACATCATCTGTTCCTATTCTGTGTGAAGTGAAGAAACTTATTCTAAATGGATGGCCACCAAATAAAAATCAAACTTCAATGCTAACCAGAGAATATTGGAATTTTAGAGAAGAATTAACAGTTCAAGATGGAATCATACTAAAGAATGATAGAATTGTAATTCCAAATAAATTAAGAGCAGAGATGATAATGAAAACCCATCAAGGACATATTGGAATTAATTCAAGTATGCGAAGAGCAAGAGACAATATCTTTTGGCCAGGAATGAATGCACAGATAGGGCAAGAAATTGAAAATTGTTCTATTTGTCTATCAAATTCACAGAATCAAGTGAGAGAACCAATGAAATCTCACAAAATTCCAAATTATCCCTGGGAAAGAATATCTCTTGATATATTCGAAATCTTTAAACAGAATTACTTAATAAAAGTGGATCATTACTCAGATTTTTTGAAGTAGAATACCTAGAAAATACAACATCTGAATACATAATTGAATGCTGCAAAAACAATTCAGCAGATATGGAATTCCTCAAATTATAGTCTCAGACAATGGAAGGCAATTTACATCAAATGAATTTCAAAAATTCAGCAAAGAATGGCAATTTCAACATTCTACATCATCACCACTTCACAGTCAGGGAAATGGAAAAGCTGAAGCGGCAGTTAAAATAGCCAAAAACTTACTGAAGAAATCTAAACAAGAAAATAGTGATTTTTGGCAAAATTTGTTAAATTGGAGAAATACACCCACTATAGACATAGATTCAAGCCCAGTACAAAGAATCATGTCTAGAAGAACTAGAGCTATACTGCCAATTCACCCAAATTTACTTAAACCATCAATTCCAGAAAATATTCCAGATAAAATATCCATCAAAAGACAACAGGCAAAATACTACTATGATAGAAAATCTAAAAATTTACCAGACTTAGACATGGGACAAGAAGTGTATGTCAGAACACCCAATACCACCCCATCATGGTCCAAAGCTAACATCACAAATGAACACAACACAAGATCCTATGATGTGAATATTCATGGTAGAACCTACAGAAGAAATAGAACCTGGAATAAACCACAACAGGCTTCAGCAAATCAAAAATCTACAAACAATCAAGAAGAAGGAAGAAAAGAAAGCATTGATCAAGAACAAACTGTATCAAATTGCTTACCATCTACTTCATCAGCAGGAGGAGACAACATTGTGAAAAGAACCCGAATTGAAACTACCGAATGCAGAATCCAATCAAAGAGTGACAGCCCCACGGTAAGTGAACCTGAGAATGCTGCATCAGAGACTAGAACCAGATCAGGTCGACTGGTGAAATAACCAAGTAGATTTAAAGACTAGTAAAAAAAGGGAAGATGTTAGGTTATTCAGTGATTGAATATATCATCATCACAAGTTAATGTTTTGGTTCATGTAGGATATGTAAAATAACATATCACAACAAAGCGAGTGAATAAAGTTACGTCTTCATGATAAGTTAGTGATTCGTTGTTTTGTACAAGACGCTAACAAATCAAACAAGGATGAATCCAAGTGGTAAAGCTGTTTGCATTCTACGTCTCAAGAAAGCTGGACAGCTGAAGATGTAGAGGCCACTCCTGCGGCCTCCACAAAGTTCACCCACAGTACCTAATAGAAAGCTGGTGGACAATGATGAAGCTGCCTCGAAAAGAAAGAAATGGACTTCGAGCATTCTTCATTGTCAAACCAGCCCATCTCTTCACCTCCTTTTATTCCTAATTTTGTATATAACTTATAATATTATAATAAATTTCCTTTTTTTAATAAATAAGCAGCTATTTTGTCTTATATTTTCAAATAATATTCGTCAATTAAAATAATATTTTTGAATAATAACTTTTAATTATAATTTTTAATTTTCAATTTTTTTTTTAATTTGGAATATTATAGAATTTTTTTTTACTCTGTTAAAATAATTTTGGCGCATTTTTTTGAGGTAGGCGATAAGAAAAATAAGATAGGGGGAAGGAGAAGAGTCAGAGCTCCTGAGAAATTAGACAAAAATGTAGTTCTACAAGATTTTAGTGGAAGGAATTTTCCAGCCATCCAACTGAAGCACTAATATAAGTAAATTACAATAATAATTTTTAAACAGATTTTATTCATGTATATTATCCCAATCTATCCTCATTGCTCGTTTTATTTATTTTTTATTTCTTATCTTTGTGTGACCGTTTCAAGAGATAAATAAATATAATGTAGTCTTAATCACAACTTATAGTTGTCAATTATTTTTTAAACCCCAGTGCGAGCAGGATATATATATAAATTATATTATTTTATATAGCAGGATGTATATTTCGTGAACTCCCTGAGAACGAAAGAGCCTTCATGGATTTCGGGACGAAATCGTCAGAAATCAGCTCTTCAATGAGCCTTCAACGTGGGCCGACCAATTCCTATTGTTAGCTCAGTTATCATAGTGTCGAAATATGTTATACTTTCGAATAATATATTTTCTATTTCAATGTATTTCTCAAATGATTTATCGATTATATTAAATTACTGATAAACTGACAAAAAATACACCAAGGCAAACACACAAAAACCATATATGATTAATATATTGTCGCGTGGATACCCTACCAGTTCTTTGCGACAACGCGCTTCTTCCCTTCGTGGTTCATCTACTTAGGCTCCCGTTGCTCTTCCCTGCGTCTTTTCCCCGCAGGCCACCCAAAGACGTCCTGAGCTCCACCTCTCCAGTGGAAATGTTAGACTCCTCCTGTTTTTAGACATATGGGAATGGAGCATGTAAGATGTGACTTAGTAAAATTTCCTTATTAAAATATTCAAGTGTGACATTTTGGTAACAACGTCGTTACCATCTTCGGAATAGCGTGTGACATAGAAGTGTTGAGTTCCCGTTACACACTATCGACATGTGTCCCTACAATAAATTAAATGATCTATAAAATAGTGGTCGGTTTGTCGCGTCCCCGATTTTAGACCTACGAGAACGGAGCATGTAAGGAGTGACTTAGTAGAATTTCCTTATAAAAAAAAATCTGCTAGTGTAACATTTTGACAACGACGTCGCTACCATCTTCGGAATAGTGTGTGACATAAAATAGACAAATATAGGACTTAAACAGCTAAGATTATACTTGAGAAAAAAGGAGTATCAGATAATATATATATAGGATACAGAAAGGATTTGAGGACTACACAACTCTAAGTAAAACTTTCAACTATACAAGGCGTGGGAAGGGGCCCCTCCCCTCCCGAAGGGGGGGGGGGGGGCAGATCGGGGGAGGACCGTTGATGGATTCTTCCTGGAATGCATGGGGCGTCGGGTGTCGCGTGGACTTAACAAGGTCTATGAAATGTGGAATTCAACTTCTCAGGGGTTTCAACTTACGTCCATTCTCCCTCCTGCCTCTTCTTCCATGAAAGAGATGATGGCGCCCCCTTTCTCCCTGCCTCCCTCGTTGTCCCAACCATTCTTTTAAGAGATTCGCCTTCTGGCGATTTAGCAACCCACTGAAGACGCTGGGAGCTATTTCATAGAGTAAAATTATAGCAACAGATCTCTATAATTTCTACAGATCAACTGTAAATAGATTCATATTAAGGCATTTATAACCCTAATAACACAAACAATAGTCAAACATACAAATCTATTTGTATCATACCGTACCCTCCTAACAGCGTAACAATAGCCCGAGGAATTAGGAAATATGGTATAAAGACATGTTGCGAAAACACACCCAACATAGGCGCAATAGTCAGAAATCCCATAAAAGAAAAATAATAGCCATAATTCACCAATATACAACAGTCAAGCGATATACTCAATAGAATGCAACCAATTTCCACAGTATGTACATAGGCGAAACCGGCAGACAAGTGATAGATAGAATGGATGAGTATACCAGATCCCTAAATAGAAAGGATAAAAAGGAAATTCCCCTTTATTCCAACACACTTAAAATACAGGTCACAACTTCAACCTAAGTAACCTAAAAACCCTTTATGCCAATATAAACAACAAACAGAAGAGACTGTACTTAGAAGCTTCTTTATCATTAAAAGCACGCCAGCATGATTAGGCACATTGAGATTCCAGAATCAGACACAGAACTCATAACCTCGGAGTTTTATTATTTGTCATAAAGATTTCGCAGAGGTTAAGATATTGGAATTAGTTTACTATCTGGATATATATGGGAGAGACCCTACTTGTAAAGATTATACCGAAATCTAACAAATAAACTATAAAGACAAGCAAACTATAGACTTAATAATGGTCGGCTCTCCCATAAGAAAATTAGACGCTGGAATTGAACGTCACCTATTATCCGCCTCTTCAGGCCAGCGGACTCGGGTTCGTGACACCCCCTTTTTGTGTCACGTTCTCTGAGGTCATCCAACGACTTTAGGGGATCTCAGATAAAGATGAACATGTCATTATTAGAAATTATAAGACCAAATTAGCATTTCTATTGAAGTACAGTAAGTTGAAATCAATATTTCAAAGTAGATATCATGAAGTACCAGATTCAGATTTTATTGGTAGAAAATCTGATTAAACGTACGGGTATCCTTTTTAATCCCGATTTTTACATCAAAGATCCAACAGAGACATTCAATTAGATTACTATCTGGACATATATGGAAGGGGCCCTACTTGTAAAGATTATACTAAAATCTAACAAGATAAGCTATAAAACAAGCAAGACTATAGACTTATACTATTGACGATGACATTTGTAATAAATTTAAAACAAAAAGGTTTACAATATACTAGGAGTAATAAAGCGACATGAATCTTATTAGATTTAAATCAAGAGATGGTATAATGGTAAATATGATGGAATAACTCACTGAAACACAGACAGGAGAACTGGCTCCTATGGCAGGCACGTTCGGCAGTGTATGTTGGCCAGTAATTATTAGGAGACTTGATTATTAGTAACATTCCCTCCAAATAGATAAGAATCATACCATATTTGTTTTGAACAGTGAAAAAAAAATTCTTCACATTAGAATACAAATTTTTCTAAAACCTGACAGAGAGATACCCTCAAGGAAGCCCTAATAAAGTCGTATTTTGCAACTGTTGCTGTGTCAACATATCACAGCAAAAACATAGTACTCAACTCTATTCCATCAGAGTCGGTAGTCTATATTCAATACAATCTGTGATAATAAGGTGTGGGGTGTGGTACCGTATAACAAGAGAATGAAAATGTATGGGGTGAAACAAAACTCTATTCCATCTAAGTTGTATACTAGATATTTATTCGGATTAGTCGAGAATTTGGGGACATTCCAGACTGGCGGGACATGCTATTTACATAATAATCTAGGTAGAGGTGACTTAAGGTTACAATTTCTTCTTTATATATAGGAAAACAAAGACCTCCATCTATCCTAACGGGACAAGATACAAGAATCCTAACATTCCCTTTAAGTTATTATTTAAAGCCCTTTAGGGCCCATTCAAAATCTAAATTAAATTAGCTCCCTCTCGAAAAAATAAAACGGGGGGGGGTAGGAAAGGCTAAATCATACTGGCACGGGGCTTACCTTCTCTCGAAAGCGGCGGTAAGGTCTGGTCTCCTCTACGTCTCGGGTCCGACTGGCTGGATCTCTCCTGTCACTGAGCGACTCTGTGTGTGTCCTCCCGTTTTGGCCAAGAAAAGCCCCTTTTTATCCTTGCCTCTCTTCATTTTCATTCGTCAGAAGAAAAACACGCACGTCATCATGACCACGCCTCCAATTTACCGTGTTGCCGCGCGAGAAAAAAAATTGTATATTGGATAAAACAAATTAATCCCTACAAATTAATTCCTTTAGGAAATTAATTAATATATATATATCCCGATTATATAAAAATTATTGGTTTACATGTTTATATGACAAATTGTTTTCCTTAGGTCACCTCTAACAAAAATGAGGGGAATATATGTACATATGGTACAGCAGCTCCCAGCACGGATGTCTCCGGATGTCACCCATGTCTTCCTCCCCACCAGGCACCAGCTTTCGGCATGGAAGTCTGGTGTCCTCAATTGTCTAGTTTTATTTGTACATGTGCTCTTTGTACATCCTTCCAAGAGAGGCCCTGCGTCAGGGAGGGGGGGACCGTTAGAGCATCGTCGGCCATCGTTGGAATTTCTCCACCTAGGTAACAAACACTTCGGCGAGACACTGCGTATATATTTATATGATGTAAATGTTTACATCTTTGTTGGGTCTTGTTTGGTGGAAAATCTGGCCCAACAGGTTCTCTCATCAAAATAGACGCTGGAATTGATCGCCATCTATTGGCCGCCTCTACAGACTAACGGACTCGGGTCAGTGACAAACCATATAGTTTCAAATTCTCTGGGATCATCCAACAACTTTAATGGATCTCAGATAAAGATGAGCATGTTATTATTAAAAAATCTATAAACCTGAATATAAGACCAAATTAACAATTTTTTTAAATAGAAATATAAGGTGTTGAAAATATTATTTCAAATTTAAATATCAAGGAAGTACCAGGTCCAGATTTTACCAGTAATAATATGATCAAACGTGTAGGTACTCCTTTAATTCCGATTTTATAGCAAAGATTCAACAAATGTGTTGAATTAGGTCACTATCTGAATGTATGGAAATACTCTATTTATAAAGATTATACCGAGACCTAACAAAATAAGCTATGAGACACGCAAAATCTATAGACTTATACTATTGACATTGACATTTGTAATATATCTAAAACAAAAGGTTTTCAATAAAATCATAAAGAGAACAATCTAATGCGTATAAGGCAACATGGGTCTTATTAATTTTAAATCAACGAATAGTATAATGGTAGATATGATGGAACATACTGAAACACAGACAGGAGAACTGGCTTCTCTGGCAGGCACGTTCAACAATGTATGTTGGCCAGCAATTATTAGAATACTTGATTATTAGTAACATTCCCTTCAAATAGGTAAGAATCATACAATATTTCATTTAAACAGTGGAAGAAGGGCAAATTCCTCATATGAAAATACAAATATTACTAAAACCTGACAAAGAGATACCCTCAAGGCGGGAAAAATCGTATTTACCGCTGTTTCTGTATTAAAGTATCACAATAAGGTACAATACACAACTCCATTCCATCAGAGTCGGTAGTTCTATATTCCAATACAATTTGTAATAATAATAAGATGTGGGGGTAGCACCATAAAGCAAAAGAATGAAATATGTATGAGAGGAAACAAGAAAATTTCTCCATATAAGTTACATACTAGATATTTATTCAAATAAATTAAAATTTGGGAACATTTCTATACTGACGAGATATGCCATTTACATAGTAATCTAGATAGAGGTGACCTGAAGTTACTAATTTGCCTTTATAAAGGGGAAATCCTAGATCTCCATCTATTCTAGTGAGACAAAATATAAGAACCCTATCATTCCTTATAAGTTACTTAAAGCCCTTTAGGGCCCATGCGAAATCTAGGTTAGTTTCTACACAAAAAGGGGAGGCGCTAAGTCATAATGACAAATGGCTTACCTTTTCTCAAAAGTGCCGGCAAAGGTCTGGTCTCCCGACTGAAGACTGTCCTCTCCCTGAGCGACTCAGATTGAATCTGCCTTTTTTGGCAAAGAAACCCTCTTTTATCCTTGTCTCTCTCCATTTTCATTCGCTGGCCGCGCCAAAGTTTCTATTGGTTGGCATTTTCATTCGTCGAAAGAAAACACCAATGAAAATGGCCAACGTCTCCAGTATACAATTTCACCGACGCCCCAGGCCTCTTCCATCAAAATAGAACATATCGTATTGCCAAAACAAAAAAATCTAAAGAGGGAAACAGCCACGGCACTAGTGTAAAATTTCATCAGACCCCAGGCCTCCTCCACATGGGCTGCAATACGATCCTCCCTTTTCTCGGGACGGTATATATATATATCGCCCCCCCCCGTCTTAGCTAAAAATCGACACAGGCCCCTTTCACTTGAACTGTAATATAACGCTTCCCTTTCTCGGGAAGGATATTTATAAGGCTCAGTCTTTTAGAAATCTTCCTTCTCCATTTCTTCTGGTCACCTCTACCTAAATTTTAGATGAGGGGAATATATGTACATATGGAACAACAGCTTCCAGCGCGGATGTCTCTGGATGTCACTGGTGTCTTCTTCTCCACCAGGCATCAGCTTTCGGCATGGAAGTCTGGTGTCATCAAGTATTATGAAGATTTTAATTTACTAAGTGATCGACAACATGGCTTTAGAAGATCGAAATCTACTATTACTGCACTAAATGAAATAATAAAAATTGCGTTAGAACATAAAGCAAGAGAATATGCAGCAATAATTGCAGTGGATATTAGTGCAGCGTTTGATAATGCATGGTGGCCGTCCCTGATGAAAAGACTAGATGAAGATGGTGTGCAGGCTTCAATGATAAAACTTCTACAATCATACTTTGATGATAGAAGAATAAGATTAAGATATTCCTCAACTGAAATTAATAAGAAACTAAGTAAAGGATGTCCACAGGGAGGACCACTGTCTCCCACATTATGGAATATTCTTATTAATGAGATACTGAATAATAATCTGGATGATAATTGTGAAACAATAGGATATGCAGATGATATTACGTTAATATGTTGGAATAAAACTCCTGAACAACTAAGAAAGACAATAGATAATGTATTAAGAAAAATCAATAAGTGGTGTGAAAGTCGTAAATTAAAATTGTCAGATGAAAAAACAAAAATATTATATAATATAAATGCAATAGCGATATAATAGTCTCAGGTAGCAAGTTAATTAAACCGGTTGAAGAACTTAAGATTCTAGGAGTAACTATTAAAAATCACCGAGTCAGAAGCAAACTGGACTTCACGCCTCACGTTAATGAAATGATCATAAAGGTAACTAGAGCTAGTGGATACCTATTTGGCCTGACAAAGAAAGCATGGGGTCTGGACTTTAGACTAAGACTGATATTGTATAAGACATTATATCGAAGTACAATTACTTATGGTTATCCAATATGGTATCCATTCATAAACAAAAAGTCTAAAGACAAACTTAATTCTCTTCAATATAGTATATTAAAACATTGTATACAGGCCTACAGTACAACATCATCGGATTGTACACATATCCTTGCACAAGTCCCCAAACTTACTGAATATATTGAAACTAACATGTTGAAAACCGAAATAAATTACAACCGATTTGACTCTTCAAGTAGGAATATAATTTCTAATTACATAAGGGAAAAATTGCAGAAATACTATGAGAAGACTAATACCATTTTCAAGTCCTTCTTCACTGATTCCCAAATACCCAAATATGTCAAGCCAAACTTTTACAATGTCCAATTTTTTACTGGACACGGTAACTTTAGATCATATTTGTACAAAGTCAGAAAGACGGATTCACCTAAATGCTCATGTGGTGCAGAAGAAGAAAATCCTGTACATATTTTAACGGACTGTCGACTTGTAGAGGACTTGAAAGTAAAAAATCAAATAAATATAAATTGTCTAAATCAAATAGTTAATAATAGATATATGTATATAAATTTTAATAGATTTTGTAGAATGTTTTTTAGTAATAGATAGCCTGGGCTGTAATATATAGTTATATGCTGTAAATAGCTCTAAATTTCTGTTCTTATGTGATGTTCACTAATATTCATAAATTTCTGTATGCTGATGATATAGCTCTTCTTCACCAAGAACAATCTTTCTCAACTCTGGAACAGATACTCAATGAAGACCTAAAGAAATTGGAGAATTTCTTCTCAAAATGGCACCTGATTCCCAACCCTTCCAAGACAGTCTCATCAGTATTCCATCTGAATAACCATAAAGCCAATAGACCCTTGAAACTCACATTCTGCAACAAACCACTCAGCCATGATCCATGCCCCAAATATCTGGGAGTAACCCTTGATAGATCTCTCACTTTTCGCCAACACCTTGAAAAAACGAGAGATAAATTAAAAACAAGGAATAATATCATGACTAGGTTGGCAGGCACCACGTGGGGCTGTGGTGCTGACACTCTACGCACGACTGCCCTCGCCTTAGTATACTCAGTTGCGGAGTACTGCGCCCCTGTGTGGGAAAGAAGCTCCCATACAGACAGCATAGATGCTCAACTTAACCAAACTATGAGATTAATAACGGGAAACATGAGACCTACCCCTATAGACTGGCTCCCATATCTCTCTAACATAGCACCTCCTGACCTCAGAAGAAAGAAATCTACCTCCAACCTTCTCAGTAAAATTAAAGCTAACACTAAGCTTCCAATCAACACTGTTCTCGAAATTCCTCCCCCAACTCGACTAATATCAAGGAATCCTGCATGGGTGGCCGATGAAAATGTAGATCTTAAAGAAGAGTGGAGAAACCGATGGAGCAATCTTGCCATCGCCAACAAAGACCTGGTGGAGGACCCTAACACCAAACCTCCCGGCTACAACCTACCTAGGAGGACCTGGTCAACCCTCAATAGAATCAGGACCTCTACTGGTAGATGCAACTACCTACTAAATAAGTGGAACATGAGTCCAGACCAGAACTGCGACTGTGGACAAATACAAACAATGCACCATATCCCAAGGGACTGTCCTCGAAGATTCTTCCAGGGAACACTTGGGGATATCCACCGGTGCACAGAGGAGGCCCTGGAGTGGATTCGTCACCTCGACATTCCACTCTAGAGAAACTTGCCAACATTGTTGTATTGTGCTGTAAAAAACAATATCATACGCAATAAATAAATAAACTAATATTCATTATAGGGTAATTAAATCGTTAACTAACTGACAAATTTGTTAATAATTTCTATTATAATAACTAATTTCCTATTAATTATTACTGTAAATAAGCTCCCAAACTTGTGTATGCATGCAAATATCCAAGACGGATATCGCGTGCTTTGTAAATGATAATAAATAAAAAAGTGTCTAGGTTTCTGGGCAAAAAGGTGGTCTATAAGTCTATGTGGGAGGGAAGCCATGTATCCATTTGATGTTGATTATACATACGCCTTCTGTTGGGGTATGGTTACAAAAACGTGCCCCAACAATCCTCCCCCTGCCAAGTAATGGACAAATGCGTTTGTGCTACTCATTATTCATCTGCCTTTCATCAGTTACTATGAAAGCAGGCCCATTTCTAGCAAAATGCATTTTCCATTACTAGGTGAAGCCAGATGTACCGAAACCTATAGGGAAGATAAGGCTAATCAAAATGATGGTATGCTATTCTAGATGTTTATTATTCCGAACATTAGTGGGCATTGTGAATCCTGGCAAAGGGGTTTTTATGTGTTATTATTCTGTCAGCACACTGTTATCAACATAGGTTATGGGGGACAGTCATATCATATGTATGGAAGTAAGCAAGGTCATCTGTCTCACCATTCATGGGTATATATACCACCCTTCCACTTTCTTCTTTGGCCTTGAGGAGTAGGCCATCCTTGTGGTAAGTCCTCTCACCTCATCCTTGCCTCTTGGTGTGCTGGTTTCATTGCTACCTTCTTTCTGTTAACAATACAGTTAGAACATTTCCCTATTACATATTATATATAAAAAATATTGGGCGCCAAGAAGTCGTTTAGAAATAACTGACTAGTCCAACTCCTAAAACATGCCAGTATCTTTATTTAAGTACCAATCAAAACATTCGTGTGGTATAGTTATATATATACAATTAAAGGAAAGGATAATTATAGTTAGCTGAAAGAAATATCTTGGTATATAATGATTAGCCTATGACATGATGACTTTTGCTAAATAAAAAAAAAATTACAGAAAACAAATTATGAAAGTAATCATTAAATAAGGCACGAAATATGTAATGATAAAATGAATCCTTCCATGTTATATGATGAGTATAATATATATATTGAAGTAAACATATCATGTAGATAGTGAATAAATATGTTAAGATATAAGTGATAAAAATCATCCCATTTATTTTTTTTATTTTAACAGTTGAGAGAGACACGCCATATCCACAATTTGGATAATTGCGTGTATATTTTAAATTATATACAATTAATACAATTGAACATTGGAAATCATTAAAATTAAACGTTCAATGTCAAATTTTACATATAGCAATTATAAGTAGTAGCTTGAAATATGTACAGTCAACGCTTTCGCCTCAAAATATACATCCTGCAGAATCTATTAAACTTGATGTATTGGTCTTTATTGCAAGCAGCTTGTTTTGTATTAGTCAGGTAAAGTTGGTTTTTTTCCCTTAGATCAGAAGTTAGTGGACAGTCTATCAGAAGATGTTCAGGGGTTTGTTGTTCGTTTCCACAAGTGCATGCAGGTGAACCAATTTTGCCAATTCGAAACAAATATGTGTTGAAGTCACCATGTCCAGTAAAAAATTGAACGTTATAGAAGTTGGGTTGAACATAGTTAGGAATTCTTGAAGTATCAAAGAATCCCTTGAAATTATCATTGGCACCCCCATAGTATTCCTCAAATTTCTGGTTTATAAAATTAGATATCATTTTTCTTTTAGTTGGATCTGATTTTTTGTATCCAATATTCATTTTTAGTAAATTTGTTTCAATAAAATCCGTGAGCTTTGGAGTTCTAGCAACACTCCCATGATAGATGACAAAAGAAAACTACTACAAGATTATATATGGTGACAAAATATATATAATTAAATATTTAATATAAATATTAATATCATGAATATCAAAATAAAATTGTTGAAATGAATAGTATATGACTATAATATAATATATATGATATAAAAATAATAACATATTGAATAAGAAAATGTAAACATAATATATATTTGTGCGCTGAGGGTTCAAGGTTTAGTATCTCAGTTAAGTTTTCAATCTTATCCAGTCTGGAATCACAAGTTGGTCACTGGGTAATATTCGTCTATCCCGATCCTATTGGAGGGTGTGTTCTCTCTTGTGTGTTAGATTCATCAAATTACAATACTCTCTCAACCCAGATGGGTACGTCATTTAGAATCTTGGTCAAATGGAACATAGCCCAGACCTCTATTAAACTACACAGTCCATTTAAATCTAGGGTGACAACCGTATGAAGAGGATTTTTCTGTTTTGGCAGAGCGACTAATCAATTTCTACTATTTTGTTTGCGGCTCCGTTTACCTTGCCTCTGGGGTGTGTACAGTTCAGCTACCTCCCCCTTCCAAGAAATTCATATTACTTTCATCTACTAATATACTCTCTATTCATTGACTTGAATCCTATAAATCTACTTCTTATAAATTTGAATTTTATCAATCTGAAATTTTGGTTCTTTTACAAATTCCTTCAGAATTCTACTCCCTGTATAACTGTTCTTAATCCTACTGTCCTCAATACAACATTTCTAAAACTTTGACTCATTGGCTCGTTCTGGCGTTTCGTTCGCGGTCCTTATAGTTAACTAATACTTTAAAACCTTATCCTAACATGGAACGAGTCTAAACTCGTTGAAGGTCCTAATAATTACTTATTCTGTCTCTCGAATCGGTCTTATGCTCGAATTCATTCCAACAAAACGTATGGCAGGGCGAATCCTTTATTAGAAGAAACTTCCGCTAGCTATGGGTGATCAAACTGGTACCAAAAAAATTCAATAGACGGAAACACTTCGTCTAGAATAACTGGGCAATCTCTGCCTACATGCTAATCTTACAGGTCCTCCCGTCTGAAACACCCTCGCTCCAGCCACGCTAAAAGCGTCGAAACTACGGTGTCAGATCGGTTACCCAAGGTCGCGCCGTTATGCCCCAGGCTATACGGCATGGCTAAAACAAATCCCCCATCCTGCATAAAATTCAATCTATACCTCTTCGCTTCCTCTTGCGAGGAGGAGATGAGTGGGCTGTCGGCTTGATCCCCGCCTTCCACTATCTCCAAGTCTGAGGGTCGGGATAGGGATCATTTATCCACAATCCTTAGAATTCAAGCTGAATTAAAATAAAAGGAAATCAAAAGAAATTATATCCTCTAACGAGGGACCTAACAAAAGGGAGCGAATATTTTCTATCTAGATAGAGTTTGTAGTTGTCCTGTTTGAGGCTTCTCGTTCTAAAAAAATAAAAAAAAATCGATCCTATTAAAGTCCTTAACCCTATTCTAATGTATTT
The DNA here is from genome assembly GCA_030710605.1 of Cordylochernes scorpioides. Taxonomy (NCBI): domain Eukaryota; kingdom Metazoa; phylum Arthropoda; class Arachnida; order Pseudoscorpiones; family Chernetidae; genus Cordylochernes; species Cordylochernes scorpioides. The sequence continues at coordinate 55,039,572 of CP092874.1, forward strand.
TGGGCTCACAATATAATAGTTTTTAACCTTCTACACATTCATTAAACCAATCCATTCATACACCCCCCCCCATCATTCACGGTTTGCATACAAACTAAAGTTAAAAGCTGCTACAAACGCCAAAACACTCATTTATCAATATCAATAGACCCTAACAAATAATAACATCTTTCAGGACAAATGTGAAATCAAATAAAATAATAAAATTAAAACAAATTGGGATCTAAAGCCCTAGGTTACTCAAAAGAAAATGCCTCTGTACAAGCTCTATATATACTAATACATTATACTTACTAAATGATTGTTAACAATAATTGTTGACAAGTCCAAATAATCTGGAAGCTAACCTACCTTTAAAAACCAGTGTAATTTCAAAAACTGCCCTTGCCTTGCCACTAAGCGACTATTCACGACAATTCTATGAAGACACACACAGAATATAAGGGCGATTAAAGAACCATTAAACGCGACACCTCATAAAAGCGGATTGAGTCACTCCCCTAGCCACCGTGGGTGAAGTCACCTTTTTCCTACTTCGTCGTGCGTCTGCCCTCCCTTTGCAGTAGTCCGACCTCAGCATTCTATTGAAAGATGGATTTATAGGGTTTATGATTCACTACCCAACACTAACATTCTCAAGTGCTTTCCAAGGATCAACTACAGTCTGGGCCTACTTAACTTCTACCCCTGGCTTAGGGTCCCTATACTTCACAACTTCTCTCTGAGAGATTGACCTTTCATGTCCTCATTAGAAACCTATTTCAAAGCTACTACCTGAAAGCCAGGGATTATAGGGTTTCTTTTCTAAATTACCCAACACAAGCCATAGGATGCCTATTAGGTTTGTTGTTTTAGACATAGCCCCCCTCTAAGTTGTGATTTCCTGCACCTTCCTTCTCCTATTACTCCCGATAATAACTAAAATTTCAGATTTACATTAAATAATTAATTCACAATGGTATACATTATTCTCACTGGTCTTTGAAACTCGGGATTTAACAAGAAATGGTTTGTATAGAAAAAAAAATCCTAATGAAGTTTTTACCTTAAAAAAAAAATTTAAAGGAAGAAAAAAAAAAGATTGAAATCTCTAAGCTTCTCATTCTATTGAGATGATTCTCCGTACACACTCCAAAATCCTAGTTAGTGGCGACAGTCTGAGCAGAGTTTACACTGTGTGGGCCTTTTCACCCTTGTAGACCTGCGTAAAGTTAAACTGTCCACACTAACTCTGTCAATTTCCCCATGTCTCATTACTTCTGAGTTCGCTCTGGTTGTCACTTAGCGGCTGTTATTAGAAATTTCCTTTTTGTATTTATACAGTATGAGGCATAGTAGTTAAAGGCTGCATTTCCATGAGTTCATCCGTCTTACAACATGCTGAAACGAAATCAAATGTGGTTATAAGATCACTGTCTATGGAGTAACAGGTGCATATTGGACTGGGAAATGACAAAGTTATTTCGCTCTTTAAGATTCTAATTGTGACTGAGTTTTCTGTTGAGTTATGATGATACACTGTGAATTTGGTAGGGAAGTTATTTTGTAGGATTGTGTTGCATATCGGGGGTTTTGTTTGTTCCTGGGTTAGAAATTTTATATTATTCCTTATTACTTTCAGTCTGATAATTACATTCCTGGCTCATGAGATAGGTGTGCAACTTTTATAATTCACTGTGGAGATATATGTGGACATTTAAGAATTTACAGAAGTATATCTAATATGGAGTCGTCACCTCAGCTCGATCTATCCACATTTTTGTTCTGGAATTTAGCGCCATATTCTAGATGGACTTCACTGCCTCATCTATAGTTCAGGCGTATCACCTTGAGTGTCAATTTTAGGAAATGTCATATAGTCCTAGACCTTTCTTCTCTGCATGCTGGCACATCTTCAATGACATTTCCAATGTGGGGGGACACACCCTTTGAGCGGTCTATCGGCATCCAGTGATCATACTTGGCAGAAAACGTCGTCAAAGGGGCCGCCCTCCTCGCGTGTCTAGCCATCTAACCAATCACGATACCGCCTCACGCCTACAGGCTCCGAATTACATTCAATGTAATATCTTTGCTCGTGTGTCCCGACTTTATCAATCCTTATTCACAGCCTTTAGGTGATATTACTCCGCACTGGAGATTCGCATCCCGCTAACTTCCTCATTATATACAAGTGTCAAATCGAGCCTCGATAAACTCTCCTGTCTCCTATACCCCCATTATTAGATAGATCCTGTCTCTAACACAGGTGGCTTTTGCTGCCTTGTCATCAACTTAAAGCTGTCCAAGCACACCTCGGGATATCTCAGCTGTCTTGTAGACACAAGCTCCAGTCATCTCCTTTCCTTTGAATATTTAAAGATTATCCCTGGTAGTTGCCATAAGTTAGTACATAGTTCCACAGTGATTAAAAGTACTCGCGCAAATTGGCTACCAGATCTATTCCTTGGGATTCTGCCATTGGAATGTTAAAATCAGATTTCTATTCATTATTGATTTCAAAAAAAAAAAAAATAAAAAAAAGGTTTACGAAAAAAAGAATGCGTCTTTTCTATGGTGATCAAACTTCTCTCTTCACGGGTACGCTAACTGGATCTTCAATTCTATTTTTATCTTAAAGCTCATGTATTTGTCACTCTCCCAATCCACTATGTGCTAAAAAAAATAAAATCGATTAACTATCATTCAGCATGTTAGCCCTAATCTGAATGCACAGGCTAGTATGACTTGATAGAAAGCGCTATAAAAATAAAGTTAAGAAAATTGTTGCCAGCAATAATTATCAGAACTCACCTCTGCTGTGAGAAAAATTATATCAGAGCTATGATGAAAAAAAAATGCTAAGTCATTTCAGTAGACTACTGTAAAACATTGATCACCGTTCTAAATTTGAACCATGGTAATCCAACCTCATTTCTCATACTGTATAAAATAATTTAAAAAATAAAAATGTAATCAACAAATTATTATGGCTTTGTCACAAACAATGTGAATCGTAAATGACCGCGGCGGGTGATGCGGAAGACACCGCCTCACTTTAGCTTTCATTGCCTGGAATGTAATCAATAAATTATTAAGGCTTTGTCACAAACAATGTGAATCGTAAATGACCACGGCGAGTGACCGCCTCAACTTAACTTTCATTGCCTGATAAAATGCCAGTGAAACGGAAAGCATAAATTAAAATTCACGATTTAAAATCATAACAGTAAGTGTGGTTAGAAAACTGAAAGGGCGCTATGAATAGCTCTTAAAATTAGCGGAAAATCACAAGGCAACAACATGACATTCCTAAAAAAGACCACTGGAAATTTGTATAAGTCACTTTAGATATAGACTCTTAATCTCAGGATGTGTGGAATACTTCACCAATACTTAAAAATAGTATGGCTTTTCATTAGGTATATATTTCTAAAGTATAGGAGATGAAATATATACTAAATTCGAGCCCCGCGGCGGGCGCCTTTGTTGGGCTCGTCCTGTTTTTAGACATATGGGAATGGAGCATGTAAGATGTGACTTAGTAAAATTTCCTTATTAAAATATTCAAGTGTGACATTTTGGTAACAACGTCGTTACCATCTTCGGAATAGCGTGTGACATAGAAGTGTTGAGTTCCCGTTACGCACTATCGACATGTGTCCCTACAATAAATTAAATGATCTATAAAATAGTGGTCGGTTCTCTCATCAAAATAGACGCTGGAATTGATCGCCGTCTATTGGCCGCCTCTACAGACTAACGGACTCGGGTCAGTGACAAACCATATAGTTTCAAATTCTCTGGGATCATCCAACAACTTTAATGGATCTCAGATAACGATGAGCATGTTATTATTAAAAAAAACTATAAACCTGAATATAAGACCAAATTAACAATTTTTTTATATAGAAATATAAGGTGTTGAAAATATTATTTCAAATTTAAATATCAAGGAAGTACCAGGTCCAGATTTTACCAGTAATAATATGATCAAACGTGTAGGTACTCCTTTAATTCCGATTTTATAGCAAAGATTCAACAAATGTGTTGAATTAGGTCACTATCTGAATGTATGGAAAGACTATTTATAAAGATTATACCGAGACCTAACAAAATAAGCTATGAGACACGCAAAATCTATAGACTTATACTATTGACATTGACATTTGTAATATATCTAAAACAAAAGGTTTTCAATAAAATCATAAAGAGAACAATCTAATGCGTATAAGGCAACATGGGTCTTATTAATTTTAAATCAACGAATAGTATAATGGTAGATATGATGGAACATACTGAAACACAGACAGGAGAACTGGCTTCTCTGGCAGGCACGTTCGACAATGTATGTTGGCCAGCAATTATTAGAATACTTGATTATCAGTAACATTCCCTTCAAATAGGTAAGAATCATACAATATTTCATTTAAACAGTGGAAGAAGGGCAAATTCCTCATATGAAAATACAAATATTACTAAAACCTGACAAAGAGATACCCTCAAGGCGGGAAAAATCGTATTTACCGCTGTTTCTGTATTAAAGTATCACAATAAGGTACAATACACAACTCCATTCCATCAGAGTCGGTAGTTCTATATTCCAATACAATTTGTAATAATAATAAGATGTGGGGGTAGCACCATAAAGCAAAAGAATGAAATATGTATGAGAGGAAACAAGAAAATTTCTCCATATAAGTTATATACTAGATATTTATTCAAATAAATTAAAATTTGGGAACATTTCTATACTGACGAGATATGCCATTTACATAGTAATCTAGATAGAGGTGACCTGAAGTTACTAATTTGCCTTTATAAAGGGGAAATCCTAGATCTCCATCTATTCTAGTGAGACAAAATATAAGAACCCTATCATTCCTTATAAGTTACTTAAAGCCCTTTAGGGCCCATGCGAAATCTAGGTTAGTTTCTACACAAAAAGGGGAGGCGCTAAGTCATAATGACAAATGGCTTACCTTTTCTCAAAAGTGCCGGCAAAGGTCTGGTCTCCCGACTGAAGACTGTCCTCTCCCTGAGCGACTCAGATTGAATCTGCCTTTTTTGGCAAAGAAACCCTCTTTTATCCTTGTCTCTCTCCATTTTCATTCGCTGGCCGCGCCAAAGTTTCTATTGGTTGGCATTTTCATTCGTCGAAAGAAAACACCAATGAAAATGGCCAACGTCTCCAGTATACAATTTCACCGACGCCCCAGGCCTCTCCCATCAAAATAGAACATATCGTATTGCCAAAACAAAAAAATCTAAAGAGGGAAACAGCCACGGCACTAGTGTAAAATTTCATCAGACCCCAGGCCTCCTCCACATGGGCTGTAATACGATCCTCCCTTTTCTCGGGACGGTATATATATCGCCCCCCCCCGTCTTAGCTAAAAATCGACACAGGCCCCTTTCACTTGAACTGTAATATAACGCTTCCCTTTCTCGGGAAGGATATTTATAAGGCTCAGTCTTTTAGAAATCTTCCTTCTCCATTTCTTCTGGTCACCTCTACCTAAATTTTAGATGAGGGGAATATATGTACATATGGAACAACAGCTTCCAGCGCGGATGTCTCTGGATGTCACTGGTGTCTTCTTCTCCACCAGGCATCAGCTTTCGGCATGGAAGTCTGGTGTCATCAAGTGTCTAGGTTTCTGGGCAAAAAAGTGGTCTATAAGTCTATGTGGGAGGGAAGCCATGTATCCATTTGATGTTGATTATACATACGCCTTCTGTTGGGGTATGGTTACAAAAACGTTCCCCAACAGAAACTCCCTTACTCTGGCAGTATCTCTCGGCCTTACCACTGGTGGGGGGACACGAGAGACTTACCAGAAGAGTAGTAGCAGCAGCAGCCTGGCGATGATGACAATGGCGAGAGTAACGACAGGAGGCTGTACGGAGACTTGAAGCACTTCTTTTATTGTCATCTATTACTAACATTACATCTAAATAAAACAACAGACAATGTGTATTTACATGATGTTGGGCCATATTTCCACAAAACAGACTCAACAATGATGTAAACATTTACATCATATATGTACAGTGTCTCGCCAAAGTGCTTGTTGTCCAGGTGGAGAATTCCCCAACGAGGAAACTCAACGATGCTCTAAAGGCCAAAGCCAGGGAAGACACCCAGTTGGAGATGACATTGACCCTGTCCAAACCGACCAACCCTCCACAGAAGGACAACGACGAGGTGGTTTAAGATATGAAAAACTGGAATTAGTTCTGGGCGTGTATCCCAAAGCCCGCTGCAGAAAGGCCGAGATGAAGAATGTACAAAGGACACATGTACATATGTATATAAATTATCCCTTCCTTTATATGCAAGAAGAGAGGTCTAAAATTTTATTACCAGTTTGAAAAATTCTAAATTTAATTTTATTCTAAAGAATAAAAATTAATTATATACATATTTTAGATAAATTAGGTATTTTTTTAGATAACAATATAAAAATTAAACTTTTTAAAGAAGAATTTACTAAATAAAATTTTCAAGGAATAAACCTATTATATTTTATTATTAATTCAAATTTTCTTTTACTAAAAAAAAGGAATAATATTTTACTTTATATTTTTTTGAATATATTCTGCGAAATTAAATTAATTTTCTTCTTACTCTGTAAGAAGATGATACATTTTTTTGGGAGGGACGCGCTTTTTTTTTAGATGTGGTATCTTGATTGAATTGCCTGGTCGAATATTCCCAAATCATTTTCTTTGCATGAAGTCTTATAATTTTTGCTAGAAATAATATTAAGCCTACTTAGAATTGTCTACAGATGAAAGCTTGTAAATTTATTGAGGCAAAATAAAAACTCATATATTAATATTTTAATGTGTTTGTAATAATTTCTCCTTGAAGCAAATATATATATGTACTAAAGGTTTTATTGGTTTAATAATTTTCTTTGAATGATTCTACTTGTAAAGTAGGGGAAAGAGGAAGTAAATGTATGCTATGGACAAACTATGTATGAACCTTTTGGTGTGTGCTACATCTTTCTGTGTGTGTATCTAAGTTCAACCCACTTTGGAATATAATTATAAAATACTATTATTGCTGAGCTGAACCAAGTTTAAGTTCGAAACGTCCTCAATATGACTTAAATCCGACTTAACATTTGGCGCCTGCCGCGGGGCCCGAATTTTGTATATAATTTTTCTTCTATCATATTCTAAATTATATACATAGTGAAACGCCATTAGGGCAAAGTAGAACGCGCCTGAGATAAGAACTCATGTCTCTGCCTATTTTGAAAAATACGTTAGGCTTAGAGCGAGCGTGTGTCGTATTTGTGCATTTTTTAAAATGTATTTTCGTTTTTGTGTTTTAGTATATTACAAACTCATGTCTCTACCTATTTTTGAAAAATACATTAGGCTTAGAGCGAGCGTGCGTCGTATTTGAATTTTTATGTATGTTTTATGTATTTCCCTTTTTGTGTTTTAGTATATTACAAACTCATGTCTCTACCTATTTTGAAAAATACGTTAGACTTAGAGCGAGCGTGTGTCGTATTTGTGCATTTTTTAAAATGTATTTTTGTTTTTGTGTTTTAGTATATTACAAACTCATGTCTCTACCTATTTTTGAAAAATACATTAGGCTTAGAGCGAGCGTGTGTCGTATTTGTGCATTTTTTAAAATGTATTTTCGTTTTTGTGTTTTAGTATATTACAAACTTATGTCTCTACCTATTTTTGAAAAATACATTAGGCTTAGAGCGAGCGTGCGTCGTATTTGAATTTTTATGTATATTTTATGTATTTTCCATTTTGTGTTTTAGTATATAGAAAAAAACTCATGTCCCTACCTATTTTGAAAAAATACGTTAGGCTTAGTACATGTGTTATCTTAACCTTTTCAACTTCAACACGTCACGTGTTATTCCAAAGATGTTTAATATCTAACGTATTTGTGTGCGAAAAACTCATATCCCTACCTATTTTTGAAAAATATGTTTGGCTTAGTACATGTGTTATCTTAACTTTTTCAACTTCAACACGTCACGTGTTATTTCAAAGATGTTTAATATCTAGCATATGTGTGTATGAAAGACTCATGTCTCTACCTATTTTTGAAAAATACTTAGACCTAGTGTGTGTGTGTTATCTTAACCTTTTTTTTTAACTCCACGTGTTATTCAAAGATTTTATTATCTAGTGTATTTATGTATTTTCTTTGTGAATTTTAGTATATTCCAAGTATTAAAGGAAATGCTTAGGCTTATTGTATTCGTTAAATTTCTTTTAACTTTTCTAAATTTAGGCATAAAGGAAACAATTTCTTGCTTTTATATAGTTCTCAAAATATTGGGACGCGAAGTTAAGCCTAGAACAATGCTTTTCTCAAACCTCAGAGTTTCCCACAAATTCCAAATATAGAACCCCTAGGGACACATCTGTAAGGGGGGAGGCACATGTGTAGGGGGGTGGAAGTAGAGGTATTTGGGGAAACCACACATGTAAAACACATGTGGATACTCAAGGCGGGAACTGGCGACGACCAATAGAACTAGTTGACATCCAGCTTCTGAATCGAAAGGTTGGTTTTTACTACCTCTGCCTCCTCGCGTTTGCGGGGGAGGGCTTCACCTCTTAAATATTTCATCTTCTTTTTGCCTTTTTGCTATTTCTTTTAAATTGTATAAGCCATGCGCTTTATATTATTACACCAAAGTATAATAATTTTTTTATTTTCAATTACTTTATTCGCCAAAGTGATTTCACTCGAAAAGTCTAAAGGTGTACTGAATTTTCGATAATACAATTGTTTATTTTCTTTTATTTTCCATTATCTTGAGAATATTTAGTTTTTTTGTTAAGATGAGCGCATTTTATATTATTCACCTGAATGATTTTATTAAGGTATATCCAAGCATATTTTTATTTTCTTAATTTTTTTATTATACAGATAAGATAATATGGTATTTTTTTTTCCTGAAAGTGTTTGATTACGTCACCTTCCCATTTATGTATTTATTTAAGTAACCCAGGTTCCTGGAGCGTACAGAGGTCATATTTCCATCCCTTTATGGTGCAATTTACAATATAGTTGTTACGTGACGGTATAGCCACGGTAAAGCTCCAAGAAGGCGGCCTATGGGACGCGCTCGACGCTCGACCTTCAGTTAATGTTACTTCCAATTTTATGATTCATAATTGTCTTTATTTGATCTTACTTACCCATGAATCTTCTACCTTAGTTTATTTGAAATTGTAATCCATTATTTATTTTATGTAATGGTTTAGTACAAATTTTCGGGTCATTGTTGGGCCAGATTTTTCACAAAATAGACCCAACAATGATGTAAGCATTTACATCATATATATACACAGTGTCTTGCCGAAATTATTTGTTGTCCAGATGGAGAATTCCACAACAAGGAGCTCGGCGATTCTCTAAAGACCAAAAGCCGGGGAAGACACCCAGCTGGAGATGGTATTGGCCCTGTCCAAGAATCCCGAAGCCCACTGTAAAAAGGTCCAGAGGAGGATGTACAAACTATGTACATATGTGCATATGTTAACTAATGCCAATCACCTTTTTTATGCAATATGAAACGTCCAAAAGGGTTATATTACCATTTCGAGAATTTCCTAAATTTATTTTTTCTTTATTCTAAAAATGAATAAAGCCAATTACTGGCATATCCAGATAGATTGGACATATTTCCTTATTTTAAAATTTCTTAAAGAAGAAATTATTATATAAATTTCTCAAAGGGGCAAACATGTTAGATTTTATTAATTTTATTACTAATCCAAATTATCTCTTGATAAGAAAGATAATATAATTTTACCTTTATTATTTATTTTATTCTAAAATGAATAAAGTATGTCTCGTTATTTTAAATTTTGTGAAGAAGAAATTACTATACAAATTTCTCAAGGGATGAGCATTTATATTTATTATTTCAATTTTTATTCTTAAAAAAAAGAATAATAATATTTTACTATTTTTTATATTCTAAGAATATTAAAATAATTTTTTTTCTTACTCTGTAAGAAGATGGCAATTTTTTTTTTTTTGGGAGCGCTGTTTTCAAAAAAGAGATCAAGCTTGACGGGGGCAGGCGAACGAAGAGGTCGATCTTGAGGGAGCGCTGACATCCGTGGAGAAATGGTATGTTAACATCTTCTCTATTAATTTAGGGCATATTTAATATGTCAAAGAGGCATATTTATAGCTTAATTTAATAGGTAGGAAAAATTCATATTTTTATTTTTTGTATGAAGTCTTAGAGTCTGATAAAGGAAATAGATTTTATGTTCATTTAGTACTGCCTACAAACGAAAGTTTGTAAGAAAATCTACCAAGATAGAACAAAGGCTCATGTTTCACTATTTTTTTTGGTATGTTTGTAAATTATGGCACGTTTTGTATGTCGAGAAAGGCATATCTATGGTTTTAATAGGTAAAAAATCATTCTTGCTTGAAATCCTATAATTTGCTATAAACAAAAATTTTTGTTCATGTAGAATTGTCCATGAAATGAAAATTGTAAGGTCCATTGAGATAACAATAAAACCCTTGATTTATTATTTTAAAGATGTGTTTGTGATACTTTACCCTGAAACAAAAATGCACATTATGTATTAAACATGGACCTTTTTGTGTTCGTTATATCCTCCTACATGTGTATCTGAGTTTTAACCCAAGTTGGTATATAACTAAACAATGTTGTTTCTGAGCTAAAAGACAAAGTATAAGGTTGAGATGTCCTCGATAGGACCTTGTAAAGTGACCCAACATTTTTGACGCCCGCCTCGAGGCAAGAAACTACTGAAAACTGCAAAGTAATTTGCAGGAAGTAAGCCCGCGATCCTGAGATAAAAATCCATGTCTCTACCACATATTTTTGAAAAATACGTTAAACCGCCATATTTTAAAATTTTAATAATTATTCATCGTTAAGCATTAAAATACGCATTCTTTTGATTCCCAGTCTTCTTTATGTAATTTTCGTGCATTTCAATATATTTTCAAACACATGTTTCCACATATTTTTGAAAAATACGTTAAACCGCCATATTTTAAAATTTTAATAATTATTCATCGTTAAGCATTAAAATACGCATTCTTTTGATTCCCAGTCTTCTTTATGTAATTTTCGTGCATTTCAATATATTTTCAAACAACGCGCTTAGTCATGCTTGTTGGGAATCTTTTATGGTTCAGACAATGAAACAACAAATAACAAGTTTACTTACAGCTGAAGTGGTTTTAAAGAATTAGGCGATTTTACCTTTTATGAAAGTATTTTAAATTTATTATTTTCAAAGAGAGATAGAAAAGAACATTTAACAATTTACATTACAATTACTAATTTTGTAAACAAAACCAACGCTCCTTTGTTGTCGTTTTTATATTACAGTGTTGTCAGTCTAAAAGTATTTAAGATAATTGATTTACTATTCTTCTTTTTTCCAACATTCCCTCTTAAATCAGTGATCTTATCACATTCAACAGTTTCTTCACTTGACTTATGTTTTAAATGGTTGTCATAAGAAGAGATTTGAATTTGTCAAACTTTGGTCTGGCTAGAGGTTTTGTTAGGATGTCTGCAATTTGGTGTTCTGTTGGACAATATATCAGGTTAAACCTTTGAGCTTGATCTTTCACAAAATGATATTTGACATCAATATGTTTAGTTTTAGTGGTGAATTGGCCTGATTTTATTATTTTTATAGTGCTTTGGTTATCAACATAGAGATTTATATCAAAATTATCTGGAATTAATTCTTCTAATAGGGATCTTATGTATGACATTTCTTTGCATGCATCTGCTGCAGCAATGAACTCTGCTTCAGTGCTTGAAAGGGCAATTACAGGTTGCTTTCTGGAGCACCAACTTATGGGAACTCCACATAAGTAAACTACATATCCTGTGGTACTTTTTCTAGTTTTAATATCTCCAGCAAAGTCAGAATCACAATACACATTTAATTCAAATGGCATCTCTCCATCATATGATATGCCTAAATTGGTGGTGTGATTTAAATATCTTAGGGTTCTTTTGATGTTTATAATATCTTGAGTTGTAGGATCATGCATTGACCTGCTTTCAAAATTTGTGGCAAAGGTCATGTCTGGTCTAGTTTTGTTTGTCAAATATAAAAGGCTTCCAATTGCTTGTCTGTAGGGAAATTTGTTATCATTTGATATTTCTAAGTTTTTGTCTAATTCTTTTACTACATCTGTAATGGGAGTGGGTACTGGTTTTGAGTTTTGCATATTATATCTTACAAGAACTGATTTTGCATAATTTTCTTGTGAAAGTAAAATTTTATTTTTTTCCTCAAAACACAAATCTATTCCCAAAAAGTTCTTGGATCATTGTTTATTTTAACTTCAAACTCTTGGGATAGTTTTTCTAAAATATTATTTAATTCTTCTTCATTATCTCCCATTAAGATACCATCATCTACATATATTGCAAGGTACATATTTCCTTTGTTGGTTTTAAAAAGACATGGCTCTGATTTTAGTTGTATGAAATCTTGGGATTTGAGAAAGGTTTTTAATCTTTCATTCCATTTTAATGGGGCTTGCTTTAAACCATACAATGCCTTTCTTAACCTGCATATGTTCCCTTTATAACCTTCTGGCAATTGAACGTATATTTCTTTATCCAAAAACCCATATAGAAAAGCTGTTTTTATGTCAAATGTTTTAAAAGCAAACTTTCTCTTAGCCATTAGAGCAAAATATATCCTTAAAGAGACAGTGCTTATAACTGGACTGAATGTCTCATCATAATCAATGCCTGCTTCTTGTTCAAAGCCTCTTACAACTAGTCTTGCTTTGTAGCGACCATCTTCTTTCACTTTAAAGAGCCATTTAGAGGTCAGAATCTTCTTGTTTGACGCTTCATTTTCTTTTACTATTTCCCAAACTTCATTTTTGGCAAGAGACTCTTTTTCTTCTTTTATTGCCTTTTTCCATTTTTCTTGATTTGGACCAGATATAGCTTCAGAGTAAGTTAGAAGAGCTGATTCTGTTGTTCCATCCTGCTCTAAATAGAAGTCTTCATATCTTGATGGTGTTTGTAAACTACTTCTTGGTCTAAGATTATATTTTGAAGTACTTGGTTTTGTAGGGATATCTTCTTTGTCTTCAGAGACTTCTGGTAGACTTGGTTCTTCATTTGATTCTAGTTGATCTTCAGATTCTTCTTCTGGTTCGACAATAGGTATTTTTCTTCTTTATTTATACATCCTTTATCTAAAAAAATTACATCTCTAGCTGTAAAGATTCGTTTGCTTTGTTCATCCCAAAGGCGATAACCATTTGGTGCATAACCTATAAAGGTATATTTTTACTTCTGTCTTCCAATTTCTTTATGTGTATTAGGGTTTTGACATAAGCTTCACAACCAAAAAGTTGTAAGTTTGACAAATTTGGTCTTTTGTTGAACCAAAGTTCTGCAGGGGTTTTCTCTAATTCTTGAGTAGGGCTTCGGTTCAGCAAATAGGCTGAAACCCTTACAGCTTCTCCCCACATGTATTTTTCTACACCAGAATCAATCAAAAGAGCTCTAGTTTTCTCCATCAGGGTTCTATTTAATCTTTCGGCTTTGCCGTTTAGCTGAGGTGAGTGAGGTATGGTGAGATCCATAATGATTCCTTTAGCTTTGCACCAGGATTTTATATCTTCATTTACATATTCTCCGCCGTTGTCACATCTTATTTTTGAAACTTTTAGATTCATTTGGTTGTCTGCTTCTGTAATAAATTCTTTTAGATATCCTTTTACTTCATATTTATTTTGTAACAAATACACATGACAAAAATGTGTGTAGTCATCAATAAATGTTAGAAAATAGTTTTTGTTGTCATGGGTGGTGGGATCTAAAGGTCCACATACATCTGTATGGATTATTTCTAAAGGCCTTTTTGATTTTGTTCTAGTGGAATTGAATGGCTTTCTTACCTGCTTAGCTTTAATGCATGTTTCACAAATTTCATCTTGACTTATTTTTTCTATGTTTATTCCATTAACCATAGATTTTAATTGTTTTAAGCTTGAAAAACTTATGTGACCCATTTTTCTGTGCCATTTTAGCATTTCTTCATTTTGGGTAGCTGTTAGGTGAGATTCTTCAATTTCGGGGTTTTCTGTTTCTATATTTATTGTATAGAGTCCATTTTCCTGTTTTTCTCCTTCTAAAACCTTTTTTCCATTTTTTACGACAAATACCTTTTTATCTTCAAAGACGACTTTGCCTTTATTTTTGGTAATGGCACTTACAGATAGTAAATTTTTTGTCAAGTTTGGTACAAACATCACCTCCTTGAGATCACATTTCTTCCCTTGAATTTTTCCGACTGATTTTGCTATTAGAGTTTCTTCCTTTTTTGCTATTGATATTTTTGAGTCGCAATCTACTTCATATAGTAAAAACTTTTTACTATTTATCATATGGCTTGTTGAGCCACTGTCTACAATGAATTCTAGCAATTCCTCATTTTTACATTTTAAAGTCTCTCCTGCAAAAAAGGACAATTTTTCTTCATTTTTGTTTCTGAAAAAGCAATTCTTTTCTTTATGATTTGTCTTTTTACAAATTCGGCAAGGAATATTTTCCTGGAATTTATTTTGAGATTTCTTAAAGAAGCATTGGTCTTGAGTATGATTTGTCTTTTTACAGATGGTACACCATTTTTTATTTAGTCTACAATATTTTGCTAAGTTAGCAATAAAGAGAGGTGTAAAAGTTTTGATCAATTTTGCAAATTTATTTACAACTTTCTTTTAAATTGGAAAAGGGAGAGGGAAAATTAGAAGGAAAAGAATTGCGATGCTTGCTTTGTGTGTTTTGCTTTGTTGCTTGTTTTTCTCTTCGGGCAATTTTCTTTGTTAATTATGTAAAATAGTGAATCGAACAGGATTGTATATAGCCGATTTGTTGTGATGTAGAGAGAGGTCTCGACGCAAATATCCCTGAGTTTGGGATATCGCGTTTCATGATGTTAATAAAGTAATAATATTTTGCTAAGTGCCCGCTCTTTTTGCAGTTAAAGCACTGCTTTACTTTAGTAGCACTCATGGCTATTCCCTCTTCAGGCTTTACTTTTTGTTTAGTTTCTTCAAGTGATAGTCTTGATATTAAGTTTGTTAACGTTTTCTCACTTTTTGGCGTCGAGTCCCATGCTGTGCTGAAGTAATTAAAGTAGTCTGGCAAAATGCTCAATATTTTAGAAATTACAAAGCTTTCCTCAATTTCTTGTTTTACATTATTTAGTTTGAATACTAAATTTTGCAATCTGCTCATATTTGTTGCCATATCTGTATTTTTGTCAAATTTGAATCCATGAAATTCTTGTAGTAATTTGCATTTTAATTGCTCATCTTCTCTTTGATAAATGGCTACTAATTTTTCATACATTTCTTTTGAAGTTTTGCAATTTAGAATATGTGTTAAAACATTCTTTTCAATGGTTAACATTATGTATTTTTGTGCTTTGGCGTCTTTTAGGCTCCATTTATCTTTTCCAGTTTCATCTTTCAAGTCTTCAAACAACGATTTTCCATTTACAATATCTAGAAGGCCATTTGCTTTGAAAATAATTGTTATATATATATTGCCACACTCTGCATAGTTATTTTGTAAAAATATGTAAATTAGTATAAAATATAATTGGTAATAGAAATTTATGTAAATAAGGCTTTTGATATAAGAGCGATATACAATTAGTTGATAGAGCTTCTTTTGTTTTTTGAGTTTAGTTCGTTGTTACTCTAAATCAGTTTAACTTCTTTCATTATTAATAAATAATAGTTGATTGCTTTATGAGAACGCGGTCTGGTTTATTTTATGAGATGGCGAACGCTGATCAGAAACCCTTAGAAGCACCTACAGTCGAGGCAGGTGTAACAACTGGTGGAGATGCCGGTTTCGACCCTATACCCTTTAATCCAAGCTTGAACATCAGGAAGTATGCTGGAGACGAAGACCCACGCCAATGGATCACTTCTCTTGAAGAAGTTGGGTTTCTTTACCGCTGGGCGGATTACATCATCACCCGCTACGCCGCCATGAACCTAGTCGGACCTGCTAAAACTTGGTATGAATTCCACAAGGTCAATCTTGCCACCTGGGAAATTTTCAAGACTCGCCTCATCCAGGACTTCGCGTCGCTAGAGAACAAGGACGAGATGATGCTCAAACTGAACAGAATGCAGGGGTGGAATGAACTCGCGATGCGATTTGCTGAAGATATATTGCTTCAATGCAGCAAAGTCCAGCCCAATATGGAAGAGATGGAAAAAATTCAATTTGTAATCGGAGGTCTAAAGAAAGAGTACGCGCTGGCGCTATATCTCAACCCCCCTAAAACCATCGACGAACTTCTGGAAGCATGTAAGAGAATCGATGGGTTCGAGAAGGAATACCTGGAACGAAAGGAGAAGAATAAAATTCTTATGAATCGGATTTCTCAAAAAGAAACTAATCATGCCGGATGGAACAGGCGACCAAGAGAGTTTCAATCATATAAAACTGAAAATTACTCGAGGCCTATGA
Organism: Cordylochernes scorpioides; assembly: GCA_030710605.1. Lineage (NCBI taxonomy): Eukaryota > Metazoa > Arthropoda > Arachnida > Pseudoscorpiones > Chernetidae > Cordylochernes > Cordylochernes scorpioides. The sequence continues at coordinate 55,056,095 of CP092874.1, forward strand.
TGGGAACACCAAGACAAAACCAAACTTACTTCCCCCCACAGGAGACTCGTACATTTCCCCGATCCACTCAAAGGGATACATATAGACGAACTCCTTCTGGCAACACTTATGATAGAAAACCTCGGAATGATAGAGGTAGAACCGAGGACGGACGACCTATCTGCTTTAGATGTAATAGACCGGGTCATGTGGCAAAGTATTGCAGAATAAAATATGTTCGCATGGTTGAGGAAGTTCCCCCTAGCCTAGACAGCCCGTCTGATGACAAAAAACCGCTGAACACCCGGAACCTGAGCCCAGAGGTATACGCCGATGTGTGTGAGAGACCAAGCATTCCAACTCACAACAGATTCGAGGTGTTGGATGATTTAAACTAGAAAGCGCGCCTGTTCCAGTCAACCAGGGCATGTCGAAAATAGGCGCGATCACAGAGATGGATTCAAAAAGCCGAATAAATGTGAGCGTTGATAGAATTGGAATATTGGAAGCCTTGGTTGACACAGGCGCGGATCTCTCGATTGTGGATTTGAGAACTGCTCTCGAAACTGGCGTTCGTATTGAGACCTATAATGGAAAGTGTATTGGCCCAGATGGTAAAAGGCTTAATATATTGGGAAGCATTTCAATGGCTATAAAAATTGACGAAAAGTCGTTGAATCATATATTTGTAGTTCTAGAGTCCAATATGAGGTCATTAATAATTGGAAGAGATCTTCTCAGGCGTTTAAATGCGAAAATAAATTGCAAACGGGATATTTTAGAATATGACCTTGTGACCGAGTGTCAAGACTCGAAGACCCAGGAAGATATTCAATCAGCAGGATGAAGTAGTGCCTCAGCTTTGTGTTAAACTAGTCAGGGTAACCGTGAAGGCCGGTGATGGCGAATACGTGGTTGAACCAAATGAAAGGCTAACTCTTACAAATGGGCTTAGAATTGCTAGATGTCTGATCACGGTAAGAAACAAATTAGCAGATTTATGGATAACTAATCCTTATCCTCGAACATTAAAAATAATGAAGAATCAGACCTTGGGCTACGCAAGTCCTCCCACCACGGTTAATTATATAGAAAATGATGAGGAAGATAAGGTGACGGAAATTCAGATAAACGAGGACCTGACATTAAGCCAAAAGAATGAATTAAGGCAAGTTTTATCGAAATACAGTGATCTATTTTCATCAAAATTGGGCAAGACGAATTTGGCCAAACATAGAATTGAAACAGAAAATGCGAAGCCGATAAAACACAAACCGTACAGAGTTAGCCCTAAGGAGCGAGACATCATCAAAGAACAAATTCAGGATATGCTCCAGGAGGGAGTAATAAGGGCATCTTCTAGTCCATGGGCTTTTCCGGTTATTTTGGTTAGAAAGAGAGATGGCAATTGGCGATTTTGTGTGGACTACAGGAAACTGAACAGCATAACGGTAAAGGATGTTTATCCGATCCCCAGAATTGATGATGTTATGGACACACTTCAGGGATCTAGATATTTCACGGCCATAGATCTCAGATCGGGATACTGGCAGGTAGAGATCGAGGAACAAGACAAGAAGAAGACTGCCTTCACAACATCCCACGGGTTATACGAATTTAATGTTATGCCATTTGGGTTGTGCAATGCCCCAGCTACTTTCGAAAGAATTATGGACAATGTACTAAAAAACATTAAATGGAAATTTTGCCTCTGTTACCTAGATGACGTTGTTATCTACAGTCCCGACTTTACCACTCATCTCGGAAGGATTGAGGCTGTCTTAAAGTGCTTTCGTGAATCGAATCTGAGGCTTAATGGGAAAAAGTGCCGATTTGGATTTGAAGAAATTGAAATACTCGGTCACGTGACAAGCAAACATGGAATTAAACCGGCAGATCATAATGTTAAAGCGATTAGAGATTTTCCCCGTTCTTCAAAGACAAAAGAAATTCAGTCATTCATAGGACTTTGCTCATATTACAGGAAATTCATTAAGAACTTCTCGCGAATAGCTGACCCACTGTTCAACCTAACAAGAAAGGATTCTCCATTCATCTGGTCAGAATCTCAGGAAGAAGCATTTATAACTCTGAAATCTTTGCTAACAAATCCCCCGATATTGTCACATTTTGACCCAGAAGCACCGACCCAGATCCACACCGATGCATCAAATATTGGCCTAGGTGCTACCCTTGTTCAAACTATCAATGGTCAAGAAAAAGTAATTTCATACATAAGTCGATCATTAAGCAAGCCAGAACGTAATTATTCGACAACGGAGAAGGAATGCTTGGCATTAGTATGGTCAATGTCGAAGTTGCGGCCTTATCTATATGGAAGGCGCTTCAAAGTTATGACGGACCATCACGCATTATGTTGGTTAAGAAACCTACGGGATCCAACAGGTAGACTTGCAAGATGGGCATTAAAAATACAAGAATATGACTTCGAAATAATTTATAAATCCGGGAAAAAACATTTGGATGCAGATGGTCTTTCACGAGGTCCATTACCAGAGGCTGATTTTGACGATAACTATGATAGTTTGTTTTTCAACCCAGTCATCGAGGATTCCGACGAATATATCGAAAACATCAAGAGATGCCTCGGTGACACGGAGGGCAGGCGATCGATCGTTGAAAATTTTAAAGAAGAAAACGGATGTCTGTACAAAAGAAATCCGAGGCCAGAAGAAAGAGCCTGGCTGCTGGTGGTACCCAGAGTGAGAAGGAGGGACATTTTAAAAGAGTACCACAATCATATGATCTGTGGCCATTTAGGTGTGACCAGAACAATGCACCGTCTAAAGGATAAATATTTCTGGCCATCCATGCTGAAAGATGTGGTGGAATATGTTAGGACCTGCCATCTGTGCCAAAGCAGGAAGGGTTCTAATCAGTTGCCTGCTGGCCTACTTCATCCGATCCCTGCTGCAAATTATCCCTTCGAGAGAGTTGGGATCGACTTTTTGGGACCATTGCCATCTACGAAGAACAGAAAGAAGTGGATGATAGTATTGACCGACTATTACACAAAATATGCGGAAACGAAAGCTGTCATCGATGCCACAGCGAGGGAGGTTGCTAAATTTCTGACAGAAAATGTGATTTTGAAACATGGAGCCCCACGGTATCTGATTAGCGATAGAGGAAGCCAATTCACGAGCAATTTGGTGAAAGAAATAACCAAGATATGTCAAATTCAGCATTGCCTCACAACAAGCTATCACCCACAAACAAATGGCCTCACAGAGCGATTGAACAGAACATTGATCAATATGATAAGCATGTACGTGAACGTAGATCAAAGGAATTGGGACGAGATACTACCATTCATAACCCATGCTTACAATACGACAATACAAGAAACAACCAAATATTCCCCGTTCTTCCTTTTGTATGGAAGGGAACCAGTCTCGATTTTGGATGACACGAATATCTTCATTGAGCCCGATTCGGAGGATTATGACGAGTACGTGAGCAAGTTGATGGAAAAAATCGTGAGAACGAGAGATATTGTGAAAGTTAATACCGAGAAAAGTCAGGAAAAAATGATTAATTATTACAACCAAAAACATCGGCAAACTGGTTATGAACCAGGTGACTTGGTAGCGCTGTGGACTCCAATAAGAAAACCTGGAAAATGTGAGAAACTTTTGAGACGCTATTTCGGACCCTACATCGTGCTGAAAAAAATTTCCGATGTGAACTACTCCATCGTGCCAGAAGATAACCCTGGGAACCGCACACAGCCTACAACAGTTCACATAAGCAGAATCAAGCCTTACTTTGCGAGAATGGAAGACGGTCACGAGGACGCGACCATTTCGGAGGAGGGAGAAGTGCCACACTCTGCATAGTTATTTTGTAAAAATATGTAAATTAGTTTAAAATATATTTGGTAATAGAAATTTATGTAAATAAGGCTTTTGATATAAGAGCGATATACAATTAGTTGATAGAGCTTCTTTTGTTTTTTGAGTTTAGTTCGTTGTTACTCTAAATCAGTTTAACTTCTTTCATTATTAATAAATAATAGTTGATTGCTTTATGAGAACGCGGTCTGGTTTATTTTATGAGATGGCGAACGCTGATCAGAAACCCTTAGAAGCACCTACGGTCGAGGCAGGTGTAACAATATATATCTGAAAATTCCATAAATCAAAATTTTCAGGATTTTTAAGTCTCACAATATTTGCGATATCTTCGCTGACAGCCATTTTTGTTTTATTTATATTATATATATATATTTTACCGCGATTCAAAAAGAACCAGGCTCTGCTACCATGTTGGGAATCTTTTATGGTTCAGACAATGAAACAACAAATAACAAGTTTACTTACAGCTGAAGTGGTTTTAAAGAATTAGGCGATTTTACCTTTTATGAAAGTATTTTAAATTAATTATTTTCAAAGAGAGATAGAAAAGAACATTTAACAATTTACATTACAATTACTAATTTTGTAAACAAAACCAACGCTCCTTTGTTGTCGTTTTTATATTACAGTGTTGTCAGTCTAAAAGTATTTAAGATCATTGATTTACTATTCTTCTTTTTTTCCAACAATGCTTACCCATAAACCTCTATATTAATTTATTTTATGTAATGATCCTTCTAGGTGACAGTTAGTATAAATTCCCGGTAGTGTCCATGAAATAAAACAGTACCTGTTTATTTATATTTTGTTAACTTTAAATGAGTGTGCATATATATATTTTTTAAACTTAACCCCCCGACATTTAGACAAGCGTATTTCTATTAATTTTATGATAGCATAGTAATAGTTTGTTTTGCTTCTTTAAAACGTTGAATTTCGCCATCCTTTTTATCCCGATATGGTATGATTTACAATAGTTGTTTACATGTCGGTTCAACCACGGTAAAATTCCAACATGGCGGACCAAGGAACGCGTTTAGTCATGCTTACCCATAAACCTCTATCTTAGTTTTTTTTAAATTATAATACACGTATTTCTTTTGTATAATGGTTTGGCACATATTTCCAATCACACCCTTGGAGTAAAACTGCAGCATTTTGTTTATTTGTATTTTGCTATCTTCAATGAATATGCAATTTTTAAACTTAACCCCCTGACATTTAGATAAGCGTATTTCTATTAATTTCTATGATAGCATAGTAATAGTTTGTTTTGCTTCTTTAAAACGTTGAATTTTGTCATCCTTTTTATCCCGATATGGTATGATTTACAATAGTTGTTTACGTGACGGTACAGTCACGATAAAATTGAATATGTCATAATTAAGAATTTACCTTTTTTTTATTATGAAATTTCCAACGATTCTGTCCACTTCCCTGAAGCACCTTTCCTAAAATAAGGACAAATAAAGACATCATTATCAGCATCTAATTACAATAAATAATCACCAGCAGAAGGTCTGATCAGATACGATGAAATTTAAGCCCGTATATATTTAGCCTTTTTTTATTATAATTTGGCACAGGAATGGATATTCATTCAGTAAGGATTCACTAGGAGTCTTATAAGACGAGTTGAACATTTATTTCAACACCAACGGGAAAAGGATTGCTTTGTCATGGCAAATGTAAGAGAATATATATCAACAAAAGTCATGGGTATTCTGATGGTATGGGTTTGAGCATCTCTTTTTAATAAAACCCACTTCCCTTAGAGAAAACGAGAGAGATATTTCAATAGTGCTGATTCATTATATAAAATTTCAGATTTCTTATAATTATCTTGTTTTATAGAGGCAAGCTTCGATTATGCTCGTGAATCAGATATGTGGTTTCTTTCCATGACAATAGTGTTTAGATATAGTTTTTTTTTTCGTAAAAGGTCTGGGCAGTCTAGATCCTGGAGTTAGAGTAGAAATCTAGATAAGGAGGCTCAATCCACTCATCGCAGATAACTCCAGTGATTAATTAATACAATTCTAACTAACAGGGTGTTCAAAGGGCAGAACTTTAAGGAATTAGCCACATCAAAGACAATGTTTGTGCGGGGGTCTAGGAGTAATGATGAAAAAGGGATTACAGTTATACAACTAATAACAGTTGAATAAATAAGATAGAAAGATCCCATATTGGATACCAATACCAGTGGGAGCAGATACCACTGTGGTATATATATAAGTTTTTTTTTTTTTGGAACCATGCATGAGTTTAACAAGAAACTGACGCCTTAAAGTGGCCTTCTCATTGGGATTGATTGAAGTTACTGCTGATTAGGAGAAGTGTAGTGTGTCAGGCCAGTGTATTAAGAAGAAATGGAGAAGACAGTTGAAGTAATAAAATTAACGAAGATATACAAAAGTAAGATTCTTCCTTGGATCCAGTTAATCTCAATTGCCGCGATGAGACGGTATTATAAGTCGGGAGAAAGTTGATTTGGTCGCATAAGGGATGGCCTCCTAAACGTGACAAAGATCACCATTGATATCTTATTGAATACCGGACGGGATTCGCGTGTAATAACCAAGGGACCAAGTGACGCCCTAAAGTATCTGGGCGACGATAAAGAGTGACGGCAGAGTTTAAATTCGACAATATATACACTGGTCAAATGTAGATTCCTTCCACATCAAGGTCTTGACAACCGCTTTATTCTAAAAGAAGCAAAAAGTTTTTTAACCCTAATGTTAAGGTCCTTTGGAGCGACATCTCCTGTTACATGAAGTAAAGACGCATGACAATAAATTTTACCTAGATCAACTGTTCCCAGATGAACACTTATGACCTACTAGAAGGGCTCCATTCATCCGCATGAACATGTCTTAGATAAACGACTTAATTCTATAAGCTACTACCCTGTGAGTTAAGAGTTGTCAACAATATTAAGAACTTCCTTTTGGGACGAGAGGAATTGCATAGTCTGATTCAACCAGAGTACAATATTCATAAGATCATACCAAGTTATAGTTAGCATCTAGAACCTACAATTCTGTGAAAGGCTTGCGTAATTTCTTGAAGGGGGTATTGTTCAGCAAACTTGTAGGACAGCCGACTCTTGTACACATATATCTCTGTTTTTCCATGATAAGGTTGCCCTATCTCGCATGGAGGGAGACAATACTAAAGAAGAGTGACTTGTCAAATTCCCAATAACAACAGTAAAGTGTTTACTGACCAGTCTAGACAGGATCTCTAAGACCGCCGAGATAAGCTTATCTCTTGAAAGGGGGAGAGACAAAGGGGTGGCAGAATAAGAGGAAATTTCGTCCTTGCAGATAGGAGGGTAGGTCGTTAGCTTTGATGAGTGGCAGGGGAAGAGCAGATTCCCAGAAAGGACTCCCGAGATATCGAAGTAGACCAGCGAATATCGGGATTTATTCCCGATGACGGGTTTCAAGGAAACTCCAGAGGGATGAAAAAGAGTTGAATGGTGTGGTAGAAAGATGATAAAAAAGAGCTGAATGGCGCTGAAGGACTCCTGCGATATAAATTGGATTAGAGTAATATTGGGATTGGTTCCCGATGACGGGTTTCGAGGAGCCTCCAGAGGGATGAAAAGGCGTTGAAATGTGTTAAAAGCGATGAAAGAGAGTTGAATGGCGTTAAGAGATAGGATGAAAAGGCGTTGAAATGTGTTGAAAGTGTTGAAAAGGGTGAAAAAGGTGGAGATCGACGAGAAGTGATGAGAGGAGATGAAAGAGTGTTGAAAGCGATGGAAGAGAGATGCGAGTAAGGTGTTGAAATACGTTGAAGGATGTCGTAAAGTGAGAAAGTGATGAAAAGGGTGAAAAAGGTGGAGATCGATGAGAAGTGATGAGGGGAGATGAAAGGTGTTGAAGATGATGAATGGTACTGAAAGAGATGTGTTGAAAGAGAGATGTTGAAGAGCGTTGAAAGGTGCAAGGTATTGAAAGAGATGGAAAGAGGTATGTCGAAAGCAATGAATAGAGACGAAAGGAGGTAAGAAGGGTTGAAAGATGTTAAAAGTGTCGAAAGGTACCGAGAGATGTTGAAAAAGTGTAGAAAGGTGTCTAAAGATGTTGAAAGGTGTTGATAGAAAGATGATGAAAGGGGTGGAAATCGACAGAAAGAAGTGTTGCAAGAGATGGAAAGAGATGTGGTAAAAGGGTGTCGAAGGATGTCGAAAATCGACAGAGAGAAAGTGTTGAAAGATGCGGAAAGATGTTGAAAGATAAAGAATTGGGGAAAGTTGATAAAGAGTTTGTAAATAGAAGATAAAGGTTGATAGAAAGACGGTGGGAAGATGATAGGAGAAGGTGTGATCAATGTCTAAATAGTAGTTGTTGACTGTACTATTGCCTCGATAGAACAATTTTGACTCTTCATAAAATAGTGTTAATAGATAATTTGTTTTGGCCTATAGGCCAATAGTTGTAAATAGCACAAAAACATGCACTGAGAGTTGGTATGGGCTGATTTACCTAAAATTCAGTAACTGTATACACTAATTTATATACATAGGTCTATATTAGTTATAATGTTAGGTTATATTAAATAACAAATATGTATTCTCCTTTTTGAGAAGCCAGAATTTCCTTAAAGAGTATTCAGTTTTTTTTTTGGCTACAATTTTTGTTTTAGTGTTGGTATATGATTTTAAAGAGCTACTCAGTTTCTTTTTTTTTTTAAACAACACTTTGTTCTTAGTGATAGGATGTGATTTAAAGAGTTTTCAGTTTTCTTTTATTTTAAAACTACAAGTTTGTTTTAGTGTAGTAATGAATTTCAAAGGGTTTTTCAGTCTTTTATTCTAAACTACAATGTGTGCTTTAGTGATAAATGATCATTGTAAAGAGTTGTCTCAACCTTGTTTTAATGTAGTACATCATTTTGAAGAGTTTTCACAACCTTGTTAGGATGTGATTTAAGGAGTTTTCAGTTTTCCTTTTAATTTTATGCTACAATTTTGTCCTACTGTAGAACCAGAGGAACCACAAGAGACGGCAATCTTAAGAAGTCCACTAGGGATAGTGAATAGGGTAATTGGTGGCAATGTAGGCGGCCTTGAAATACGCCGTTCAACCGTTATACCGCGAATGTTTCTTTTATAAAAATCGAAATTTATTTTCAAAGAGAAATAGCGACATTTCTAACTTTGGGGATGAGGTATGGAAAGGTGAAACATGAAGAGTAATGGCGAACGGAAATATAAAAAGTGTCCAGGGGCGGGAATCGAACCCACACCCTTCTGCTTACCGGGCAGGTGCCATGTCCACTCGGCTACCCTGGACGTATTTTTTTGTTTGTAACTAATACTTAAAGTAACATTTAAAATACAATATAACGCGGCTGATGATTGTAAAACGAAAATTAAAATTATACCGCGAATGTTTCTTTTATAAAAATCGAAATTTATTTTCAAAGAGAAATAGCGACATTTCTAACTTTGAGGATGAGGTATGGAAAGGTGAAACATGAAGAGTAATGGCGAACGGAAAAATAAAAAGTGTCCAGGGGCGGGAATCGAACCCATACCCTTCTGCTTACCGGGCAGGTGCCTTGTCCACTCGGCTACCCTGGACGTATTTTTCCGTTCGTAACTAATACTTAAAGTAACATTTAAAATACAATATAACGCGGCTGATGATTGTAAAACGAAAATTAAAATTATACCGCGAATGTTTCTTTTATAAAAATCGAAATTTATTTTCAAAGAGAGATAGCGACATTTTTCTAACTTTGAGGATGAGGTATGGAAAGGTGAAACATGAAGAGTAATGGCGAACGGAAAAATAAAAAGTGTCCAGGGGCGGGAATCGAACCCACTCCCTTCTGCTTACCGGGCAGGTGCCTTGTCCACTCGGCTACCCTGGACGTATTTTTCCGTTCGTAACTAATACTTAAAGTAACATTTAAAATACAATATAACGCGGCTGATGATTGTAAAACGAAAATTAAAATTATACCGCGAATGTTTCTTTTATAAAAATCGAAATTTATTTTCAAAGAGAAATAGCGACATTTCTAACTTTGAGGATGAGGTATGGAAAGGTGAAACATGAAGAGTAATGGCGATCGGAAAAATAAAAAGTGTCCAGTTATATTTTTATAAAAGAAACATTCGCGGTATAATTTTAATTTTCGTTTTACAATCATCAGCCGCGTTTTATTGTATTTTAAATGTTACTTTAAGTATTAGTTACGAACGGAAAAATACGTCCAGGGTAGCCGAGTGGACAAGGCACCTGCCCAGTAAGCAGAAGGGAGTGGGTTCGATTCCCGCCCCTGGACACTTTTTATTTTTCCGTTCGCCATTACTCTTCATGTTTCACCTTTCCATACCTCATCCTCAAAGTTAGAAATGTCGCTATTTCTCTTTGAAAATAAATTTCGATTTTTATAAAAGAAACATTCGCGGTATAATTTTAATTTTCGTTTTACAATCATCAGCCGCGTTATATTGTATTTTAAATGTTACTTTAAGTATTATTTACGAACGGAAAAATACGTCCAGGGTAGCCGAGTGGACATGGCACCTGCCCGGTAAGCAGAAGGGTGTGGGTTCGATTCCCGCCCCTGGACACTTTTTATTTTTCCGTTCGCCATTACTCTTCATGTTTCACCTTTCCATACCTCATCCTCAAAGTTAGAAATGTCGCTATTTCTCTTTGAAAATAAATTTCGATTTTTATAAAAGAAACATTCGCGGTATAATTTTAATTTTCGTTTTACAATCATCAGCCGCGTTATATTGTATTTTAAAAGTAAATCTATAGAATGTGTACTGAATTTAGTCAAAATTTTGATCATAGTATGAAGTATTAGGAAGTGATTTGACGGCCTTTAAAGGTGGTCTTAAAGGGATTTCAGTTTTTATTCTTTTTTTTTTGCTACAACCTTGGTTTTAGATTTTTTAAATGTCATTGTAAAGGGGTTTTCAGTTTTTTTTTGCTACCTTGAGCTTTAATGTTAGAAAATGAATCAAAGAGTTTTCAGTTTTTTTTGTGTTTATTAAAGCTACAATTCTGTATTAATAGCACAATGTGGTTTAAGATTGAAGTAAGTTCAACAGTTTATTTTATCTTAATTTTTTATTTAAGGTTCTGAACTTTGGTTCAACTTTAAAAATAGATAAAGGAACTTAGACGCACTTGATAACTGCTGCGCTTATAACCAATTCTCTATGGACGAACTTGGAACATGCGTTGGGTAAAACTTGACTCTCTTTAATCCCTTGGGTCCAAAATACAGTTCAAGGAGAATTTCTAATGAAAGTGTGTAGGGCAGTTGTGGTCTAAGAGTTGATATGTTAGGATAACAAGTGATCTCTGATGTTAAACTCCAAAGCAGGTTGGGTATTGAAAGCCCTATGATTCCAAAGGAGGGGTTTAGCTGAATAGCAGGGAAGGGAAGACGCCAATGACCTTATTTAGGAAGTAGGGTTGGCAAACACTTGTAGATCTATCATGTTTGGCAATGAGGTAAATGCTCGAAGTTCAGTTCGCTCCAATTTAAGTGCTAGTTTTGATGATTCGTTTTGTTTAGACACCAAGTGTCAAGATAAGAAGAAGAGTTTTTCAAACTGTTAGACGCACAAATTTTATGATAGGTTAGGTTTCAGTATTTGATTGCTAACAATCAATTTTATTAATTTGTTTGAGTATAAATATTATTTATTTGAGTGCAGGTGATTTATATAGAGTTTGTATGAGTCATTTTTTATTTGAGTAAATAGGGCTTTAGTCCCCAATTTGTTTTAATTAAGTAACTTTATTTGATTTCACATTAGTCCTGGAGATTAGCAATTGTTAGGGTAATGTTAACATTGATTATTGAAGTGCTTTGGCTTATATAATATAATTTAGCTCTAGTATGATTGCTCGCCATGAATGAATTGTATGAAAGGGAATGCGAAATGAATGTGAGAAAGCTACAATCAATTATACTGTTAGACCAAAGGTACATCAGAATAGGGTTAGGGGACTTAATAGGTTCGATTTTTTTTATTTTGATTTCTTTATTTGTTAGGATCGATAGCCTCACAGGACTATACAACTCTACTGATAGGAAGGTATTCGCTCCTTTTTGTTAGGCCTCCTTTTTAAGGAGTATAAGTATAATTTATTTTATTTGGGTAATCAATTACTCTATTTCATTATATCAACTTGAATTCTAAGAGTCGTAGATAATGATCATGTCTCGATTCTCAGACTGGAAGGTTGTGGGAGGTTATGATCAGACCAAAAAGCCTTCAATTATTTTCCTCATTAGAGGGAACGGAGAGGTATCAGGTGAACTTTGTAGTAGGTGGGGGATTTAGTTGCCGATGTCGCAAGCTAAGTGCACAGCGACAAACCTCAGGTAACCGATCTGACATCGTAGTTTACGACGCTTTAAGCGTGGCTGAGATGAGGGTGATTCAGACGGGAGGTTGGGAAGGATCGGCACTTTGGATGCTCTTCTATATATTGCGCAGCTTGGAACCAATCCTCTATGGACAAACTTGAAACATGTGGTGGGTAAAAGTGAAGTCCCTATAACTCCTTGTTTCTAAGTCAAAGTCTAAAGGGGGTTTCTAATGAGAGTTAACAATTAGGGCATATAAGAGACAAGTTACGATTAGATGAGGCGATTCCGTCTACAGATTTTTTTTTAGGTACCAGTTAGCAAAGTGACAGATGGACTGTCCAGATTCTTTGTGTTTTATATCGCCCAAGGCTAGCAAAAGTTAATCACCTGATTAAAGACTATTGTCTACCATACGTTTAGTTAGAACGAGTTCAAGTCTAAATACCAATTAGTAAGTAGATTTTTTTTTTCACGAGGATAACTCGTTCAATGTTAAGATAAAGTTTAAATTAGTAGGACAGCAAAATGAACTTAAGAGTAGATTGCCAGAACAGGCCAGTATCCCAGACTTGTAGAAGGAGAAATTTTTAAGGGAAGATTGAGTATCAATTTTTATTAGCTGAGAAGTAGCCCAGAACAGTAAGTTTATTTTATTTTTTTTTCTTAGGACAAAGGGTCAGATTACAGAGAGGTATTAGGAACTAAAGTGTGAGAAGATATATCGTAAGGTAGAAGTTAGACCTAGTTTGTTAGTCATCATCATTTTATTCCTTCGGGGTTAATCTATGTATTTTATTAAAGTGAATTTATTGGTTAAAAATATGAGTACACATTCTATGGATGAGCTAAACAATGTATAACAGAGGTTAACAACAGTGTTCAACTGAAGACAAAGATAGGTAAGATTGTCATCACGATAAGGTAAATTTGGAAATAATCTGGTTTAAAGAATTACTGACTACTAAGATTTCTTTTCTATTTTTTTTTACCATCATGGTTAAGAGAGGCGGAGAACACGTCAGACAAACACTCCCTGTGACAAGTTAGTAAGAACAAACTTTTAAGTAATACATGTAAATTTTGAAATACTCGCGAAATGCCCATGATCCTCAGTGCATAATTATTCCTTTATTATTATTATCTATTCAGTAATACCATTTACCATGTATCATTTTTTATAATTATATTCACGTATATTTATATATATATGAGTCACAATTTGGATTATAGACCTAAGATATCGGGACCAAATCCAAATAAATGATGTGTGACATTTTGGTAGCAGCGTTGTTACCATCTTCAGACAAAACGCACTAAATAAGTTTAACTACAGAGTATATATGTATTTTCGTTTGTTTATCATAATGTATCTCCCATATCAGTGTTATTTCCTTCCTATATATCATATTCTGCCAAAAATTTGGCATATTTATTATCCAGAGGTAGTATTACTCATTTAATGTACCATCCACCATGTATATCCCCTCTCTAATTATATTCATGTATATTCATATATAGATAAGGCACAATTTGAGCTATAGACTACAAAAGCAAGATAACGAGACCGATTCCAAAATAAATAATTAGTGTGTGTGATATTTCGGTAACAGCGTTGTTACCATCTTCGGACAAATGTACTGAATGAAGAATTTAATCACAGCTTATATATTCATTTGCTTATTATTGTATATCCTATATATATATCAAGTCATTTCCTTTCTACTTATAACATATATTCATTTAAAATTTTTTTAGTATCATTGTGTTCCATTTCGGCATATATCTTATTCGTTCAACTTTGACATATATATTCATTCCCCTCATTCTGTTTGCCCTATTATTATTGTTATTTGATAGCATATGCCAATTTAATTTTTACCTTATTAGGAATTGGACATATCTACATTTACACGCACAATTCCTTGGCGCCCATACGATTATGTTTATCTAGAACGGTCTAAGGGTCTGTTTGTACAGAATCTGTGTATAGACCACCCCCCATCTCCACCTATAGGGACTGCGGCTGGGAATGTGTGGATTCACCTCACAACTAGGCCAAACCCTCCGGCATACAGACAGCGAAAGATGGGCATAGTATTTTGCCCACTAAATGGTAGGATAAGATTTCCTTTCAATATTACTATGAGTTAACCTGTTCTAGGTACCATGGCCCGTTAGTTCCCCCTTTGCCTGAGTATCAGTGATTGCACATACTAGCATCGTAAAAAAAAAATGCATTTCTTCCAAATTCATATTTATCATAGAGCATGAACAGATCTGAATTGAAAAACGCATTTTTTTCACTCTGGCAGGGGAGGAATTGTTGGGCCAGATTTTTCACAAAATAGACCCAACAATGATGTAAACATTTACATCATATATATACACAGTGTCTTGCCGAAATTGTTTGTTTTCCAGATGGAGAATTCCACAACAAGGAGCTCGGCGATGCTCTAAAGACCAAAAGCCGGGGAAGACACCCAGCTGGAAATGGTACTGGCCCTGTCCAAGAATTCGAAGCCCACTGTAGAAAGGTCCAGAGGAGGATGTACAAACTATGTACATAGGTACATATGTTAACTAATGCCAATCACCTTTTTTTATGCAATATGAAACGTCCAAAAGGGTTATATTACCATTTCGAGAATTTCCTAAATTTATTTTTTCTTTATTCTAAAAATGAATAAAGCCAATTACTGGCATATCCAGATAGATTGGACATATTTCCTTATTTTAAAATTTCTTAAAAAAGAAATTATTATATAAATTTCTCAAAGGGACAAACATGTTAGATTTTATTAATTTTATTACTAATCCAAATAATCTCTTGATAAGAAAGATAATATAATTTTACCTTTATTATTTATTTTATTCTAAAATTAATAAAGTATGTCTCGTTATTTTAAATTTCGTGAAGAAGAAATTACTATACAAATTTCTCAAGGGATGAGCATTTATATTTATTATTTCAATTTTTATTCTTAAAAAAAAAGAATAATAATATTTTACTATTTTTTATATTCTAAGAATATTAAAATTTTTTTTTCTTACTCTGTAAGAAGATGACAATTTTTTTTGGGGGCGCTGTTTTCAAAAAAGAGATCAAGCTTGACGGGGGCAGGCGAACGAAGAGGTCGATCCTGAGGGAGCGCTGACATCCGGGGAGAAATGGTATGTTAACATCTTCTCTATTAATTTAGGGCATATTTAATATTTATAGCTTATTTTAATAGGTAGGAAAAATTCATATTTTGTTTTTTGTATGAAGTCTTAGAGTCTGATAAAGGAAATAGATTTTATGTTCATTTAGTACTGCCTACAAACAAAAGTTTGTAAGAAAATCTACCAAGATAGAACAAAGGTTCATGTTTCACTATTTATTTTGGTATGTTTGTAAATTATGGCACGTTTTGTATGTCGAGAAAGGCATATCTATGGTTTTAATAGGTAAAAAATCATTCTTGCTTGAAATCCTATAATTTGCTATAAACAAATTTTTTTGTCCATGTAGAATTGTCCATGAAATGAAAATTGTAAGGTCCATTGAGATAACAATAAAACCTTTGATTTATTATTTTAAAGATGTGTTTTTGATACTTTACCCTGAAACAAAAATGCACATTATGTATTAAACATGGACCTTTTTGTGTTCGCTATATCCTCCTACATGTGTATCTGAGTTTTAACCCAAGTTGGTATATAACTAAACAATGTTGTTGCTGAGCTAAAAGACAAAGTATAAGGTTGAGATGTCCTCGATAGGACCTTGTAAAGTGACCCAACACCATGCCCATGAAGCAATACAGCAGTATTTAGATAAGCATATTTTTTATTATACGGACAAGATAATGTAGTAAATTTTGTTTTGCTCCCTTTAAGTGTTGAATTTCGTCACCTTCCCATCCTTTTATGGTACAATTTACAATATTGATATCCGCGTGACGGTACAATCATGGTAAAATTCCAAGATGGCGGCCTATGGGACGCGTTCAATGCTCGACCTTCAGTTCATGCTACTTCCAATTTTATGATTCATAGTTGTCTTTATTCGATCTTATTTACCAATGAACCTTCTACCTTAGTTTATCTGAAATTTTAATCCGTTTATTTACTTTATGTAATGGTTTAGTACAATTTTCCAGTCATGCCCATGAAGCAATACAACAGTATTTAGATAAGCATATTTTTTATTATTTTTTATTATACGGACAAGATAATGTAGTAAATTTTGTTTCGCTCCCTTTAAGTGTTGAATTTCGTCACCTTCCCTTCCCTTTATGACACAATTTACAATATTGATATCCGCGTGACGGTACAATCATGGTAAAATTCCAAGATGGCGGCCTATGGGACGCGCTCGACTTACAATTCATGTTACTTCCAATTTTATGATTCATAATTGTCTTTATTTGATCTTACTTACCCATGAACCTTCTACCTTAGTTTATTTGAAATTGTAATCCGTTTATTTCTTTTATGTAATGGTTTAGTACAAATTTTCCAGTCATGCCCAAGAAGCAATACAGCAGTATTTAGATAAGCATATTTTTTATTATTTTTTATTATACGGACAAGATAATGTTGTACATTTGTTTTGCTTCCTTTAAGTGTTGAATTTCGTCACCTTCCCATCCCTTTATGGTACAATTTACAATATTGATATCTGCGTGACGGTACAATCATGGTAAAATTCCAAGATGGCGGCCTATGGGACGCGTTCGATGCTCGACCTTCAGTTCATGTTACTTCCAATTTTATGTACAAGGTTAAAGTGTAGCTATTCTATCTAAGCGAAATTCCAATAGTATAATATAACAAAATATATTTTAAAACATTTGTTAATGTCATTATGAAATGATATTTTACTGGAAACCAACATGGTTAGTTTATCGGTGCACAAAATTCTGTTTAGAATAAATGTCTTATTGCCATTTTAGATTAAAGTTATATATAGTGATTAAGTAATTTTCGCATCATTTTAATATTTTTAGTTACTTTAGTTTATACAGGAAATACGTTTGTTCAAATATACAGTTTTTCTTTTTAGATATGACATATTTATTTTTTTCTTTCGATAATTTTTACTTGAGTCACCTTAGATTATATATATTTTTAGCATGACGTGTATGTGTGTGTCACGTACATCACAGATAGTTACTGCATGTAATTTTATCTCTCCCAATTATAATTTATTATTTAGTTACTCCCATAAGGACTACCCTATATATATTCAATCTGACAACGACTTTTATAGTGTGATATTCCATGTACAGGACCTGGTGGGGAACGTTTTCTTTTTATGCTCTTTTAAATGAAATTAGTAAAAATTTGTTTTTTTTCTTTAACTCCAGCCAAAAAACGAAATCATTTTTTTTAAATCCTGCTTCCTTTGGAAATTAATAGCACTATTTCGGGATTAAACGCAATACGCGAACCTAGCAATTTATCAGATATATAGTTACAGGTAGCCTTAGATAAACAGCGATAGAGAACCTTGCACCTTGTGTATGTTTGCACTTGACTGGTTTTTGATAAGCCCTTCCAGAAAACCTTATCTATTCCACCACCTTTCAGATTGTTTGGCAGCAGAGGCCTGTAACAAAAGAAAGGCTTATAGCATCACAGCAGACATAAAACTCGTTTCAATATCGGCTTTCGTAGTTTTATGAAACGTGGCATTAGACATGGTGACCTGTAGCAAAGACTACATTTCAGGGAGGTCGAGAGTAGATCTTGAAGATTAAGAAAAATATCTTGCGTAGTCCTAAACAATGGATGTCGGAGCATGCAATTTTGCCTGTAAAATTGTACATTATTTAATAAGATTTGAAGATACTCACGAAGGTGGACGTGAGATGAAGGACGACATACAACACAATATCCCGATGGACGCCACCGAGCGTAAGACCACGTGACGTGAACCAATTGAAGAGTGGGTCATTGTGGTGGGATGTGAAGAGAATTTTTGAAAATATGCATCAGTGATAGAATACAGAGATGTATTCTATCTAATATCCATCTGCAAGGCTGATGCACCTAATTCGCTCAGATTTTCCAAGATTGATTAACCACATGCCAAGTTAATCTACGCAAGATATAGTTGTGCCAACCTGCACCTACTCAGATGTGTCTAGGCTCGGTTCACCTCTGTCATACCACGAGAAACCACTGCGACAGCCATGTCTTAACGGGATAAATGTTTTGTACCATAACGCTATATATATATTTTGAACATTCAATCCCGTGTTCTAGTGAGACTTCGATAGGAAGGCGTGCTGAGTCAAACCAGGTCAAGTCAATATACACAATATCATCAAAGGCGTGAGAGAAGTTAGCCTACAATCGATAGTAATTTTGAACCACTGCGTAGTGAACAAAGGTAATCCTAGCAGAACGAATAGAACAGTCTAATACAATGATGTCTAATTTATTTTATTTTAGTTGAAAGAGTTCAGGCTGGACTAAAGAAAGAAACAATACGAAAAACCTTGATATATGTAAAAAAGAGTGCGTGCATAGCTAATGTTTCTCACAGAAGCACTCTATATATATAAAGAACAGGGAAATTCTCAGGAACAGGATAGACAAACACTTTTGAAGCACAAATCCTGGATTTGCATATCTTATATCTTTTAAGTAAATAAGTTGCACCACCTTGCAGTAACCAAACAGCACCAGTTCAAAGTTCAGATAAGATAACTGTCGAAATTCTTGAGCTTTATGACGTGAAAGAAAGCCGACAAGGTGTAGACTTTGTGATGTGGGCGATAGCCATAGTCACTAATATGAACATTAAGAGTGTATATATATGGAAAGCTGTATAAGAAATAGTCAGTTCGTAAAATTTTTGATATATATTAAATGGGACAGATCAAATTAAGCAGAATCTTTCTTTTATATAATTTATTTTTCGAAACTTTGAATTTTGGACCTTTATGTTAATTTTTTTTTCATGTCAATGCATTTGTAAGTGTAGACATTCGGTCTGATTTAAAATATGGCAACTAAGTATAACCCATTTGGCATAAATATACAGGTTTAGGGTAAATCATCTTTTTTTTATTTTTATTAAGATTAAATATAATTAGATTACGTTATTATTTGACCAAGAAGCGACTGGGGAACCAGACGCTCTTGAGTGACCATCGGGATTCGTTCCCGATGAAGGGTTTCGAGGAAACTCCAGAGGGATGAAAAGGGTGAAAAAGGTGGAAATCGATGAAGAAAGATGAATAGAGTTGAGAAGTGATGAAAAGGTGTTGAAAGATGTGATGAAAGAGAGTTGAATGGTGTTGAAAGAAATATGATGAAAAAGAGTTGAAAGATGTTGAAGGAAAGATGTTGAAAGGTGATGAGAAAGAGATGAAAGGATGATGAGAGAATGGTGGAAAGATGTTGAAAGCGATGAATAGAGATGAAAGGAGATGAAAGGATGATGAAAGGGTGATGGAAAGATGTTGAAGGGGGATGAATAACGATGAAAGGAGAGGTGGAGATCGATAGAAAGAATTGATGGAAGGTTGATAAAGAGTTTATAAATAGAAGATAAAGGTTGATAGAAGGACAGTAGGAAGATTATAGGAGAAGGTGATTAACGTTTAAAGAGTAGTTGTTAACTCTACTATTGCCTCGATAGAACAATTTTGACTCTTCATCATGTAGTGTTAATAGATATTTTTTTTAGCCTAGAGGCCAATATTTGTAAATAGCACAAAATATGCATTGTCGAGTTTGTATAAGCTGATTTGTCTAAAGTTCAGCAACTGTATGCACTAATTCATATGTACAAGCCCATATTAATTATCATGTTAGGTTATACTAAATAACAAATATGTATTCTCCTTTTTGAGAATCCAGAATTTTTCCTTTAAAGAGTTTTCAGTTTTCTTTTTTTTTCAAAACTACATTCTTGTTTTAGTGTTAGAAGGTCATTATAAAGAGTTTCAGTTTTTCCTTTTTATTGAAGCTACAACCTTGTTGTAATACTAGACTGTCATTGTGAAGAGTTTTCAGTTTTCCTTTTTATTTTAAGCTACAAATTTTTGCTTTTGTGTTAGAATGTTATTGTAAAGAGTTTTCAGTTTTCCTTTTTTTAAGCTACAATTTTGTCTTAGTGTTATAATGAATTTTAAAGAGTTTTCAGTTTTCTTTTTATTTTAAGATACAATTTTTGCTTTAGTGTTAGAATGTCATTGTAAAGAGTTTTCAGTTCTCCTTTTTTTTAAGCTACAATTTTGTCTTAGTGTTATAATGAATTTTAAAGAGTTTTCAGTTTTCCTTTTATTTTAAGCTACAATTTTTGCTTTAGTGTTAGAATGTCATTGTAAAGGGTTTTCAGTTTTCTTTTTATGTTTTAAGCTACAATTATTGCTTTAGTGTCTGAATGTCATTGTAAAGAGTTTTCAGTTTTTGAATGTCATTGTGAAGAGTTTTCAGTTTTTGAATGTCATTGTAAAGAGTTTTCAGTTTTCTTTCTTTCTTATTAAAGCTACAATTCTGTATCAGTGTCAGAATGTGCTTTTAAGCTACAACTTAGTTTTAATGATAGAATGTCAATGTAAAGAGTTTTCAGTTTTTCTTTCTTTTTTAAGCTACAACCTTGTTTAGCGTTAGAAGGTCATTGTAAAGAGTTTTCAGTTTTTTTTTAAGGCTACAACCTTGTTTTAGTGTAGAATGTCATTGTAAAGAGTTTTCAGTTTTCCTTTTTATTTTAAGCTACAATTTTTGCTTTAGTGTTAGAATGTCATTGTAAAGAGTTTTCAGTTTTCCTTTTATGTTTTAAGCCACCATTTTTGCTTTAGTGTTTGAATGTCATTGTAAAGAGTTTTCAGTTTTTGAATGTCATTGTAAAGAGGTTTCAGTTTTTGAATGTCATTGTAAATAGTTTCAGTTTTTGAATGTCATTGTAAATAGTTTCAGTTTTCTTTCTTTCTTATTAAAGCTACAATTCTGTATCAGTGTCAGAATGTGCTTTTAAGCTACAACTTAGTTTTAGTGATAGAATGTCATTGTAAAGAGTTTTTAGTTTTTCTTTCCTTTTCAAGCTACAACCTTGTTTAGCGTTAGAAGGTCATTGTAAAGAGTTTTCAGTTTTTGAATGTCATTGTAAAGAGTTTTCAGTTTCTTTCTTTTTTTTAAGGCTACAACCTTTGTTTTAGTGTAGAATGTCAATGTAAAGAGTTTGCAGTTTTTTTCTTTTCTATTAAAGCTACAATTCTGTATTAATAGCAGAATGTGATTTAAGACTTAAGTGAGTTCAACAGTTTATTTTATTTTTATTTTTATTTGAGGTAAATAATATCTGAACTCTGGTTAAATTTAAATATAGGTAAGGGAACTTAAATGCACTAGATAACTGCTGTGCTTGTAACCAATTCCCAATGGGTAGGCTTGGAACATGCGTTGGGTATATTGACACCCTATAATCCCTTGTGTCAAGAATGCAGCCCAAGTAGAATTTCTAATGAAAGTGTGTAGGGCAGTTGTGGTCTAAGAATTGATAAATAGGATAACAAGTGATCTCTGTTGTTACACTCCAAAATGGTTGAGTATTAAAGCCCTATGATTCCAAAAGGGGGAGTTTAGCTGAAGAGCAGAGAAAGGAAGACGCCAATAACCTTGAACAGGAAGTAAGGTCGGCAAACACTTGTAGATCTATCCTAATTGGCAATGAGGTAAATGCTTGAAGTTCAATTCGCTCCAATTTAAGTGCTAGTTTGATGATTCACTTTGTTTAGACACCAAGTGTCAAGATAAGGAGAAGAATTCCAAATTATTAGATGCACAATTTTAATGATAGGTTAGATTTCAGTATTTGATTGTCGACAATCAATTTTATCAATTTATCTAAGTATAAATATTATTTATTTAAGTACAGGTAATTTATATAGAGTTTATATGAGGCTTTTCTTTTAAGTAAACTAGGGCATTAGTCCCCAATTTGTTTTAATTTGATTATTTTATTTGATTTCACATTTTGTCCTGAAAGATTTTTTATAATTAGGGTCTATTGATGAGATTAATTAGTACTTTGGCATTTGTAGCAATTTTTAACTATAGTATGTATGCAGTCTGTGAATGAAATATGTATGAATGGAATGAATAATGATTGTTGTCAAAGTTAAAAACAATTATACTGTTAGACCAAAGGTACATTAGAATAGTGTTAAGGAATTTTAATAGGTTCGATTTTTTTTTAAATTTTGATTTCTTTATTTGTTAGGACTGATAGCCTCACAGGACTTACAACTCTATCGATAGGAAGATATCCGCTCCTTTTTGTTAGGCCTCCTATTAGAGGAGTATAAGTATATATATTTTTATTTGTATAAGTAATTACTTTATTTCATTATATCAACTTGAATTCTAAGGGTCTTAGATAATGACCATGTCTCGGACCTCAGGCTAGGAGATTGTGGGAGGTCAAGGTCAGACCAAAAAGCCTACAAATCTTCTCCTCATTAGAGGGGACGGAGAGGTATCAGGTGAACTTTGTGCTAGGTGGGGGATTTAGTTGCCAATGTCGTAAGCTAAGCGCATAGCGACAAACCTCGGATAACCGATCTGACATCGTAGTTTTCGACGCTTTAAGCGTGGTTGGGATGGGGGTGATTCAGACGGGAGGTTGGGAGAAATTGCAACGTTAGATGCTCTTCTATGTATTGCGCAGCTTGGAACCAATCATTTATGGACAAAATTTGGAACATCCGGTGGGTAAATTGAATTCCCTATAACTCCTTGTTTCTTAGTCAAAGTCCGAAGGGGGTTTCTAATGAAAGTTAACAATACGAGCAAATAAGAAACAAGTTACGAATAGACGAGGCGATTCCGTCTACAGATTTTAGGTACCAGTTAGCAAAGTGACAGATGGACTGTCCAGATTCTTTGTGTTTTATATCGCCCCAGGCTAGCAAAAGTTTATCATCTAATTAAAGACTATTGTCTGCCATACGTTTAGTTGGAACGAGTTCAAGTCTAAATACCAATTAGTAAGTAAATTTTTTTTAAATGAGTGTGACTCATTCTATGATAAGATAAAGTTTAAATTAGTAGGACAACAAAAACGAACTTCAGAGCAGATTGCCAGAACAGGCCAGTATTCCAGACTTGAAGAAGGAGGAAGTTTTAAGGGAGGATTGAATGTCAATTTTTTTTTGGCTGAGAAATAGCCCAGAACGATAAGTTTATTTTTATTTTTTTTTAGAATAAAGGGTCAAATTACAGAGAGATATTACGAACTCAAGTGTGAGAAGATATATCGTAAGGTAGAAGTTAGACCTAGGTTGTTAGTCATCAACATTTATCCTCTTTGAGGTTACAATATGTATTTTATTAAAGTGAATTTTATTGGTTAAAAATATAAGTACACATTCTATGGATAAGCTAAACAATGGATAATAGAGGTTGACAACAGTGTCCAACTAAAGACAAAGAGAAGTAAGATTGTCACCCTAGATAAGGTAAATTTGGAAATAATCTGGTTTAAAGAATTACTGACTACTAAGATTTCTTTTCTATTTTTTTTTTACCATCATGGTTAAGAGAGGCGGAGAACACGTCAGACAAACACTCCCAGTGTCAAGTTAGTAAGAACAAACTTTTAAGTAATACATGTATATTTTGAAATACTCGCCAAATGCCCATGATCCTCAGTGCATATTTATTCATTTGTTATATTATCTATTCAGTAATATCCATTTACCATGTATATATATATATTTTAAATCATATTTATGTATATTTATATATAGTTGAGGCACAATTTGGATTATAGATTATAAACGTAAGATAACGGGACCAAATCCAAATAAATAAGTGGTGTGTGACATTTCGGGAACAGCGTTGTTACCATCTTCAGACAAATGTACTGAATGATAAATTTAACCACAGCATATAGTATTTACTCATATAATATACCATTTACCATGTATATTTCCTTTTCTAATTATATTTATGTATATTTATATAGATAAGGCACAATTTGTATTATAGATTATAAACATAAGATAACGGGACAAAACCCAAATAAATAGTGTGTGACATTTCGGTAACAGCGTTGTTACCATCTTCAGACAAATGTACTGAATGAAAAATTTAACCACAGCATATATATTTATTTGTTTATCATTGTATATCCTATATATCAAGTCATTTCTTTTCTACATATATCATATATTCATTCAATTTTTTTTGTATATATTCATTCCCCTCTTTTTGTTTACCATATTATTATTGTTATTTTGATCGTATATGCCAATTTATTTTTGCCTTATATAACCTTGTATAATCATTTTTTTTAATCCTATCATTACCACATGTACCTCATCACGTATAGTTAATAAATATTTTTTTTTAGATGTGTTTTAGGAATTGGACATATCTACGTTTACACCCACAATTCCTTGGCGCCCATATGATTATGTTTATCTGGAATGGACTAAATGTCTATTTGTACAGAACCTGGGTATAGACCAATTCCCCATTTTCCACCTATAAGGACTGCAGCAGGGACTATATGGACTCACCTCACAATTAGAACAAATCCTCCGGCATACAGGCAGCGAAAGATGGGCTTAGTATATTGCCCACTAAATGGTAGGATAAAATTTCCTTTTATGCTACTATCAGATAACGTGTTCCAGGTACCCTGGCCCGTTTGTTTGTTTCCCCTTTGCCTGAGTGTCAGTTATTGCGCATACTGGTATCGTAAAAAAAATGTATTTTCTTCCAAAATCATATTTATCATAGATCATGAACAGATCTGAATTGGAATAAAACACATTTTTTTTCACTCTGGCAGGGGAGGAATTGTTGGGCCATATTTCCACAAAACAGACCCAACAATGATGTAAACATTTACATCATATATGTACAGTGTCTCGCCAAAGTGCTTGTTGTCCAGGTGGAGAATTCCCCAACGAGGAAACTCAACGATGCCCTAAAGACCAAAGCCGGGGAAGACACCCAGTTGGAGATGACGCTGACCCTGTTCAAACCGACCAACCCTCTACAGAAGGACAACGACGAGGTGGATTAAGATATGAAGAACTGGAATTAGTTCTGGGCGTGTATCCCAAAGCCCGCTGCAGAAAGGTCGAGAAGAAGAATGTACAAAGGACACATGTACATATGTATATAAATTATCCCTTCCTTTATATGCAAGAAGAGAGGTCTAAAATTTTATTACCAGTTCGAAAAATTCTAAATTTAATTTTATCCTATAGAATAAAAATTAATTATATACATATTTTAGATAAATTAGCTATTTTTTTTAGATAACAATATAAAATTTAAACTTTTTAAAGAGGAATTTACTAATTAAAATTTTCAAGGAATAAACCTATTATATTTTATTATTTAATTATTAATTCAAATTTTCTTTCACTAGAAAAAGGAATAATATTTTACTTTTTATTTTTTTTGAATATATTCTGCGAAATTAAATTAATTTTCTTCTTACTCTGTAAGAAGATGATAATTTTTTTGGGGAGGGACGCGGGTTTTTTTTTTAAATGGGGACAGTTCGAGAAAACAAGCGAATTGACGGGTTGAACCGGGGGGACGGTGCGTGGAGAAAGATAATGGTAGGTTTAATATTTTTTTAATCTTAGTGTATGGGCCTAAAAAGGCTCGTTTATAGGTATACGTCTATGTAAGAAGTTTTAAGCTCTCCTTTTATTTTATAACATTGTAAAATTCTTTTTTATTAATCCATTTATCTAGATGTGGTATCTTGGTTGAATTGAGAGGTCGAATATTCCCAAATCATTTTATTTGCATGAAGTCTTATAATTTTTGCTAGAAATAATAATAAAGCATACTTAGAATTGTCTACAGATGAAAGCTTGTAAATTTATTGAGGCAAAATAAAAACTCATATATTGATATTTTAATGTGTTTGTAACAATTTCTCCTTGAAGCAAATATATATATGTACTAAAGGTTTTATTGGTTTAATAATTTTCTTTGAATGATTCTACTTGTAAAGTAGGGGAAAGAGGAAGTAAATGTATGCTATGGACAAACTATGTATGAACCTTTTGGTGTGTGCTACATCTTTCTGTGTGTGTATCTAAGTTTAACCCACTTTGGAATATAATTATAAAATACTATTATTGCTGAGCAGAACCAAGTTTAAGTTCGAAACGTCCTCAATAGGACTTAAATCCGACTTAGCAATGACCCTACATCCTGGGGCCAACACAAAATCGTATTTACAGCCAACCTCCCCAGGAAACGGGACCACAGCAGTCGGCGACTCCCACATCGGCCAGCAAGGGAATCCGGCGAAAGCGCCATCTATTGGCGGAGGTTGCAACCGTTTAGAGGCCTTACACGTAACACTGCCTCCCCCTCAAAGCGGATCGTCCCGATCCGGCCTCATCGCTTCCGTCGCCCCGATGTCACGCTCCTCGCTGGTGCCGCTTCTCTTGCCGGAACTGCCCATCTTGCTGGAATCGCCTTTCTCGCAGGAGCCAATCTTTCTCGCTGGAGCCGCCCCTCTCGCTGGAGCCGCCCCTTTCTCCGGAGCCGTCCCTCTCGCTGGAGCCGCCCCTTTCGCCGGTACCGCTTCTCACGCCGGAGGCACCTCTCATGCTGACTCAGCCTCTTATGCCGACTCCGCTTCTTATATCGGTACAGACTTTCGTGCCGGAGGCGCTTTTAATGCCGGCACCGCCTCTTATGCTGGTACCACCTCTCTCGCCGAGACCACCTCTCTCGCCAGGACCATTCATCCCGCCGGGACCTCTCCTCTCGCCCGTACCGCTTTTCTCGCTGGCCCCGTTTCTCTCGCCGGGACCACTCCTCTCGCCTGGACCACTTCTCTCGCCGGTACTGCTTCTTTCGCCGGGACCATTCCTCTCGCTGGGACCATTCCTCTCGCTGGGACCGTTCCTCTCGACGGGACCGCTTCCCTCGCCGGGACCATTCCTCTCGCCAGGACCGCTTCTCTCGCCGGTACCGCCTCTCCCGAGGGCACCGCTTCTCTCGCCATAGCCGCTTTTCTCGCTGGCACCGCTTCTTCCGAGGGCACTGCTTCCCTCGCCGGTACCGCTTTTCTCGCTGGCACCGTTTCTCCCGCTGGGGCCGCTTCATTCGCGGGTCCGCGTGAAGCAGATTCAGGTTCTGTCCAGGAGGCTCCTCAATCAGGCCCTCCACTCCACGCAATTCCCCCCTGTGACCCGGCTCGACTTCCAGTCCTCGTGACTGATCTCGGCCTTCGCTGGCATCATCCAAAGCTGTCTCGGCCGTACCTGTCCCATCCTGCAAGTGGGCCTTCATTTGAGACAGCAGCCTCTCCATCTTTAAGTTACTGAGTAGCCTTTTCTCTTCGCTTTCCTTTTCTAACAGAAGCCATTCCTCTTTTTTTCGACGCCTTCCCTCTTCGAACTCTTTTTTCATCCGAAGTATTTCCTCCTCCGTTCGGCGCTTTAATCTGTCCCACTCCTCCCGGTGTTCCTGCAGCCTCCGGTCGATCTCGGCCAGCGAGTCCTGCTCAGAGGCCATCCCTTGGCCTCTCCCGTCAATGGGCCTTTGTCAGCAACTAAAAAAAACTTTTAAAATAAAAAGCCTACTGGTGACCTCCACGAGGAAGAATCCCACTTCTGACACCAGTTGTCGCGTGGATACCCTACCGGTTCTTTGCGACAACGGGCTTTTTCCCTTCGTGGTTCACCTACTTAGGCTCCTGTTGCTCTTCCCTGCGGCTTTTCCCCGCAGGCCACCCAAAGACGTCCTGAGCTCCACCTCTCCAGTGGAAACTCCCTTCCTCTGGCAGTATCTCTCGGCCTTACCACTGGTGGGGGGACACGAGAGACTTACCAGAAGAGTAGTAGCAGCAGCAGCCTGGCGATGATGGCAATGGCGAGAGTAACGACAGGAGGCGGCACGGAGACTTGAAGCACTTCTTTTATTGTCATCTATTACTAACATTACATCTAAATAAAACAACAGGCATTGTGTATTTACATGACCCTACATCCTGGGGCCAACACAAAAGCGTATTTACAACCAACCTCCCCAGGAAACGGGACCACAGCAGTCGGCGACTCCCACATCGGCCAGCAAGGGAATCCGGCGAAAGCGCCATCTATTGGCGGAGGTTGCAACCGTTTAGAGGCCTAACACGTAACAATATTTATAAACATTTAAATGAAAAGAATGAAGAATTTCATTCAAACCATATGTAAACATATTTTTTAGTTTAGAAATTTGTACAATACACTAAAGTACATTTATGTGAAATCTAACTCTCCATATCACAACATAGCATTGAGGATAAACCCCAAAGTGGATCAAGAAAAATAAAAAAATTAATATAATAATATGACATTTGATCTTTAATCCAAGGTTTCTTTATAAACTTAACATATGAGAATCTAACATTAGGGTAAAGGATATTGAGGCTGACTCGACTATCACCTTTACAGCTTTGAATTCCTGATGTGAGGTTACCACTTACGAATACAAAGAAACATCGAGATATGCATGTATATATAAATATATTTATACTTATTTACTTAATAAACATTCTGGAATAGAGAAATGAGCTACTCAAGTTACTAGTCATGTATGCAAATTTTCTACATACAATACATATATACCTTGATGTTTGTTTGTATATATATGAATAAACCGAAAGGGGCTCAAATAAAAAAAGGGAAAGGAAGAAAGACAATTAATAATATATGTAAACTATAAATGTTTATTTGAATCCAATTATATATTTTTGCTCACAATTATGATATTCACATACATGAAAGATGATGTTGGCCTAAGTAAATTGTCTAATAAAACAAAAAAAACTAAATTAACCAAAAAAAAAAAAAGAAGAGAAATGTATAATTCTTAACTTCCTATTGATGACTAAAAAAATATTCTCACTTACATTTGCAGTTGTTCCCATTGTGGGGGGGGGGGGGGGCCTTTGGCCCAAGGCCCCTGTTGTCCTCTCTTTGACTGCCTTAAGACTGACTTGTCACTGACTGACCTTTTCTCCCAGGGTGACCAAAAATCATCATGACAGAAAAAAAAATCTTTATTTGGTCACCCTCTGTGATAAAAATAATAATAATAATAATATGCCTAGGTGAAATATATAATATATATATATATATATATATACTGAATTAATATCTAAAAATTATATTTTCATTACAATTAATCAGATAATTCTTGAGAATTATCTAAATCAATATATTCTAATTTGCAAAAGAATAATTAATTTATCATTTCTCATGAATCATAAAACCAATGTAAAATAATCTTAAAATTATTTAATTAATAATTCAGATGAATTATTTAGAATCTACCCCTACTATTAAACAAAAAATATAGCCTAGGCCAACATGAAAAAAGTATATACATAAAAGAACAAATAAGGCATGCGTTAGATATTTGTATGTAGTAATTTGACGTTCCTCAGGTCTTTAAAAGGTTCGCCTCAGGCTGTAGGATGCATAAGCCACTGGATTTCAGGCCATATGATGGGTCAGCGTATGATGTACCAGTGTTCTGCAGAATCCGGCCAGGGGCATCCTGCACATCCAACATCCAGCCGAGAACTTTGTTTCCTTAAATTCACTCATGATGTTTTTATTGTTGGGTCTGAGTCCAAAATGGACCCAACACAAATTAGGCCATAAAAAGTTCACGGTAAAATAACACCCTACTATTTGAAATGTGTAAATTGTAAAATTCTGTCTTATGCACAAACTAATAGATAATGCGTGCTAGTTGGAGGCTACGGAAAATCCAAGAATGGAAAAGACCACGAGGCAGCCAACCACGTGGAGAAACGGATCCCGCCATTCTTGAGGTAAGATTTGGTACATTTATGGGAATGCTTTCTTTTTGTTTAGTGATTTATGAAAGATGTCTAATGTTAGATAAACGAGCTATTTTAAATTATGCCAAACAATATGCTAGAAGGCCGCAATTGTCTACTTACATTTTTAGTTTTATTAGGTATTATTTTGTTTATTATTTATTTCTTAAATAAAATTAGGCATATATTGACATACATATATTCATAATCGAGTAGAATAATATTTGTCTATGTAAAAAAAAAACAAAAAAAACATATATATGTGTTGGCTCCATTTTGGACTTAGACCCAACAATGAAAACATGAGTGAATTCAAGGAAACAAGGTTCTTGGCTTAATGTTGGATGTGCAGGATGCCCCTGACCAGATCCTGCAGGCAACTGGCACACCATGCGCTGACCTATCATGTGGCTTGAAATCCAGTAGCTTATGCATCCTACAGCCTGAGAAGAACCTTTTAAAGGCCTGAGGGACATTAAATTACACCATACAAATTTCTAACGCATGCCTTATTTTGTTCTTTTATGTAAATATTTTTTTTTATTTCGGCCTAGGCTATTTTTTTTTGTTTAATAATAGGAGTAGATTCTAAATAATTCATCTGAATTATTTATTAAATAATTTTAAGATTATTTTACAAATTGGTTTATGATTCATGGGAATTGATAAATTAATTATTCTTTTCCAAATTAGAATATATTGATTTAGATAATTCTCAAGAATTATCTAATTAATTTGTAATGGGGATATAATTTTAGATTTTATTTCAGTATATATACTGAATATAATATATATATAAATATACTTAATATGAAGGTTATTATTTAAAATGTTATATTAAAATATTATTTTATTTGAAATATATATTTCATAGATACAAATATTCTGTTGAATTGACCGCCAGAGGTCACGCTTTGCATGTAAAAAACTTGTTGTTGTTCTATTCCGTTGGTCGGCTCAAACATGTTTGTAATTATGTAAATATAATATTTTGTTTTATTTATTCTTACGCCTTGAGCCAGGCAGTACTTTTACCAAATTATGTATTTTATATATTCCTTTAGCGCAATTAAAGCTATTTTTGATAGCTAATTTTGTTATAATATCTTCCACGACTGCATACCAAAAGCAGGCAAATGACCAATAATTCCTCTACAAGTAATTAATCTCAAAACAGCAAAAAATCTTTATTAAATATAAGATATATATATTTCACCTAGGTATATTATTATTATTATTATGTTTGACCTATCACAGAGGGTGACCAGTCAAAGATTAATTTTATTTTTATTTTTCTTTTATAATTTTTGGTCACCTTGGAGAGAAAAAAGTGAGTCTTAGAGTGGTCAAGGGAGAGTAGACAACTGGTGGCCTTTTTGGCCAAAGGCTCCCCACAAAGTGGAGCAACTGCAAATGTAAGTAAGAATTTTTTTTTAAGTCATCAATAGGAAGTTAAGAATTATACATTTCTCTTTTACAGTTAGTTTAGTTTTTTTAGACAATTTACCAAGGTCAACATCATTTTTTTATGTGAATATATTAATTGTGTGCAAAAAAATACATCATTAGATTCAAATAAAACATTTATAGTTTACATATTATTAATTGTCTTTCTTCCTTCCTTTTTTTATTTGAGGCCCTTTTGGTTCATTTATATATATGTTATATAATTGAAAAAAAAATTAATTAATAGAAATGTCATAGATATAAATGCATGTAAATATTATTTTATTTTAATAATCTGTCTCAAATAACTCTGTTGTTCTTGGCCACTAGATGGCGCCACCTTAAATATAAATAAATTGTTTTTGTTTTTTAGATGATGGTTAGGTAAGTTAGATTTAATTTTATATAAATATGTAAATAGTGATATAGAATTAATTGTTAAAATTCTATATTTTCTTAAATTTAATATATATTTTTTGCTCAAAGAGTTCATAAATAAACTTCTTGAGACTGATTTTCTCTTTTTTAATTAAATTCAAGACGACTGCACCTTCAACTTGTAAATCATTTTTGGATTTACATAGTATTGTAACAGCTACCCGACAGGATTTGCCTAGTAATTTTCTCTAAAATGCCTCCGAAAATAGAAAAGCAAATTGAGCAACAATCTTCTACGAATAATTTTGAATTACCAAAATATGATGGGCAAAATTTTGATATTACTTCATGGTTAAAGTTATTTAACAAAAAATGCCAGCAAAACCATTTTGATGAAGACTATAAACTAAAGAATATTTCAAAATATCTTGATGGCGAAGCTTTTAATTTTATATAGAGACATTGCAAGATATAGAAGATTGGGGAGAACTAGAACAAAAATTACTTTCATATTTTACAGTTAAAGACTCTAATCTATTTAGTAAATTCTTAAATTTGAAATAAAATGATAAGGATGATCTTGATAATTACTTTAAAGAAAAATCTTCATTAGCAAAGAAGCTTAATTTAGATACACCACTTTTATTAGAAGCTCTTACAGAGAGGATGCCAAATTACCTAAAGAAATATTTAATAGCAGCAAGAGTTAAGAAAACCTCAGATTGGATTAGGATAACCACTCAATTAAAATACTCTACCAATCAAGAAAAACAGCAACCATCCACAAGTAATGATAATAGGCAGGATTTTCAAACTAGATCATACTACCCAGCAAGGCCAAGGTTTAACCCCAACTCTCCTCCAGGTCTACAATCCCAGCCACCTCCAAGGTCATCTCCAAGATCAACCACAGCCCATCACCAGGAAACATCCAGCAGGACAATCAATTTACCACCCTACCCCTGCAAAATCTGCTCTTCCCATCAACTGTTTAATCTATACCACTTCCATAGAGATTGCCCACTCAACAAACATGAAAAAGAACTGCCAACCAACACCCATTCAGAACCTCCAAAACCAGGTAGAACTTTATTATTATTCTCAATACTCATAAATTATGTATCACTGCCTTGTGTGCTTGATACCGCCTCATCTATCTCCATCATGCCCTTAAAATATTTAAATCACATTCATTAAAGAATATTAGATAATTCCCCAGATGTAAAAATAGGTCAAGTAGAAGGTTTTAGCTATCCCTTATGTAAAATATTGGTTAGACTTACTTTAGGAAAAATCACTAAATATCAATAATTCTTTGTTTGCAATAGTTCAATAGAATACCTTATCCTAGGTTTGCCAACTTTCTATAAATTTTGTTTACAAATTGATTTTTCAAAAAGCCTACTTTTTCAAAACTATAAATTTTTATACTCTTTTAATCCTAGAACTGATAATCATAATTCCTTTGTGACCACTCTATGTATTCCAGACCCATACTATGTTAAAAATTCATCTCTTTTAAATATTGACCCATTAAGTAATTTTAATTCTTTTAATATACCAATTGCAAATGTTGAACTTAGTAATCATATTTTAAACCCCATTATTGGTTATAATTCAAATTGTAGAATACAAAAGCCATACACTAGTACCAATTATAATTCATACTTAGATTTTAGTAAAATAGATATCAATCCAACTTTTTCAACTCAAACCATTGTTGATATTTTGCATAGATACCGGAATGTTTTCTCTAAGCATAAATTTGATATAGGTTACATAAAAACTAAGCCAATTTGCATATCTCTTTTAGATAATATTCCCATAGCACAAAAGCCATATAGAACATCTTTTTTCAATAATACAGAAATTAAAAAGCAAATATTTGAATTATTAAAATATGACATCATTAGACCTTCATCTAGCCCCTATAGTTCTCCAGCATTATTAGTGACTAAAAAATCTGATGCCCCAAATCACCCCACAAGACTCTGTATAGATTATAGAAAACTTAATCAAAAAACAATCCCAGAGCATACACCAATTCCACTTATAGAACAAATTATAGATAGGTTATCTCAGTCAAAAATATATACTATCCTTGATGTTAGTAATGCATACTGGCATATACCCATAGATGAAAAAGATAAGCATAAAACATCATTTGTAACACAATCAGGATGTTATGAATGGAATAGACTTCCATATGGTTTAAGGAATGCACCTTCACAGTTTGAAATAATTATAAAATCAATTTTTGTAAAACATAATATACAATATGCCTTAAATTATTTTGATGATATTGTTATATGTTCTAAAACTTATATGAAGAACACATTAGGCATTTGGATGAAATATTGGATATTTTTGAACAGGAAAATATAAAACTCAATCTTAATAAATGCAAATTTTTACAGAAAGAAATAAATTTCTTAGGATATACTATTAATTCAGGAAAATATACACCAAATAGCATAAATCTTGAAGCAATTATGAAATTAAAAATAGGCCATATAATATAAAGAGTTTACAAAGATTTCTAGGCACCATTAATAATTATAATAAATTTATTCCCCACTATGCACAAATTAGAGCACCCTTAAATGACCTTTTAATAAAAAATGCTCATTGGTTATGGAGTGATAAACAAGAAAAAGCATTCCAAACACTAAAAAATGCACTTGTTTCACGACCTGTACTCCATATTTATGATCCATCAAAACCATGCCATTTGTTCACAGATGCATCAAATCTAGGAATATCAGGTGTCCTTAAACAACCTGATGAACAAGGCATTTTACACCCCATAGGTTACTTTTCCAGAAAGTTACACCCATATGAACAGAATTACACTGCCTCAGAAATTGAAACATTAGCAATAATAAATTCAGTACAAAGATTTCACACATACATTCACAACATTCATTTCACCTTACACACAGACCACTTACCTCTAAAATGGCTTTAAAATGTAAAAAACCCACAGGGAAGATTATTTAGATGGTCATTACTTCTCTCACAGTATGACTTTGATATAAAACATATAAAAGGGTTACACAACATAGAAGCAGATATGTTATCTAGATCACCAGTTTCACACTATTTAACAATAAATGAAATAAAATAACACCAATTTACAGAGCATATTAATAGCAATAAAATTAAAATTCAAAATGACATTTACATAGTTAGAAAAAAATGATTTAATAGGGCATATGTACCACAATCACTTAGGCAAAAATTATTACATAAAGTACATACAAATCATGGACACATTGGTACAACACAAATGACAAAAATACTATTTCACTATTATTATTGGCCATATATGACAAAAGACATTGCTAATTTTACAAAACACTGTGAAACATGTCAATTTAATAAATCAAGAGACAATAGGATTATTTATGGACCTTTACAACAAATGCCAATAGCCACACACCCAAACCACATTTTTCTCTTGATACAATGGGAGGATTGCACAATTATGGGACAACAAAGCACAGCATTCATATGATAGTAGACCATCATAGTAGATTCTTATGGACTTTTCCAACTAAATCTGTATCAACTGATTCTTATATTACCTGTTTAAAAAACTTATTCCAAATTAATAAACCTGAAATATTAATAACTGACAGAAATGCAGCTTTTCTTAGCAATAAATTTAAACATTTTTTAGAAAAAAATAATGTTAAACATCTACTCACCAGTGCACATCATCCAGAAACAAATGCAAAAATAGAAAGGTTAAATTCCACTATCATTAATAGATTAAGATGTGAATACAATAGTAGTTTAAAAATTCCTTGGACAAAATACATTCCTAAAATTACTGAAAGCTATAATACAACAATACATACAATAACAGGCTTTACTCCTAAATTCTTATACTATGGAATACAACCACAGTATATAGAACATACCACTGAAAAACATACACCAATAGAAAATGCAAGAAAATTATCAATTGAAAGAACTATAAAATCACATGAACATAGTAAGCAGCTCTATGACATTAAACATCCAGAACCCATTTTTAAAGTAGGTGATCAAGTATTGATAAAAACTTTTATTTATCCAAACACAGGTAAATTAACCCAAAGGTATATAGGTCCATTTAAAATTTTAAAACAACTTTCCCCAGTAACATATGAAATAGATAAGCCTAATATACCTCAAAATAAGAAAACTGAAATTATACATTCTAATAAACTTAAATTATTTTATCCTGAAACATACTTTTTACTTCAAAATAACACTAACATAGGAAATAACTCAATTTCAACCCAAAATTCTAACCAAAAATTAATAGATATTGATGACAACCCATGTTTTTTTGCAGGAAGAATATATTTTAGATATGGTAAATATAGAACTAATTTCAACACCAGCACTTTTACCTACAAAATATATTTGATTTTTATCTAAATACTTTATTATTTCCATAATGTAAGTTTTACTATTTTTAGAACAATTAATTTCAATACATTGTGTGTAAATAGGCTATTTTCTTTTGCGTAATAATCTTTTGAAATCTAATTCATATTTAAATACCTTTTCTTTTTGTCTTCCTTTAAATTTTGTATATAATTTTCATTATTATGCCATACCTAATTTACATACATATAAACAGTAAAAGGACTACTCTCACTTCTAGCCACCAGACTTCCATTTGAAGAACTTACGTCCCTAATCTCCGGCATTACCACCCGTGTTCACCAGCTCGATCAGTTTATCGAAAACCGACATCGAAAGAAATTTGAATTCTGGACACAGAAATAACAATTTCCCTCTTACAACTCCTGCCATAACATCCAGAAAGATGTTATACTAAACCTTGCCAATATCAACCTATCGGAAGATCACATTTCCCTCTTAACCAAAGGACTCAAATATAGACTACCCA
The DNA here is from genome assembly GCA_030710605.1 of Cordylochernes scorpioides. Lineage (NCBI taxonomy): Eukaryota > Metazoa > Arthropoda > Arachnida > Pseudoscorpiones > Chernetidae > Cordylochernes > Cordylochernes scorpioides. Next base: position 55,092,879 of record CP092874.1, read on the forward strand.
CTAAGCAAGACCCCTTACACATCATCAGCTGTGTTGAATCTTCTCTACAGAACCAAAGTAATTTTGACAAATACCATATCCGCACCACAATCACCAACAAACTATACGCCTCCGGCCACTCAAACCCTAGCCACAATTCCTCTAAGAATGAAGTCAAAGCCTTGAAATCCCTCAGAGAGATCAGAAAGACATAGTGGTCACCAGATCAGATAAAGGTTCACAGGTCGTGATTCTCAAATTGGAAGCATATAAGAGCAAAATGCAGGACATCCTAGGCGATTTGGATACTTTCGAGGGTGCTTCACCTGCCCAAGTCAGCAACATCCAAAAGGCCTACAAGTCATCACTAAGTCGCCTGAAAAGAACCAACCAAATCACCTCCGCACAATTTCAATGTTATACTTCAAATCTCTCCAACACTCCTTATATTTATGGCCTCCCGAAGGTACACAAACCGGACATCCCTCTTAGATCAATTGTTGCATATCATCTTTCCCCTGCAGCACACCTGGCTAGATACCTTTCAGATGTCTTAAAACCGTTGATCAAGACATATAATTCCCATTCTATTCAAGACTCAAGCGACTTTATCCACAAATTAAAAGAAATAGATAACTCAGAAAACTACTCCATCTGCACGTATGATGTAAAATCCCTCTTTTTATGTCTCCCCCACGACCTCATCATCAAAGAACTCAGAAAACTCCTGGCTTCTTCCGATCTCCCCCATACCCAAAGTTGCACCATCACAGACCTATTCCAAATATGCTTGAATATGAACACCCTTGAATTTGACGGTCATTACTACCTACAGAAGAGAGGTTCCCCCATGGGTAGCCCTTTATCAAACATAGCAGCTGAACTCGTAATGTCTGGTCTTAACTCCTGGATCATGAACCGTGATGACCTAGGAATTAAATTATGGATAAGATATGTCGATGACATATTTTGCATGTATCCCAAAGCTAATAACTCCCTCATCACAGATGCCCTCAACGCATATCAAGAATGCCTAAAGTTCACCCAAAACCAGGACAAAAATGGTGTCATCCCATTTCTGGATGTGCTGGTCATCAATACTGACAGCAACATAGAAACCACGGTATACTACAAACCAGAATTTAACCCCACGTATATTCATTATGGTTCTCATGCACCTGTATCTCATAAGATCACAACTATCAAAACATTAACAAAAAGGATCTCTACTCATTGTTCTCTAGAAATCTTTAGGACGGTCGAGAGAAATAACATTTATCGTAACCTTTCGTCTTTCGGTTATCCCATAGATTTTATCCGGCGCCATACCTACCAACAACGTACATATACAATCCCAACCGTTTACAAATCGACTTGCGTTCTCCCGTATTCCGAAACCAACGTCGATATTGCCCGTTTCTTGAGAAAATACGGTGTTCACACGCATTTTAGTAATTCACCTTCCGTCGAACTCAAACTCCGGCATCCCATCACAAAAAGTTCTAAAAAGCAGGACCCACTATCCGCCTCTAACGCAGTGTACAAAATTAAATGCTCAAATTGCGAACTACATTATGTTGGTGAAACCGGCAGAACCATAGAAATCAGGACTAAAGAACACAATAGAAACATCATGAACAAAGACAGCCGTTCCCAGATTTATCAGCACATGGCAGAAACACAGCATTCATTTGATTTCACAGACACCCAATGTATTTACAATAACATAAGCGGAAACTATCAACGATTGGTTCTGGAGGCTTTTGTTTCCAATAAAATTCCAAGCCTCAATAGAAAAATAGAACTACCCCCGCAGTACATAGCTTTTTGTAATAGCATGGACCCCGCATAGGGAAGTTTAACCTCAAGTGTTTTCCCGAATTATGTATATATTTTATTTGTTTTAAACTTATTTTAAACTGAATTTCTCGCTCGCTCTCTGGGTGTGTTGATGCGTGCTTGTTCGTGGCAATTCCGCTTTAATTTTAATTTTCAAATCTTACTTAGGTGGATGTATTTACCTCTCCACATATATATATATATTTTTTTTTTTTGATTACCTGATGAAAAGCATTTTGCTTGAAAGCTTGTAATTTTAATAAAAAGAAACTCACCACGCTATATTTTCGTTTTCTCTTTTAACATACATATTATATACATCATATTTTAAAAATATTATTTGAAGATTCTGGACATTGATTTTTATTGTTTAATATTATATCCTATTTTGTAAATTATTTTCCTTTTATTTTGACACCTTATATAAGCATTTTCATAGGGGGGAAATGTTATATAATTAAAAAAAAATTAATTAATAGAAATGTCATAGATATAAATGCATGTAAATATTATTTTATTTTAATAATCTGTCTCAAATAACTCTGTTGTTCTTGGCCACTAGATGGCGCCACCTTAAATATAAATAAATTGTTTTTGTTTTTTAGATGATGGTAAGGTAAGTTAGATTTAATTTTATATAAATATGTAAATAGTGATATAGAATTAATTGTTAAAATTCTATATTTTCTTAAATTTAATATATATTTTTTGCTCAAAGAGTTCATAAATAAACTTCTTGAGACTGATTTTCTCTTTTTTAATTAAATTCAAGACGACTGCACCTTCAACTTGTAAATCATTTTTGGATTTACATAGTATTGTAACATATATATATAAACAAACATCAAGGTATATAAGTATATGTATGTCATAATTTGTATATAATTGTATGCCCCCCGACCCACTATGCATGTACAATGTATGATTTTCAAAGATTTAATAAATAATAAGGTAACTGGAGGAAAGGAAGTGGCAACAAGACATAGGAAGCAGGCTAAAAGCGGGCACCAGTATAAATAACTTGTACAGTCAATACTTCCGGACAAGACAGGTCGTATCTGGTGACCAGAAGTTATAAAAGTTTGAGAGACGCCCAATTTCCGGAACAAGACCGGACGTATTTGACAACCACGGAAGTAAATAGAGTCGAACTAACACTCGATACTTCCTATCAGGCCGGGCATATCTTTCACCAAAGAAAGTCGCCGGTCCAATTAGAAAGATCCACTAAGTAGGTCAACCAATAGGAAAACGGGCACGTCCCATCCTTCGACCAATGGGAAGGAAGACGACTCGTGGTGTTAAATCGAAAGACAAGAATTGTCAGTTGTGATTCCGCTTCCAACAAGGTGACATCTACTCTCGAGGCCTCTCTCCCTCTGCTCATCCCACAGCTAAGTTCAACCACCGCCATGTGATCAGATAATTAACAATCCAAATCGCTCCGCTCTTCTCAAGCTTTCTTTCCTCCAACCCAGTTGCCTTTTATTTTCAAACCCCATCACGTGTCCTGATTATTCCTAACTGTGTGCTTCACTTGCCACTCAACGACTGCGTTTCAACCAATCCTCACCATTCAAATCGAACAACAAGAAATTCCGCAACGATATTGTCACAGAACGGTTAAGTCGACAGGATTCTACAACAGTGTAATACATCAAATATTGCAGTGTAATAACTTTGGATTATATTACATAGAGTCGACAGGATTCTACAACAGTGTAATAACTTTGGATATATTACATGTATGTGTAAAATATTTATATATGGTTAGTAACTTGGGTAGAGCTCATTTCTTTATTCTAGGATGTTTATTAAATATATAAGTATAAATATATATATATACACATGCATATCTTGATGTTTCTTTATGTTCGTAAATGGTAGCCTTACAACAGGAATTCAAAGTTGTAAAGGTGATAGTCGAATCAGTCTCAATATCCTTTACACAAATGTAAGATTCTCATATGTTGAGTTTATAAAGAAACCTTGGATTAAAGATCAAATGTCACATTATTATTTTATTTTTTTTTTCATTTTTTGATCCACTTTAGGGTTTATCCTCAATACTATATTGTGATATGGAGAGTTAGATCTCATTGTAAATATAACTTTTATAATTACAGATATTTTTCTGCCTTTATAATTCTATTAATCTTAATGTTTTACCATTTCCTCCAACATTATTAGAGATTTTTTTGAAGTGCATCAGAATTAGATACACCATCGTTTAAAGCCACAAGTACAGTAGAATATATATCGTCGGGCCAGAAATCAGAACACTACATTAGCGCTTTCCAACATGGGGCCGAAACTACCGAAAATTTCAAATTAGTAAAAAATTGTAAGAAGTAGGCCTACAACCTCTGAGTGAGAAACTTATGTCTCTACCTGAAAATTAACGATTATCTGACTTTGAAATATATATAATGCATTTGTGTGTGTGTGTGTGTGTGTGTTATTTGAAATTTTTAAATCAATAATAATTGTGCAATATTAATAAAACTATAATGTGTGTGTGTGTGATCCTAAAATGTTTCATATAACTAGCTTAATTTTACACCAGTGATAAACATTTTATGATAATTTAGGCTTGACAAAAAACAAAAAACTCGGAATTTCCAAATTTTCTAAACTTTAAATTTCACGTGTTAATGGACCAAAGTTGGTGTTGTGGCTTTGTCACTGACCCGATGCCGCTAGTTGTGGCGACGGTCAATAGATGGCGACGGATTCTGACGTTTATTTTGACGGGAGAGGCGACCATTTCTTCCATGGATTAATTTCCTCCCGGCAAATTTTCCATCTATGTTTTGCCAATAGATTTGGCCCAGCCACATTGCCAGCAAAACACCTCTTTGGTAGATTGTGAGGATTACATTAGATCCCGTGTGGATCTCATGGAATAAAGTCCGCCCTAGACTCACGAGGGCCATTAGCTCGAAACCATGGTGTCTAGGTGGACGCTTATCAGTTTTAAAAGTTGGTGATGTGGCTTTGTCACTGACCAGATGCCGCTAGTTGCGGCGACGGTCAATAGATGGCATCAGATTCTGGCGTTTATTTTGACGGGAGAGGCGACCATTGCTTTCATGGATTAATTTCCTCCCGGAAAATTTTCCATCTAAGTTTTGCCAATAGATTTGGCCCAGCCACATTGCCAGCAAAACACCTCTTTAGTAGATTGTGAGGATTCCATTATATCCCGTGTGGATCTCATGGAACAAAGTCCGCTCTAGACTGACGAGGGCCATTAGCCCGAAACCATGGTCTCTAGGTGGACGCTTATCTGTTTGCCAAAATTGGTGTTGTGGCTTTGTCACTGACCCGATGCCGCTAGTTGCGGCGACGGTCAATAGATGGCGTCGGATTCTGACGTTTATTTTGACGGGAGAGGCGACCATTGCTTCCATGGATTAATTTCCTCCCGGCAAATTTTCCAAATTTATATATAAATTGCCATTCAAGACTACATTTTGTTGGAAAAGAAATAGTTAGAGGCAGCCAATGGGAGGGCGACAGAGGGGGCTACTGGATGCAGCTGCTAGAATGAGGAAAACAAAAACAGAACAACTTTCGAAAGGAAAGATTAGCCCTGATCCCTGATTATTTTAGTGTAAATAAATTTAAAAATATATTCATTGAATAATCCTTTACTATTTTCTTAAATGATAATAAATATAATTTTCCCTCATGTTTTCGTAGTATATTTTAAAAGTGGTACAAGCAGCGACACTTCATCTTTGTACCTTCAACCCCGCCAACCAAGAAAAGAGGTGAGTGACAACCTCTATAATACTTAGATTGTTGTCACAACACAGATTGGCGGTAATATCACAATATTTTTGACATTCCAGCCAGGACTGTTGATGGTAAATTCTTGAAAGAAAAAAAAGCATTCTGAGCTGACCATTTTAGAACTCACTAGCTAACCCTTCTTGCTGCTATTTTTACATGATGGCGAAAGAATTAATTCTACGTTTAAAGAAGAAGCGTGCTATTAACAGATGATATTTAAAGAAAACATGCAATAAGATTGAAAGTGGACTTAACACGCAAATGAGAATTGAACTTGACGAATTATTAGAACAATTGAAAGAAATCATTTAATTAACTTAAATTAGTTGATCATGAAATAGAAATGCTTCTTGAAACGGTTTAGAGTGAGTATTACAGGGCGTAGAGGAATATCGAGAGAAATATATTACTTGGAGATTTAGGGCAAATAAAAGGATCGCCAATCAGATTCCCGTGGTGAAAATATACCGAATTCGAAATCAAACTCACGAATAGATGAACCCGAAATGAGACATAATGTCCCTTCCTGCACGAATGTGAAGCTTCCAAAATTGATGAAATTGAAATTTTATGGGCACCTTAGTGAATGTCTGACGTTCTGGAATTCTTTTGATGCAGCTATTCACCAAATAACTCACTGAATCATATCGATAAATTTGACTATCTGAAGTCACATCTCGTCGGAACTGCACTAAACACAGTCGAAGGTGTCACTTTATCTGCAGACAAATATGAGGAAGCTATAAAATTGCTTGAAGACAGATTTGGCCGAGAAGAAATTCTGATTAGCAGTCATTTGAACAATTTGTTGAGATCAGCCAAAACGTCAAACGATGTAAGAACCTTCAGCAAACTTTTTGATAACCTTTCTGTTCAAATCATCATCAGATTTTGAATTAGAATTTCAAAATTTTCAATTAAAATTGCTTATAATTTCTTATATTATTGGTGCTAGTAAACATTTAATGTATTCAAATATGGATTTTAAAGTTCTGTTCAATGTTTAAAGATTGATATAAGAATTTTGGCTTTTCAATTAATAAATATTATAAATTGATAGAAATGTAAAACTTCTTTCAAAAACAATTTCAATCCAAGGCAAGTTGTGTACTAGTTAAGGTTATTCAAGGTTAAACTTAGATCTCCCATAGGACATGATTGACATGACAAAGGCAGCCTCTTCATCCCAACTTCAACAACAAGGAAGAAGCCTAAAATATCTCACAAATATGCATGGTGTCACAAGACATCCTCTTGGTTCCTATGTCAAATTTTCTTTGATAATTTTCCAAATGATGTAAACAATGCTGTTATCAAACTACCAACAAATGTCAAAATTTGGATGTTACCCTTTGATTCTAACCTATAATTCAAATTTTGTGCTTTACCAAGTATCTTTAACCCTTTGAGTGCGGTGGTGTCATTTTGTTGCTTAGATATTTATTTTCCAAAAATGATCAAAATTTTAATTTATTATGAAATAATTTATTTTATTTGATTAATGAATTGATATGTTATATATATGTAATTAGAATTATAAAAAAATTCATTAGAAAAAAATATCGTGTAACTGATCGGTTACTGATCAGCAATTTTCAGTTGCAGGATAAGGACATGCCTTTTTCTTTTTCATAGTTTATGCACCTTATCGCAGTACAATGTCACATTTGTACTATTATTTCACATTGTGTCGCGGTCTAACGCAATTCTGGCTATCCGTTTCATGATTTTTAAGGATGCCTGAATGACCAGTTTTTTGCTCATTGAGGTACAGCTTGCACCACACTGATGAGGGCCAAAGGCCCGAATTGTGTACGTGGTTAGCTTCCATTTCTGGAATAATTAAAAATCAATTAGAATAGTTTATATTTATTACGATAGATGCCGCAAGCCAGTAGCAACTTTCAGGAGCACAAAAAGGAGATGCCTTTTTCTTTTTCATAATTTATGCACCTTATCCCAGTGATATATCACATTTGTACTATTATTTCAGATATATAGAGTAAACTCCCGCTAATACGAACCACGAATATAACGAACCTACAGGCATTTCCCAATTCTACCCATTGAAAATACCGTCGCTATAACAACCTTTGCAATTTTTTAAATAGTGAACTACCCCTATAACAAACCTATTTTAGGTCCCAAAATAACAAGATCTATTTAAAATACTAGGCCATTAACGAACTTAAAATTATGATAATTAAATTTAAAATAACAAAATTTCACGATTTCAAAACAAGGAATTTGGGGCAATGTTCACATTTACGTTCTATTTTTCAGAACTATTTTTAAAAATGATCAGAAAATGTTTAAAAATAAATAAAATTTAACTTTTATAAGAGATAAAAAAAGAAGGCTATTATAAATTTTTACAAATGATGTGGTCATGCCTGTCTCACAGGCCACACAAACAAAACATATTATAAATTATCAGAAACGATTGATACAGTTCTATTTTTAGAAGGGAAGCCTCGTGCTAGCATATAAATAGGTTTCTCATCCAATTTTTTGGGATACTTTTGATTCACTTCAATTGATTCAGAATACACAAAAATGTATTCCTTTGGAGGAAATAATGAATATTAGACAATTCTGATTATGAATGGTAGGATGTAACAGAAGAGAATAGAGACTCACAAACATATCATTTTTCACTCTACCAATGCAAAAAAAAAAAACAATATCAAGTAAACCATTTTATAATTTCCCTCTATTTTAACATATCCTTTTTTTTTAAACAAATAATTGAAGAAATGTTGCTGCTTATTTTTAGTAATATTCGTTGAATATTTTTTAATTGAACAATTTCAACCTAAAAGCTCTTCGAATTTGAAAGAATAAAATGAGGGTAAAATATTACCAGTCTTTCACAAGCCAAACCTGCCAGCTAAGTAACTAAAAAACAAAGTAAAATTTCCTACTACGAACAAGCAAAAATGAGTCGGCAGTCAAATTTTAATGTAGTGACTCGCGTAGACTTCTGAATTGAAAGGTTTTAATTTTTATTGCACATGGACTAAAGTCACCTACTGCACCTAGACTAAATATTCTAAGCAAATATCATTCCCTCCCACGCACAAAAGTGGGATGGTAAGTGGAAATGTATAATCATATCAGTATAATGAAAGATGATTAATCCCCCCAGGAAGTAAAAAATGAATAAACAAATATATGAAACATGATCAACTATTTGGAAGGAAATTGGAAATTCAGTTAAAAGTTAATAGATACCATACAAAAAAATATGAAAATACAAAAATTGCTAATAAATACATCAACTACAAGGTAAAAAGACCAAATCCAAATAAATTGTGTTTGAAATTTCAGTAACAATGCTGGCTGTTAATAACACACAATTAATATAATCCAAAATGTCCCATATCTGATATCAAAATTTTTCTGAATATGCACATCAATCTATGATTATGTAACATTTCATATTTTAAATTAGAAACTATGCATCGATTTATTTCCCACCCACCTTGTTGGAGTTTATTATAATTATTTTAATGTAACTCTGTGTATATATGTTTATATTATATTTGACCAAGAGTGCCTGTTCACGTGTGTATGTTTGATTATATATAGTGTGTTTGGAAATAAAATGCGTGTTAAGTTGTGTTAAATCGAGCTTTGTGAGACTGGTGATTTCACAGTAGTTAGAGCACTTAAGGCCCGCTTCATTTTAGGACAAGACCTCGGCGCTGACTATACCTCTAGGCAGAAGAGTGAGCAATAAGAGAACCAGCCAGAAAGAAGATCGGCTAACATTTTGGTCCCTCGAGCCGGATTCAAGCTACAAGATTTAAGTTGACCGGATCTAAGTTACCGGATCTAGGCTAAGGTTAAAGTTATAGAGGTTAAAGAAGTTGAAGAAGCCTAAAGAGGTTAAGAAGTTGAAGAAGCCTAAAGAGGTTAAGAAGTTGAAGAAGCCTAAAGAGGTTAAAGGAATTGAAGAAGATAAAGATTGAGAAGAACTCACTCTTGATTAGAAGTTTTTAAAATTCGGAAATTCAATTTGTCAATACTAAGATAATCAAGAAAAGAAGGCCTATGCAAATTTAGGCAAGATCATAACAAAAGAAGAAGTTATGTAAATAAGGTTTTAGGAAAGTTTTGCAAATTGAATTAAAAAGATAAGGCCGAGGTACAGTGCGTTAAGCAATAAAAGGTCAAGTTAAGAACAAAAGCAAGGCTAGAGAATGAAGCGGGCATTAAGAAGTAGAGCCGTTCAAAGAACGATTATTTCCAAGTTGATCAAAAGGGCATAAGCGGAGTTGGATGAAGAAACTCCTTCTGAGGATGTGATAAGAACGAGCTATACACTCATCGAAAATAATATAGCAGATCTTCGGGAAGAAGATGAGTTGATCTGGAAGTTGATGCTAGAAGATAAGGAAATTGATTACAAGGTACTAGAGGAGGAGAAGGATACAGTGATCCATTATTATGAGAAGTGGATGGATCTTGAAATTAAGATAAATCATTTCCTCAGCTCTCTGAAGAAAAATACGGAAGCCCTCCATGGTGCTAGTTCGGAAAAGGGCTCGCTGCCTGGAACAAGAGTTTGCCGATTGCCCAACTTGGATTTGAAGATCTGCGATGGAAGCAGTTTAGAAGTCGGGATAAGTAAGAAGCCAAGGGTTGTAGGAGTTACCTTGATGAGGGGAGTTGATCCAGCTTCTACTAAGGAAGATGCTGGGATTGTGGTATCATTCGAGCAAATGGTAGAAGAGACATCCACGCAGATTGCCGTTGAAGAAAGTAAAAAGGCTCAAGTAGTAAAAGGGCATTTTGCTGAAGACGGTGAAAAGGCTCAAGTCAAGAAGAAGTCTGTTGTAGATGTTGACGAAAGTCATAGGGCTGAAGTTAAGAAAGAATCCGTTGAAGCAGATGAAGAGAAAGGGCTGGATGTGGAACAAGGAATGAATTCAAAGAACACTGAAGAAGTGAGACTGCTAGATGCAGAACAAGGCACTGATTCAATGGTAGCAGAAAAGCTAGATGCAGAACAAGGTACCGATTCAAAGGTGGCGAAAAGGCAAGAGGCAGATTTAGAGAATAGGAAACACTCAGAAGCTGAAACCAAGGACAATGGAGTAGGGGATTTTGAGACTGCAATTAAAGGTTATGAATCGGTGAGCAATTTTGAAGCGGTAGCTGAGGGCGCTAATCAAGTGGAGATTTCAGATGGTGAGGCTGAGTCCATTGATGATATTGAGGAAAGAGTTGTCAGAGTTCCAGCATCGAGGAAATTGGTGGAAGCAAGACAAACTGGAGATGCGGAATTTAAAGTAAAGGGATGCTATTTTCCCGATCGCCCTGTATTTGAGTGTGGGTCCAAAGCGACGCCTATACGGCCAGTGTTTGACGACGCTTCCTGTCGAGGACGCAACGGACTCTCGTTGAAACGATATTTGAGGAGGAGACCCAGTCTAGTAAGAGGAATCCCTGAGATAAGGATAAAACTTCGGGAGAATAAGTTCGGAGTTGTGGTGGACATGAGAAGATATTTCCGGATGATCGCCATCAAGGAGAATGATTGGGACTACCTCAGATTTCTTTGGAAGAAAAAGATGGACAACTGATGGTTTTGGGCGGGAAATCGTTGTAGACGATTTTGGTTGAGTGCCCCGTACCTCAAAATCCGGAAGAAAAGGAAATAGTTGAATGATGATGCAAAGGTTGGAGAAAGTAAAACGCTTTCTAAACAGGGTTGTACTATCCAGATCACCTATGTGAAGAGAGAGCCAATAGAAAAAGGTTCAATTGGCAAATATCTTCCAAACAATAAAATGCAACTTGTATCGAAGGAAACTGTTTCTGGAGCTGTGGTAACTCCAATATTATATACTCCGGCCAGTTCTCCAAAGGGGCAAGTGCCTACTCCAGCGAAAAATCTTAATTTAGGAGACAAGTCTCCAGAAAAGTCTAGTAAAAGTGCTAAACTGGAAAGGATTGCGAATCCGGTAGATTATAGGACTATTATATTGAGTGGTTTGAGATCTATAAAGAGGATTTCAGAGTCCTATGACTGCTCTGGGCCTGCAGACGATGCCTCTGGGCCTTCAGACGATACCTCTGAGCCTTTAGACGATACCTCTAAGCCTGCAGACGATGCCTTAGCATCAGATCCTGATTCTTCAAGAGGTAAAGCTCAAGGTTCTCAAGGGGTTCCAGAAATTGCAGTAGAAGATTCTGACGAAAAGTCTGCAATTGAGGATTCTCAACCTTCAGAGCCTCTTGATGTGGAGGGTTCTGGAGTGGGGGCTTCAAGCGATGTAGAGGTAAGAGCTCAAACAAAGAGCCCTAAGGCCATATCTTCCAAGATACTTTGCATGAAGAAAGAAGAATCCAGCATAGACTTGGAAGAGGAAGACATTGGAAGAAACGAATCCTCTCCGGCCTCAATCACCTTCAAAGCCCTAGAAACCACAGATTCTAAAGAAATTGATCTGACGATTTTGGGCAACATTGCGAGAGAACATTGCGCACAAAAGATTGCATTTGAACAGTCCAATGTTATAAGGACATTGGGTTTGGGATGGATCCAGGGTGAAGACTGTTTCTTATATGAAGTTCAGTCGTTGGAAAAGACATCGGCGACTACCACGAGCGAAATGCTTTCCTTCATCGCCAAGTTAGAAGATCCCTTAAGATGGTTGGCACCTGTCCTTGTAACAGGAAAAGTAATGGTTCAAAGGTTGTGGATAACGGGATTACATTGGGATGATCCGATGGATGAATCATTGAGTGAAACATGGACTAATATTAGAAAGGAATTAAATTTAATAGGAGGTTGGAGAATACCCCGATGGTTGGGTCTCGGAAGGAATACCCAGTGAGTAAAATTGCATGGATTCGTTAATGACTCTGAAGACGCCTATGCGGCAGCTGTTTACATGAGAATTCCCACTGATGATGGAGTCAGTGTAAGACTGTTGGCATCAAAGACTAAGTTGGCTCCCATGCGGAAGATGTCAATTCCACGCTTAGAATTGTGCGCAGCTCTTCTGCTGACCAGACTAGTGAAATATATAATGGAAGAGTTGGATATCAAAATGGAGGGTGATACCTGTTGGTCCGATTCTACCATGGTCTAGAGTTGGTTAAGAACTATGTCTGGAAATCTCCCCACTTTCATCGGCAATCGTGTCGCGGAGATTCAGAGTTGTCCACAGGTCAGGGAGTGGCGCTATGTTCCCACAGGAGATAATCCAGCGGATATTGCCTCGCGAGGAATTCTGGGGTCCGAGCTGAAACAGTCTTCCATCTGGTGGACAGGACCTACCTGGTTGTCAGCGGAATCCACAGAATGGCCTAGAATGCCTCCTGTGTTTGAGCACCAAGGTCAAATTGAGCTCCTGAGTGTTCATGCCCTCAGTGAAACACCTTTCTTGGTGGTCATCGGAGAGATGAGCTCGACCTTTGATGGATATATCCGAAAAGTGGCTTGGATATTGCGTTTTTTGCCATAACTGCCGCTACAGTGCGGAGCGATATCAGTCGCATTTAACCCCAGCGGAACTGAGAAATGCTCATAGGAGAATACTTCAAGCAATTCAGTGCCAGCATTTCAGGGAAGAAATGATAAGTTTGACCACTTTAGGATCAGTGAAGCGCACGGGCAAGATTTATGGTTTAACACCGATCCTCGACGATCAAGGAATCCTTGGAGTCGGCGGTAGATTGAAATGGGCTCCAGCTATGACATATGAACAAAAACATCCTTCGCTATTGCCTTCATCAAGAAAGGTAGCTCAGATGATTATTAAAGCGGTTCATATGCGGACTTTGCACGGAAGTGTGCACCTGATGCTGTCCACATTGAGACAGAAGTATTGGATGCTGAGAGCAAAAGACCAGGTGAAGAGATGCATTCGAGAGTGCGTGACATGTTGTCGATACAATCGCGTCACTCAAGGCCAGCTAATGAGCGATTTACCCAAGGAGAGATTAACACCGGGTAAACCCCTCTCAATCAGTGGTGTAGATTATGCTGGACCTGTGAACCTTCGAATGTCCAAGGGTAGAGGTCGAAAGACGGAAAAGGGCTACATCTGTCTATTTGTGTGCTATGTGACCCGAGCCGTACATCTTGAATTGGTCCCAGATGCCTCTACACCCACCATCATGTCGGCTTTTAAGCGATTTGTAGCGCGAAGAGGGCACTGCACTCGGCTATATAGTGATCGGGGAACAAGTTTTGTAGGAGCTGCACGACAGTTACGTTCACGTTTATATCTGGCTCAAAATCAATTAAAAGAACTGGCTGCCGTGTTAGCTAATGATGAAAATTGATGTGACCCATCAACTCTGGGAGGAATGTTGGAGTTTATTATTATTATTTTAATGTAACTCTGTGTATATTTGTTTATATTATATTTGACCAAGAGTGCCTGGTCACGTGTGTATGTTTGATTATATATTGTGTGTTTGGAAATAAAATGCGTGTTAAGTTGTGTTAAGTCGAGCTTTGTGAGACTGGTGATTTCACAGTAGTTAGAGCTCGTAAGGCCCGCTTCATATTAGGACAAGACCTCGGCGCTGACTATACCTCTAGGCAGAAGAGTGAGCAATAAGAGAACCAGCTAGAAAGAAGATCGGCTAACACACCTCTATAGTATGTTAAAATTTAATCAATATAGTTCAAATTTTCTAAAAATGAATGTGTTAGAAACTGAAAAATGTATTTATTTAAAAGTATTTTTAGGGAATAAAAAAATCAAGATCATATTTGTTAAATAGAAGATGGCTAATTCAGTAAATAACATATTTTATTCAATTTTCAAATTTACAATTTAAATGAAGATAGTAATATGAAATGCCAAAAAGCTCATTAAAAAAATAATATATATATACTAATTTTGTTTATTTTGGGAAAAATAGGATCCAAAGCAATGATATTAAAAAAGAGAGAAAATTAAAAAATTTCAAATAAAATATTCAAAATTTGCCAAAAACATTTTATAAAAATTATATTTTTCTAAAAATAAAAGAGTAATTTATAAATTTTAAAGTTTGTATATCCTAGAAAAATATACACTGACATTGAATGCTGTGATGAATTGATAATCAACTTCATTGATCATGACACCAACTTAAACCGAAAGCACTGGCCCCTTGGTGTGTTGAATTTATTGAATATATGAATTCAATTTTAGACTTTAATATTTTATAAAATATTAATTAATAATTATTTCTTTTAAAATGTTTTAAAATATATATCTTGTTACACTGCTGTAAAATTAAGAATGTAAATAACTCTAAGGTATAAGTTAAACCTTTTTGTTTTATTCTGTTAATTTTTAATAAACTATTTTCAATTACTAAAATCGTATGTATTAATTTCTAAAATAATATAAAACCTAGAACCATTTTCTAACAGTGGCAGCATAAAGCGTGGTTATAACTTAAAATCTAAAATCGTAAAAATAAAAATGGCTGCTGTTATGGAAGATATTTTGATTATAGATAAATTAAAAGACTCTGAAAATTTTGATATTTGGAAATTTCAAATTAACATTATTTTTAAAGCTAATAATTTAATTGAAATAATAAATGGTAAATTGTGTTTTAAAGATCAAAAGGATGAAAAAGAAAAAAAACGTATGGATAATAAAAGATGCCAAAGCCCAAAAATATATTATTTCGAGCATCGATAAAACGATATTAACACACATAATACATTGTGAAAATTCCAAATCAATGTATGATACTATATGCAGAATATTTGAAAGAGATGATGAACAATTAAAATGTAAGCTGCTACAAGAATTTCACACTTATACATTTGATAAAAATGTAGACCTTGTAGCCAACATAAGTAATTTATGAAATTTGGCTTTTAAACTCAATAATCTAAAACAGAACTTTGATGACAATATTGAGAGATATTTAAAAGATTTTAACAATTTTGCCAGAAGAATATAATTATTTTTGTACTGCTTGGGAGTCAACTGGAAAAGATGAAAAAACTATTGAAAATCGAATATCAAGATTGACCACTGAAGAAATAAGAAGAAATAGACAGAGCCAACCAGAAGACCGAGTGGCTATGAATGCAACAAAACAAAAGGTATGTTTTACTTGTAATAAACCAGGACATATATCTAAAAATTGCACCCAAAGAAAATTCTGCAAATTTTGTAAAAAAACTAATCATGAAGAAAAGGACTGTTTCTTTAAGAACAACAGTAAACCTGCTGCTAAAGTAAACAAGGAACAATGCAGAATATGTAAAAAGTTTAATCATAAAGAAAAAGTACATCCGGATATACAATTTTGTTTGGTAAAGGACCAATAAGCTGGAGTTCAAGAAAACAACCAATTGTAGCCTTATCCACTACTGAGGCAGAATATATTGCTGCAGCTGAATGTGTGAGAGAACTCATTTATATGAAAACACTAATTAAGAACTTGCAAATGAAACCATACTTGCTAAACTAAATATTGACAACCAAAGTGCAATGACTTTAATGAAGACAGGACAAATGAACAGAAAGACAAAACATATAGATGTTCGATATAATTTTTTGAAAGATCAGATAAGAGAAAATGTTGATGTTCAGTTTTGCCCAACCCAAGACCAAGTTGCTGATATCCTAACCAAGCTTCTGCCAAAGAAAACTTTTGAAAAACACAGATCTTCACTGCTGCAGATGATGTTTTGATAGAGTAATTAAAACTCTAAAACATGAATTTAAGAAGGAGTGTTGAATATATGAATTAAATTTTAGACTTTAATATTTTATAAAATATTATTTAATAATTATTTCTTTTAAAATGTTTTAAAATATATATCTTGTTACACTGCTGTAAAATCAAGAATGTAAATAACTCTAAGGTATAAGTTAAACCTTTTTGTTTTGTTCTGTTAATTTTTAATAAACTATTTTCAATTACTAAAATCGCGTATGTATTAATTTCTAAAATAATATAAAACCTAAAACCATTTTCTAACAGAATTAAAGAAATTAAGCTGTTAATGAAATTTCAACTATCCATATAGCAGAAATAGTTTTTAAAAATAGGATTGTCAAATGGCATGTGGGATCAGCAAGGATCTCTGCTTGACTGATCTTTATTTTAATTTCATGCATTCATAGAGAACAAAGCAAGTCACATACACTGGACAATGTTCAACAATCGCCATAAACAACTGGGAGGAAGCCTTCATCCCTGCAAGTGAGAGAGAGAGAGAGATGGGCTTTTATTTCTAGACTGCTCTGTCAGTCCCCCCACAGATATTCATTTGGCCCAATTGATCCTTCCTGCCTTGTTGGGGTTATCGAAGATTTATATCAAAACATTTTGCAACACTGCTCTCCTCTTTATGCCTCCTCTCCAGTCTACAGGAGTACATTCAAACTACTGAATGGATCCAACACGGGATTCTTTCCCCTCTCAGTCAGCGCTAAGGACATTGGCTCTTCTTTTAATTAAGTAACCTCTATCACAGGTTGAGAGTTATCCATATAATGGTGACCATAGTTCACTCCTTTTGAAGATTTTGTCTGTGTCATGATTTCTTCCTTGCACAGATCCTGGATCCTCAGTCACCTTTTTGCATCATTTGTAACTTTTAAAGTGTGCCCTCATTTTTTCTGCCTGTATATCATCTTTGTTTACTGAGGAAGTATCTTTCCAAATCATGCTCTCTACTCGTGCCTGTGCAGCACATATTTGTCTATATCTGGCTATGTCGTAGTCTCATTCTAGGTGAGGGCTGTTTGCCTTGCACCTGGTCGGTGAAAAAGCAAAGATGGCCAGCAAAAATCTGTGGCTTACATCTTTGGCCTATAATACAGACATCAGCACTGAAACATAACATGGAACCTCCTGGTGACTCATGTCAGGAGAATTATCAGGAGAATTGTTTTTATATATAAGATGGAAAGTTTTAACAAAAAGCTGTGTATGCGAAAAACATTTCATTTGGTTTAATAAACATTATTTATAAAAATGCAGTAATATTTAGGAAATAATAATATATATATATATATTCATGGATTTAAAGATTTTTTTCTGTGAGGTCTATTATATTTTGCTTGTTTGTCATCACGCATCCGATTCCAATAATAATCCGCCACGATATGTTGATTCCAAAAATCATTTAATCGTTGCTAAATGATTTTAATATCTTGGTGGAAGCGTTCACCTTGTTCTTCACTCTCTGCACCGAGATTATCGGGAAAAAAGTTCAAATATGAATCCATATAATGCAATTTAGATTCATTAAGCACCCGATTTTATGGAATTTGGAAATCATATTTTCTACGCGTCTCGCATAATTCGGTGACTCATTATTGCCTAAAATTTGTTCGACAACGTCGATGAATGCAAGTCAAGCCTTTTTCCCATCTTCTTTATGTTGCAATAAACTCTTCGTCATTTATTAGTTTACGAATTTGAGGTCCAATGAAAATGCCTTCCATTATCTTAAACAATTAATCTTCGGAAATTTAGTCATTAAATATTTGACAGCGACACTAGCTTTCTTTAAAGTATTTACAAAATTTTCATTAACCCTAATTTGATATGTAAAGGGGAAAGGAGCATTTTTAGTTTATGGACAAGAGGTACATTTTCAATGTTTTATTCACCTAAGCGAAACATACTTCTTTCAGGCCACATTTTTGTATAAAATGATTCTTTCTGTCTCTGCTGTCCCACTTGCATAAAAAGCAAGGATACTTCGTGTTTCCTTTCTATAAACCCTGTAAAATTACTATAATTTTAAGATCACCGCAAACTTTCCAACAATTATTGGTATAATTCAACTTTTCTAAGATTTTCTTAAGAGTCAAATAGTCTTTCATTTGGGTTGAATAGGCAAATGGTATGGAAAGTATTACACTACTATAGTGCAGCAAACAAGCCTTAAAACTTTGTTTAGAGGAATCAATAAAGAGTCTATACTCGGTAGCATTTTAATTAATTTTCAGAGTTTTAAAAACGCCTTCATTATCATTACAGTACACTAATCCTTGTACTTCAGAGAAAAATTGCAAAAAAAAAAAACATTTTTCCCTATTACGATAGACTGTGATTTTGGTTTGTGGTAACAAGAGGTTCCTTTTCTTTAATCTTGATCCAAGGATTTCAGCTACTTCTTTTGATAGCCCTAGATCCCTAACTAGATCATTTAATGATGCCTGATCAAATAAATGTGGAATGCCACTTTCATTTGAAATGAATACAGGGTCTTCTAATTGATGATCATCTGCAATTGCTGTGTGCAAATCATCCTTTTTGATATAGGATTATTGTACCGTTTTAGGAATAGGTATGTGATTCACGAGGTCGTAAGGAATAGATTGCCTTGCTGATGGTATATCAGAATGAGAGTTAGTTTGCTTCTTTTTGCTATTAAGGCATGTGATTTTTCAGACATAGAAATAATAATCGTCATGGTGATTTGTTGGTTATCGCCAAACAATTGGTACACCAAAGGGCATACCTTTTGTTTTCC
>CP092874.1:55112071-55160807 GCA_030710605.1 Cordylochernes scorpioides
AATATTGCACAATTATTATTGATTTAAAAATTTCAAATAACACACACACACACACACAAATGCATTATATATATTTCAAAGTAAGATAATCGTTAATTTTCAGGTAGAGACATAAGTTTCTCACTCAGAGGTTGTAGGCCTACTTCTTACAAATTTTTACTAATTTGAAATTTTCGGTAGTTTCGGCCCCACGTTGGAAAGCGCTGATGTAGTGTTCTGATTTCTGGCCCGACGATATATATTCTACTGTACTTGTGGCTTTAAACGATGGTGTATCTAATTCTGATGCACTTAAAAAAAATCTCTAATAATGTTGGAGGAAATGGTAAAAACATTAAGATTAATAGAATTATAAAGGCAGAAAAATATCTGTAATTATAAAAGTTATATTTACAATGAGATCTAACTCTCCATATCACAATATAGTATTGAGGATAAACCCTAAAGTGGATCAAAAAATGAAAAAAAAAATAAAATAATAATGTGACATTTGATCTTTAATCCAAGGTTTCTTTATAAACTCAACATATGAGAATCTTACATTTGTGTAAAGGATATTGAGACTGATTCGACTATCACCTTTACAACTTTGAATTCCTGTTGTAAGGCTACCACTTACGAACATAAAGAAACATCAAGATATGCATGTATATATATATATATTTATACTTATTTATTTAATAAACATCTTAGAATAAAGAAATGAGCTCTACCCAAGTTACTAACCATATATATAAATTTTACACATACATATACTTATATACCTTGATGTTTGTTTATATGTATATATATATATATATATAAATGAACCAAAAGGGCCTCAAATAAAAAAGGAAGGAAGAAAGACAATTAATAATATGTAAACTATAAATGTTTTATTTGAATCTAATGATGTATTTTTTCGCACACAATTAATATATTCACATAAAAAAAATGATGTTGACCTAGGTAAATTGTCTAAAAAAACTAAACTAACTGTAAAAGAGAAATGTATAATTCTTAACTTCCTATTGATGACTTAAAAAAAATTCTTACTTACATTTGCAGTTGCTCCACTTTGTGGGGAGCCTTTGGCCAAAAAGGCCCCCAGTTGTCTACTCTCCCTTGACCATTCTAAGACTCACTTTTTTCTCTCCAAGGTGACCAAAAATTATAAAAGAAAAATAAAAAATAAATAAATCTTTAACTGGTCACCCTCTGTGATAGGTCAAACATAATAATAATAATAATATACCTAGGTGAAATATATATATCTTATATTTAATAAAGATTTTTTTTGCTGTTTTGAGATTAATTACTTGTAGAGGAATTATTGGTCATTTGCCTGCTTTTGGTATGCAGTCGTGGAAGAGATTATAACAAAATTAGCTATCAGAAATAGCTTCAATTGCGCTAAAGGAATATATAAAATACATAATTTGGTAAAGGTACTGCCTGGCTCAAGGCGTAAAAATAAATAAAACAAAATATTATATTTACATAATTACAAACATGTTTGAGCCGACCAATGGAATAGAACAACAACAAGTTTTTACATGCAAAGCGTGACCTCTGGCGGTCGATTCAACAGAATATTTGTATCTATGAAATATATATTTCAAATTAAATAGTATTTTAATATAACATTTTAAATAATAACCTTCATATATAGTATATTTATATATATATATTATATTCAGTATATATACTGAAATAAAATCTAAAATTATATCCCCATTACAAATTAATTAGATAATTCTTGAGAATTATCTAAATCAATATATTTTAATTTGGAAAAGAATAATTAATTTATCAATTCCCATGAATCATAAACCAATTTGTAAAAAATTCTTAAAATTATTTAATAAATAATTCAGATGAATTATTTAGAATCTACTCCTATTATTAAACAAAAAAAATAGCCTAGGCCAAAATAAAAAAAATATTTACATAAAAGAACAAAATAAGGCATGCGTTAGAAATTTGTATGGTGTAATTTAATGTCCCTCAGGCCTTTAAAAGGTTCTTCTCAGGCTGTAGGATGCATAAGCTACTGGATTTCAAGCCACATGATAGGTCAGCGCATGGTGTGCCAGTTGCCTGCAGAATCCGGTCAGGGGCATCCTGCACATCCAACATCCAGCCGAGAACCTTGTTTCCTTAAATTCACTCATGTTTTCATTGTTGGGTCTAAGTCCAAAATGGAGCCAACACATATATATGTTTTTGTTGTTTTGTTTTTACATAGACCAATATTATTCTACTCGATTATGAATATATGTATGTCAATATATGCCTAATTTTATTTAAGAAATAAATAATAAACAAAATAATACCTAATAAAACTAAAAATGTAAGTAGACAATTGCGGCCTTCTAGCATATTGTTTGGCATAATTTAAAATAGCTCGTTTATCTAACATTAGACATCTTTCATAAATCACTAAACAAAAAGAAAGCATTCCCATAAATGTACCAAATCTTACCTCAAAAATGGCGGGATCCGTTTCTCCACGTGGTTGGCTGCCTCGTGGTCTTTTCCATTCTTGGATTTTCCGTAGCCTCCAACTAGCACGCATTATCTATTAGTTTGTGCATAAGACAGAATTTTACAATTTACACATTTCAAATAGTAGGGTGTTATTTTACCGTGAACTTTTTTATGGCCTAATTTGTGTTGGGTCCATTTTGGACTCAGACCCAACAATAAAAACATCATGAGTGAATTTAAGGAAACAAAGTTCTCGGCTGGATGTTGGATGTGCAGGATGTCCCTGGCCGGATTATGCAGAACACTGGTACATCATACGCTGACCCATCATATGGCCTGAAATCCAGTGGCTTATGCATCCTACAGCCTGAGGCGAACCTTTTAAAGACCTGAGGAACGTCAAATTACTACATACAAATATCTAACGCATGCCTTATTTGTTCTTTTATGTATATACTTTTTCATGTTGGCCTAGGCTATATTTTTTGTTTAATAGTAGGGGTAGATTCTAAATAATTCATCTGAATTATTAATTAAATAATTTTAAGATTATTTTACATTGTTTTATGATTCATGAGAATTGATAAATTAATTATTATTTTGCAAATTAGAATATATTGATTTAGATAATTCTCAAGAATTATCTGATTAATTGTAATGAGAATGTAATTTTTAGATTTTAATTCAGTATATGTCATAATTTGTATATAATTGTATGCACCCCCGACCCACTATACATGTACAATGTATGATTTTCAAAGATTTAATAAAGAATAAGGTAACTGGAGGAAAGAAAGTAGCAACGAGACATAGGAAGTAGGCTTAAAGCGGGCACAAATTATTAATAACTTGTACAGTCAATACTTCCTGACAAGGCCGGACATATCTGGTGACTGCAGAAGTTATATTAGTTGAGAGACGCCCAAATTTCCGGAGCAGGACCGGACGTATTTGATAACCGCGGAAGTAAATAGAGTCGAACTAACACCCGATACTTCCTGACCAGGCCGGGCGTATCTTCCACCAAAGAAAGCCGCCGGTCCAATTAGGAAGCAATAACTAAGTAGGTCAACCAATAGAAAAACGGGCACGTTCCATCCTTCGACCAATGGGAAAGAAGACAACTCGTGGTGTTAAATCGAGAAGCAAGAATTGTCAGTAGTGCTTTCGCTCCCATAGGAACAACACCTAGGTAGTGGCTCCTTCGCTCCCAACGAGGTGACATCGGCTCTGGACCTCTCTCCCTCTGCTCATCCCGTAGCTAAGTACAATCACCACCATGTGATCAGATAATTAATAAGTCAAAATCGCCCCGCTCTTCTCAAGCTTTCTTTCCTCCAACCCAGTTGCCTTTTATTTTCAAACCTCATCACGTGTCCTGATTATTCCTAACTGTATGCTTCAACTTCCACTCAAACGACTGCGTTTCAACCAATCCTCACCATTCAAATCGAACAACAAGAAATTCCGCAACGAAATTGTCACAGAACGGTTAAGTCGACAAGATATATTACCACATAATTTGAAAAGTCGACAGGATAAAGAGATGGAGATTAATCAGGATTTAATAAGCGTAAAAACGGACAACCCTACGAAAGAAAGAGGGAAGAAACTGGCAACGAGCGAAGCGACAAAACACACCCTGGCGACAATAATTTTGCAGCTGACCGCCGCACTTCAAGGAGCAAGGTCCACTCAACTACAAACGACGTTCCGTAGCGCCACCCCCGGAGCAGCCCACACCCCCCGCCGACCGAAAGGCGAGATGAGCGCGGCAGCCGACGCACGTGCCACCACCCCAGGCAAGTGTCACCGAGACCGGACACCGACCACCGAGGAGTCATCCACCGTCATGCCGTACACCGCCCCCGAAACCAATCCGCGCGACCCGGGACAGCACAAACGATCCCAAAACGATATTCCAGTACCGGACTTCACTTCAATTTCGCGGACGGTGCGAGCAGCCCCGAGCCACAAGCCAACCATCCCAAACCAAGACGTCCCAGAGGAGACCTGTTGAACTGAGGTAGGCACCCACCCTATGGCGTCAAGAAATTGACTTTGGACTTCTATCTAACCTACATACCCCTTTAATCATGTATCTAACCTTGTACTCAATGAATGCACGCACGGACTAGGCCAAACCTGTCCGAAAGGACTTGCACTGCAATCAAATTTGTCACACAGGACAACCCTTGCCTGCATTCATTGACCCCACCACCATGTTTATCACTCAACCCAATTACCAGTACTATATGCCCTCAAATACAAGCCACAACGGCTTCAACCATCACCATGCCAAAAAAAAACGTGTCAGTACAGCTCACACTTACCACAAAGTTCATGTAACCATACGTCATCACGCAACAAACACGCACGCCAAAAGACGACAACAACCAACAAACGCATGCACAGTCGTTAGTAACAATCATCTCGTCTACCCAAAACACTAAAAAATGTTCACCTTAAAAGGTGCCATATACACTAACAATAGAAATTTCGATATATGTTCGTACAACCAGCACCCATGACTTTAATAAATTTGTTGTTCATAGTGAGAACAGGTTAGATTTTGTACAAACAAGGACTTCGCGTGACACCTTTTCATTCACAATTTTTTTTTTCGGTTCGTGTCACAGGTCACCCCACAAAACTTTTCATTTCAGGCCACAGACGCCTTTCACCACGCCTGTGACACGTCTCCACTCAAAGCGTGTCCACGTCGTAAGCCTCATTTTCACTCAATTCCACTCTAATATCACTGAATAGCATTTTTTACTAAAGTCACAACGACCATTCGATTTAATAAATGGATACAACGTCCAGATTTTCAAAATACAAATAACGTCGAAATTACACCACCTACGACAAACACAAAACGATTTTACATCATTCTTCCCAGATAGAGGGGGCCAGAAAATTGACAAAACCAGTGCCAAGTAGAAGATTCAAGTCGCACACAAAATCAATTAGGCGGACAGGAAACGTAGTTCCCCCACTTCCGGATCCAATTATGTGCAAACAAGGGAGGGTAATTTTTAGATCGGTCACCGCTTCCCCGCACAGATTCCTCTCTCTATGCCACCAATCTTGGATTCCAATTCAAGCCTGCGCATCGACTTTTACAATGTAATCAAATCGACTGTCATTCGAAAATCAAACAAGGTACACGCACACACATTTAAATGAGTTCCCATCCCTATTATAACAAATCAATTACTTTACAGACTTCTAACATTTTTCACCACACACACAAAGACAAAAAATTTATAGGGCATAATTGAGCAATTAAAACATCTAGATCGGGGCATATAGATACAACAAGGTTCAATTCAATACATTTTTTTTTGTTTATACATTAACCAATTTTACTATTTTTCAATTAAATTCAAAATATTTAACCAATTTAACAACTTATTCAAATTATTATCATTTTTAATTATCAATTATCATTCTATTTACCACTTAGCTTATATTGCCATAACTTCAATTATCAACGAAAACTCATTGATTTTCGGTTAAACTAAAAACATTAAATCATCCTTTATTGTTGAAACCTTTTTATTTTTCATTTTTCTTTTTTTTTTTAAACCAAGCACTCAACTTTGATTTCGCTCAACCACTTTTCATTTTTTATTTGATTTCAAATTACCTTATGAAATTTTATTTTTATTTTTATTTTTGATTTCTCAAAAGACCTAATAGAATTCCCTCGATTTCCATTCCCAATTTCGAGTAGAATGTAGTTAGGCATTTTCCTTTTTTTTTTTCACCATGCATCAAGCACTCACTTTGATTTCTTCCAACTTTTTATTTCTATTTTTATATTTTGATTTCTCAAAAGACCTAATAAAAATCCCTCGATTTCCATTCCCAATTTCGAGTAAAATATAATTAGGCATTTATTTTTTACCATGCAACAAGCACTTTTCTTTTTTCACCATGCAACAAAGCATTTTTTTCCTCACCATGCAACCAAGCATTTACTTTGATTTCGTCCAACTTTTTATTTTTATATTATTTTTGATTTCTCAAAAGCCCTAATAGAACTCCCTCGATTTTTTTCCAATTTCGAGTAGAAATTAGTTAGGCGCATTTTCTTTTTTTTTAAATCCACTATGTACCATAGCATATATTTTGATTTCTTACAATTAAAAAATTTTTTGATTTCTATTAATTATACTCAACCTATATCATCAACACCATTCTATTTTACTTCTTATATCGCCACCAATGCTTGTATATAGACTCTCAATACCCACAACTAATTTTCCCACAAAATTATTTTTTACTTTACAGAATTCTCTCAGGCTAACCCCTTCTTGAATTCTTCACATGTAGGGGGCGCATCTGTCATAATTTTTATATAATTGTATGCACCCCCGACCCACTATGCATGTACAATGTATGATTTTCAAAGATTTAATAAAGAATAAGCTAACTGGAGGAAAGAAAGTAGCAACGAGACATAGGAAGTAGGCTTAAAGCGGGCACAAATTATTAATAACTTGTACAGTCAATACTTCCTGACAAGGCCGGACATATCTGGTGACTGCAGAAGTTATATTAGTTGAGAGACGCCCAAATTTCCGGAGCAGGACCGGACGTATTTGATAACCGCGGAAGTAAATAGAGTCGAACTAACACCCGATACTTCCTGACCAGGCCGGGCGTATCTTCCACCAAAGAAAGCCGCCGGTCCAATTAGGAAGCAATAACTAAGTAGGTCAACCAATAGAAAAACGGGCACGTTCCATCCTTCGACCAATGGGAAAGAAGACAACTCGTGGTGTTAAATCGAGAAGCAAGAATTGTCAGTAGTGCTTTCGCTCCCATAGGAACAACACCTAGGTAGTGGCTCCTTCGCTCCCAACGAGGTGACATCGGCTCTGGACCTCTCTCCCTCTGCTCATCCCGTAGCTAAGTACAATCACCACCATGTGATCAGATAATTAATAAGTCAAAATCGCCCCGCTCTTCTCAAGCTTTCTTTCCTCCAACCCAGTTGCCTTTTATTTTCAAACCTCATCACGTGTCCTGATTATTCCTAACTGTATGCTTCAACTTCCACTCAAACGACTGCGTTTCAACCAATCCTCACCATTCAAATCGAACAACAAGAAATTCCGCAACGATATTGTCACAGAACGGTTAAGTCGACAAGATATATTACCACATATATATATATATATTATATATATTTCACCTAGGTATATTATTATTATTTTTTTTTATCACAGAGGGTGACCAGATGAAGATTTTTTTTTTCTGTCATGATGATTTTTGGTCACCCTGGGAGAAAAGGTCAGTCAGTGACAAGTCAGTCTTAAGGCAGTCAAAGAGAGGACAACAGGGGCCTTGGGCCAAAGGCCCCCCCACAATGGGAACAACTGCAAATGTAAGTAAGAATTTTTTTTAGTCATCAATAGGAAGTTAAGAATTATACATTTCTCTTCTTTTTTTTTTGGTTAGTTTAGTTTTTTTTTGTTTTATAAGACAATTTACTTAGGCCAACATCATCTTTCATGTATGTGAATATCATAATTGTGAGCAAAAATATATAATTGGATTCAAATAAACATTTATAGTTTACATATATTATTAATTGTCTTTCTTCCTTTCCCTTTTTTATCTGAGCCCCTTTCGGTTTATTTATATATATACAAACAAACATCAAGATATATATGTATTGTATGTAGAAAATTTGCATACATGACTAGTAACTTGAGTAGCTCATTTCTCTATTCCAGAATGTTTATTAAGTAAATAAGTATAAATATATTTATATATACATGCATATCTCGATGTTTCTTTGTATTCGTAAGTGGTAACCTCACATCAGGAATTCAAAGCTGTAAAGGTGATAGTCGAGTCAGCCTCAATATCCTTTACCCTAATGTTATATTCTCATATGTTAAGTTTATAAAGAAACCTTGGATTAAAGATCAAATGTCATATTATTATATTAAATTTTTTATTTTTCTTGATCCACTTTGGGGTTTATCCTCAATGCTATGTTGTGATATGGAGAGTTAGATTTCACATAAATGTACTTTAGTGTATTGTACAAATTTCTAAACCAAAAAATATGTTTACATATGGTTTGAATTAAATTCTTCATTCTTTTCATTTAAATGTTTATAAATATTGTTACGTGTAAGGCCTCTAAACGGTTGCAACCTCCGCCAATAGATGGCGCTTTCGCCGGATTCCCTTGCTGGCCGATGTGGGAGTCGCCGACTGCTGTGGTCCCGTTTCCTGGGGAGGTTGGCTGTAAATATGCTTTTGTGTTGGCCCCAGGATGTAGGGTCATGTAAATACACAATGTCTGTTGTTTTATTTAGAAGTAATGTTAGTAATAGATGACAATAAAAGAAGTGCTTCAAGTCTCCGTGCCGCCTCCTGTCGTTACTCTCGCCATTGCCATCATCGCCAGGCTGCTGCTGCTACTACTCTTCTGGTAAGTCTCTCGTGTCCCCCCACCAGTGGTAAGGCCGAGAGATACTGCCAGAGGAAGGGAGTTTCCACTGGAGAGGTGGAGCTCAGGACGTCTTTGGGTGGCCTGCGGGGAAAAGCCGCAGGGAAGAGCAACAGGAGCCTAAGTAGGTGAACCACGAAGGGAAAAAGCGCGTTGTCGCAAAGAACCGGTAGGGTATCCACGCGACAACTGGTGTCAGAAGTGGGATTCTTCCTCGTGGAGGTCACCAGGAGGCTTTTTATTTTAAAAGTTTTTTTAGTTGCTGACAAAGGCCCATTGACGGGAGAGGCCAAGGGATGGCCTCTGAGCAGGACTCGCTGGCCGAGATCGACCGGAGGCTGCAGGAACACCGGGAGGAGTGGGTCAGATTAAAGCGCCGAACGGAGGAGGAAATACTTCGGATGAAAAAAGAGTTCGAAGAGGGAAGGCGTCGAAGAAAAGAGGAATGGCTTCTGTTAGAAAAGGAAAGCGAAGAGAAAAGGCTACTCAGAAACTTAAAGATGGAGAGGCTGCTGTCTCAAATGAAGGCCCACTTGCAGAATGGGACAGGTACGGCCGAGACAGCTTTGGATGATGCCAGCGAAGGCCGAGAAGAGTCCCGAAGACTGGAAGTCGAGCCGGGTCACAGGGGGGAATTGCGTGGAGTGGAGGGCCTGATTGAGGAGCCTCCTGGACAGAACCTGAATCTGCTTCACGCGGACCCGCGAATGAAGCGGCCCCAGCGGGAGAAACGGTGCCAGCGAGAAAAGCGGTACCGGCGAGGGAAGCAGTGCCCTCGGGAGAAGCGGTGCCAGCGAGAAAAGCGGCTATGGCGAGAGAAGCGGTGCCCTCGGGAGAGGCGGTACCGGCGAGAGAAGCGGTCCCGGCGAGAGGAATGGTCCCGGCGAGGGAAGCGGTCCCGTCGAGAGGAACGGTCCCAGCGAGAGGAATGGTCCCAGCGAGAGGAATGGTCCCGGCGAGAGAAGCAGTACCGGCGAGAGAAGTGGTCCAGGCGAGAGGAGTGGTCCCGGCGAGAGAAACGGGGCCAGCGAGAAGAGCGGTACGGGCGAGAGGAGAGGTCCCGGCGGGATGAATGGTCCTGGCGAGAGAGGTGGTCTCGGCGAGAGAGGTGGTACCAGCATAAGAGGCGGTGCCGGCATTAGAAGCGCCTCCGGCACGAAAGGCTGTACCGATATAAGAAGCGGAGTCGGCATAAGAGGCTGAGTCAGCATGAGAGGTGCCTCCGGCTTGAGAAGCGGTTCCGGCGTGAGAAGCGGTACCGGCTCCAGCGAGAGGGACGGCTCCGGAGAAAGGGGCGGCTCCAGCGAGAGGGGCGGCTCCAGCGAGAAAGATTGGCTCCTGCGAGAAAGGCGATTCCAGCGAGATGGGCAGTTCCGGCAAGAGAAGCGGCACCAGCGAGGAGCGTGACATCAGGGCGACGGAAGCGATGAGGCCGGATCGGGACGATCCGCCTTGAGGGGGAGGCAGTGTTACGTGTAAGGCCTCTAAACGGTTGCAACCTTCGCCAATTAATGGCGCTTTCGCCGGATTCCCTTGCTGGCCGATGTGGGAGTCGCCGACTGCTGTGGTCCCGTTTCCTGGGGAGGTTGGCTGTAAATACGATTTTGTGTTGGCCCCAGGATGTAGGGTCATTGCTAAGTCGGATTTAAGTCCTATTGAGGACGTTTCGAACTTAAACTTGGTTCACCTCAGCAATAATAGTATTTTATAATTATATTCCAAAGTGGGTTAAACTTAGATACACACACAGAAAGATGTAGCACACACCAAAAGGTGCATACATAGTTTGTCCATAGCATACATTTACTTCCTCTTTCCCCTACTTTACAAGTAGAATCATTCAAAGAAAATTATTAAACCAATAAAACCTTTAGTACATATATATTTGCTTCAAGGAGAAATTATTACAAACACATTAAAATATCAATATATGAGTTTTTATTTTGCCTCAAAAAATTTACAAGCTTTCATCTGTAGACATTTCTAAGTAGGCTTAATATTATTTCTAGCAAAAATTATAAGACTTCATGCAAAGAAAATGATTTGGGAATATTCGACCTCTCAATTCAACCAAGATACCACATCTAGATAAATGGATTAATAAAAAAAAATGTACAATGTTATAAAATAAAAGGAGAGCTTAAAACTTCTTACATAGACGTATAACTATAAACGAGCCTTTTTAGGCCCATACACTAAGATTTAAAAAATATTAACCTACCATTATCTTTCTCCACGCACCGTCCCCCCGGTTCAACCCGTCAGTTCGCTTGTTTTCTCGTAACTGTCCCCATTTCAAAAAAAAAAAACCCGCGTCCCTCCCAAAAAAAAATTATCATCTTCTTACAGAGTAAGAAGAAAATTAATTTAATTTCGCAAAATATATTCAAAAAAATTAAAAGTAAAATATTATTCCTTTTTCTAGTAAAAGAAAATTTGAATTAATAATAAAATAATAAAATATAATAGGTTTATTCCTTGAAAATTTTATTTAGTAAATTCTCCTTTAAAAAGTTTAAATTTTATATTGTTATCTAAAAAAAATACCTAATTTATCTAAAATATGTATATAATTAATTTTTATTCTATAGAATAAAATTAAATTTAGAATTTTTTTTTCGAACTGGTAATAAAATTTTAGACCTCTCTTTTTGCATATAAAGGAAGGGATAATTTATATACATATGTACATGTGTCCTTTGTACATTTTTCATCTCGGCCTTTCTGCAGCGGGCTTTGGGATACACGCCCAGAACTAATTCCAGTTCTTCATATCTTAATCACCTCGTCGTTGTCCTTCTGTAGAGGGTTGGTCGGTTTGGACAGGGTCAGCGTCATCTCCAACTGGGTGTCTTCCCCGGCTTTGGCCTTTAGAGCATCGTTGAGTTTCCTCGTTGGGGAATTCACCACCTGGACAACAAGCACTTTGGCGAGACACTGTACATATATGATGTAAATGTTTACATCATTGTTGGGTCTGTTTTGTGGAAATATGGCCCAACAATTCCTCCCCTGCCAGAGTGAAAAAAAAATGTGTTTATTCCAATTCAGATCTGTTCATGATCTATGAAAAATATGATTTTGGAAGAAAATACATTTTTTTTTACGATACCAGTATGCGCAATTACTGACACTCAGGCAAAGGGGAAACAAACAAACGGGCCAGGGTACCTGGAACAAGTTATCTTATAGTAGCATAAAAGGAAATTTTTATCCTACCATTTAGTGGGCAATATACTAAGCCCATCTTTCGCTGCCTGTATGCCGGAGGATTTGGTCTAGTTGTGAGGTGAGTCCATATAGTCCCTGCTGCAGTCCTTATAGGTGGAAAATGGGGAATTGGTCTATACCCAGGTTCTGTACAAATAGACTTTAGTCCATTCCAGATAAACATAATCATATGGGCGCCAAGGAATTGTGGGTGTAAACGTAGATATGTCCAATTCCTAAAACACATCTAAAAAAAATATATTTATTAACTATACGTGATGAGGTACATGTGGTAATGATAGGATTAAAAAAAATGATTATACAAGGTTATATAAGGCAAAAATAAATTGGTATATAAGATCAAAATAACAATAATAATATGGTAAACAAAACGAGGGGAATGAACATATACCAAAAAAAATTGAATGAATATATGATATATGTAGAAAAGAAATGACTTGATATATAGGATATACAATGATAAACAAATAAATATATATGCTGTGGTTAAATTTTTCATTCAGTACATTTGTCTGAAGATGGTAACAACGCTGTTACCGAAATGTCACACACTATTTATTTGGGTTTTGTCCCGTTATCTTATGTTTATAATCTATAATACAAATTGTGCCTTATCTATAAAAATATACATAAATATAATTAGAAAAGGAAATATACATGGTAAATGGTATATTATATGAGTAAATACTATATGCTGTGGTTAAATTTATCATTCAGTACATTTGTCTGAAGATGGTAACAACGCTGTTCCCGAAATGTCACACACCACTTATTTATTTGGATTTGGTCCCGTTATCTTACGTTTATAATCTATAATCCAAATTGTGCCTCAACTATATATAAATATACATAAATATGATTTAAAAAAATATATATATACATGGTAAATGGATATTACTGAATAGATAATATAACAAATGAATAAATATGCACTGAGGATCATGGGCATTTGGCGAGTATTTCAAAATATACATGTATTACTTAAAAGTTTGTTCTTACTAACTTGACACTGGGAGTGTTTGTCTGACGTGTTCTCCGCCTCTCTTAACCATGATGGTAAAAAAAAATAGAAAAGAAATCTTAGTAGTCAGTAATTCTTTAAACCAGATTATTTCCAAATTTACCTTATCTAGGGTGACAATCTTACTTCTCTTTGTCTTTAGTTGGACACTGTTGTCAACCTCTATTATCCATTGTTTAGCTTATCCATAGAATGTGTACTTATATTTTTAACCAATAAAATTCACTTTAATAAAATACATATTGTAACCTCAAAGAGGATAAATGTTGATGACTAACAACCTAGGTCTAACTTCTACCTTACGATATATCTTCTCACACTTGAGTTCGTAATATCTCTCTGTAATTTGACCCTTTATTCTAAAAAAAATAAAAATAAACTTATCGTTCTGGGCTATTTCTCAGCCAAAAAAAAAATTGACATTCAATCCTCCCTTAAAACTTCCTCCTTCTTCAAGTCTGGAATACTGGCCTGTTCTGACAATCTGCTCTGAAGTTCGTTTTTGTTGTCCTACTAATTTAAACTTTATCTTATCATAGAATGAGTCACACTCATTTAAAAAAAATTTACTTACTAATTGGTATTTAGACTTGAACTCGTTCCAACTAAACGTATGGCAGACAATTATCTTTAATTAGATGATAAACTTTTGCTAGCCTGGGGCGATATAAAACACAAAGAATCTGGACAGTCCATCTGTCACTTTGCTAACTGGTACCTAAAATCTGTAGACGGAATCGCCTCGTCTATTCGTAACTTGTTTCTTATTTGCTCGTATTGTTAACTTTCATTAGAAACCCCCTTCGGACTTTGACTAAGAAACAAGGAGTTATAGGGAATTCAATTTACCCACCGGATGTTCCAAATTTTGTCCATAGATGATTGGTTCCAAGCTGCGCAATACATAGAAGAGCATCTAACGTTCCAATTTCTCCCAACCTCCCGTCTGAATCACCCCCATCCCAACCACGCTTAAAGCGTCGAAAACTACGATGTCAGATCGGTTATCCGAGGTTTGTCGCTATGCGCTTAGCTTACGACATTGGCAACTAAATCCCCCACCTAGCACAAAGTTCACCTGATACCTCTCCGTCCCCTCTAATGAGGAGAAGATTTGTAGGCTTTTTGGTCTGACCTTGACCTCCCACAATCTCCTAGCCTGAGGTCCGAGACATGGTCATTATCTAAGACCCTTAGAATTCAAGTTGATATAATGAAATAAAGTAATTACTTATACAAATAAAAATATATATACTTATACTCCTCTAATAGGAGGCCTAACAAAAAGGAGCGGATATCTTCCTATCGATAGAGTTGTAAGTCCTGTGAGGCTATCAGTCCTAACAAATAAAGAAATCAAAATTAAAAAAAAAATCGAACCTGTTATATTATACTATTGGAATTTCGCTTAGATAGAATAGCTACACTTTGACCTTGTACATAAAATTGGAAGTAACATGAACTGGAGGTCGAGCATCGAACGCGTCCCATAGGCCGCCATCTTGGAATTTTACCATGATTGTACCGTCACGCAGATATCAATATTGTAAATTGTACCATAAAGGGATGGGAAGGTGACGAAATTCAACACTTAAAGGAAGCAAAACAAATGTACAACATTATCTTGTCCGTATAATAAAAAATAATAAAAAATATGCTTATCTAAATACTGCTGTATTGCTTCTTGGGCATGACTGGAAAATTTGTACTAAACCATTACATAAAAGAAATAAACGGATTACAATTTCAAATAAACTAAGGTAGAAGGTTCATGGGTAAGTAAGATCAAATAAAGACAATTATGAATCATAAAATTGGAAGTAACATGAATTGTAAGTCGAGCGTCGAGCGCGTCCCATAGGCCGCCATCTTGGAATTTTACCATGATTGTACCGTCACGCGGATATCAATATTGTAAATTGTGTCATAAAGGGAAGGGAAGGTGACGAAATTCAACACTTAAAGGGAGCAAAACAAAATTTACTACATTATCTTGTCCGTATAATAAAAAATAATAAAAAATATGCTTATCTAAATACTGTTGTATTGCTTCATGGGCATGACTGGAAAATTGTACTAAACCATTACATAAAGTAAATAAACGGATTAAAATTTCTGATAAACTAAGGTAGAAGGTTCATTGGTAAATAAGATCAAATAAAGACAACTATGAATCATAAAATTGGAAGTAACATGAACTGAAGGTCGAGCATTGAACGCGTCCCATAGGCCGCAATCTTGGAATTTTACCATGATTGTACCGTCACGCGGATATCAATATTGTAAATTGTACCATAAAAGGATGGGAAGGTGACGAAATTCAACACTTAAAGGGAGCAAAACAAAATTTACTACATTATCTTGTCCGTAAAATAAAAAATATGCTTATCTAAATACTGCTGTATTGCTTCATGGGCATGGTGTTGGGTCACTTTACAAGGTCCTATCGAGGACATCTCAACCTTATACTTTGTCTTTTAGCTCAGCAACAACATTGTTTAGTTATATACCAACTTGGGTTAAAACTCAGATACACATGTAGGAGGATATAGCGAACACAAAAAGGTCCATGTTTAATACATAATGTGCATTTTTGTTTCAGGGTAAAGTATCAAAAACACATCTTTAAAATAATAAATCAAGGGTTTTATTGTTATCTCAATGGACCTTACAATTTTCATTTCATGGACAATTCTACATGGACAAAAAAAATTTGTTTATAGCAAATTATAGGATTTCAAGCAAGAATGATTTTTTACCTATTAAAACCATAGATATGCCTTTCTCGACATACAAAACGTGCCATAATTTACAAACATACCAAAAAAAAAAAATAGTGAAACATGAGCCTTTGTTCTATCTTGGTAGATTTTCTTACAAACTTTTGTTTGTAGGCAGTACTAAATGAACATAAAATCTATTTCCTTTATCAGACTCTAAGACTTCATACAAAAAACAAAATATGAATTTTTCCTACCTATTAAAATAAGCTATAAATATTAAATATGCCCTAAATTAATAGAGAAGATGTTAACATACCATTTCTCCCCGGATGTCAGCGCTCCCTCAGGATCGACCTCTTCGTTCGCCTGCCCCCATCAAGCTTGATCTCTTTTTTGAAAACAGCGCCCCCAAAAAAAATTGTCATCTTCTTACAGAGTAAGAAAAAAAAATTTAATATTCTTAGAATATAAAAAATTGTAAAATATTATTATTCTTTTTTTTTAAGAATAAAAATTGAAATAATAAATATAAATGCTCATCCCTTGAGAAATTTGTATAGTAATTTCTTCTTCACGAAATTTAAAATAACGAGACATACTTTATTAATTTTAGAATAAAATAAATAATAAAGGTAAAATTATATTATCTTTCTTATCAAGAGATTATTTGGATTAGTAATAAAATTAATAAAATCTAACATGTTTGTCCCTTTGAGAAATTTATATAATAATTTCTTTTTTAAGAAATTTTAAAATAAGGAAATATGTCCAATCTATCTGGATATGCCAGTAATTGGCTTTATTCATTTTTAGAATAAAGAAAAAATAAATTTAGGAAATTCTCGAAATGGTAATATAACCCTTTTGGACGTTTCATATTGCATAAAAAAAGGTGATTGGCATTAGTTAACATATGTACCTATGTACATAGTTTGTACATCCTCCTCTGGACCTTTCTACAGTGGGCTTCGAATTCTTGGACAGGGCCAGTACCATCTCCAGCTGGGTGTCTTCCCCGGCTTTTGGTCTTTAGAGCATCGCCGAGCTCCTTGTTGTGGAATTCTCCATCTGGACAACAAACAATTTCGGCAAGACACTGTGTATATATATGATGTAAATGTTTACATCATTGTTGGGTCTATTTTGTGAAAAATCTGGCCCAACAATTCCTCCCCTGTCAGAGTGAAAAAAAATGCGTTTTTCAATTCAGATCTGTTCATGCTCTATGATAAATATGAATTTGGAAGAAATGCATTTTTTTTCGATGCTAGTATGTGCAATCACTGATATTCAGGCAAAGGGGGAACTAACGGGCCATGGTACCTAGAACAGGTTAACTCATAGTAATATTGAAAGGAAATCTTATCCTACCATTTAGTGGCCAAAATACTATGCCCATCTTTCTCTGTCTGTATGCCGGAGGGTTTGGCCTAGTTGTGAGGTGAATCCACACATTCCCAGCCGCAGTCCCTATAGGTGGAGATGGGGGGTGGTCTATACACAGATTCTGTACAAACAGACCCTTAGACCGTTCTAGATAAACATAATCGTATGGGCGCCAAGGAATTGTGCGTGTAAATGTAGATATGTCCAATTCCTAATAAGGTAAAAATTAAATTGGCATATGCTATCAAATAACAATAATAATAGGGCAAACAGAATGAGGGGAATGAATATATATGTCAAAGTTGAACGAATAAGATATATGCCGAAATGGAACACAATGATACTAAAAAAATTTTAAATGAATATATGTTATAAGTAGAAAGGAAATGACTTGATATATATATAGGATATACAATAATAAGCAAATGAATATATAAGCTGTGATTAAATTCTTCATTCAGTACATTTGTCCGAAGATGGTAACAACGCTGTTACCGAAATATCACACACACTAATTATTTATTTTGGAATCGGTCTCGTTATCTTGCTTTTGTAGTCTATAGCTCAAATTGTGCCTTATCTATATATGAATATACATGAATATAATTAGAGAGGGGATATACATGGTGGATGGTACATTAAATGAGTAATACTACCTCTGGATAATAAATATGCCAAATTTTTGGCAGAATATGATATATAGGAAGGAAATAACACTGATATGGGAGATACATTATGATAAACAAACGAAAATACATATATACTCTGTAGTTAAACTTATTTAGTGCGTTTTGTCTGAAGATGGTAACAACGCTGCTACCAAAATGTCACACATCATTTATTTGGATTTGGTCCCGATATCTTAGGTCTATAATCCAAATTGTGACTCATATATATATAAATATACGTGAATATAATTTTAAAAAATGATACATGGTAAATGGTATTACTGAATAGATAATAATAATAAAGGAATAATTATGCACTGAGGATCATGGGCATTTCGCGAGTATTTCAAAATTTACATGTATTACTTAAAAGTTTGTTCTTACTAACTTGTCACAGGGAGTGTTTGTCTGACGTGTTCTCCGCCTCTCTTAACCATGATGGTAAAAAAAATAGAAAAGAAATCTTAGTAGTCAGTAATTCATTAAACCAGATTATTTCCAAATTTACCTTATCGTGATGACAATCTTACCTTATCTTTGTCTTTAGTTGAACACTGTTGTTAACCTCTGTTATACATTGTTTAGCTCATCCATAGAATGTGTACTCATATTTTTAACCAATAAATTCACTTTAATAAAATACATAGATTAACCCCGAAGGAATAAAATGATGATGACTAACAACCTAGGACTAACTTCTACCTTACGATATATCTTCTCACACTTTAGTTCCTAATACCTCTCTGTAATCTGACCCTTTGTCCTAAGAAAAAAAAAATAAAATAAACTTACTGTTCTGGGCTACTTCTCAGCTAAAAAAAATTGATACTCAATCTTCCCTTAAAAATTTCTCCTTCTTCAAGTCTGGGATACTGGCCTGTTCTGGCAATCTACTCTGAAGTTCATTTTGGTGTCCTACTAATTTAAACTTTATCTTAACATTGAACGAGTTATCCTCGTGAAAAAAAAAAATCTACTTACTAATTGGTATTTAGACTTGAACTCGTTCTAACTAAACGTATGGTAGACAATAGTCTTTAATCAGGTGATTAACTTTTGCTAGCCTTGGGCGATATAAAACACAAAGAATCTGGACAGTCCATCTGTCACTTTGCTAACTGGTACCTAAAAAAAAATCTGTAGACGGAATCGCCTCATCTAATCGTAACTTGTCTCTTATATGCCCTAATTGTTAACTCTCATTAGAAACCCCCTTTAGACTTTGACTTAGAAACAAGGAGTTATAGGGACTTCACTTTTACCCACCACATGTTTCAAGTTTGTCCATAGAGGATTGGTTCCAAGCTGCGCAATATATAGAAGAGCATCCAAAGTGCCGATCCTTCCCAACCTCCCGTCTGAATCACCCTCATCTCAGCCACGCTTAAAGCGTCGTAAACTACGATGTCAGATCGGTTACCTGAGGTTTTTCGCTGTGCACTTAGCTTGCGACATCGGCAACTAAATCCCCCACCTACTACAAAGTTCACCTGATACCTCTCCGTTCCCTCTAATGAGGAAAATAAT
Source organism: Cordylochernes scorpioides (assembly GCA_030710605.1). NCBI lineage: Eukaryota > Metazoa > Arthropoda > Arachnida > Pseudoscorpiones > Chernetidae > Cordylochernes > Cordylochernes scorpioides. Next base: position 55,131,575 of record CP092874.1, read on the forward strand.
TGAAGGCTTTTTGGTCTGATCATAACCTCCCACAACCTTCCAGTCTGAGAATCGAGACATGATGATTATCTACGACTCTTAGAATTCAAGTTGATATAATGAAATAGAGTAATTGATTACCCAAATAAAATAAATTATACTTATACTCCTTAAAAAGGAGGCCTAACAAAAGGGAGCGAATACCTTCCTATCAGTAGAGTTGTATAGTCCTGTGAGGCTATCGATCCTAACAAATAAAGAAATCAAAATAAAAAAAATCGAATCTATTAAGTCCCCTAACCCTATTCTGATGTACCTTTGGTCTAACAGTATAATTGATTGTAGCTTTCTCACATTCATTCCGCATTCCCTTTCATACAATTCATTCATGGCGAGCAATCATACTAGAGCTAAATTATATTATATAAGCCAAAGCACTTCAATAATCAATGTTAACATTACCCTAACAATTGCTAATCTCCAGGACTAATGTGAAATCAAATAAAGTTACTTAATTAAAACAAATTGGGGACTAAAGCCCTATTTACTCAAATAAAATATGACTCATACAAACTCTATATAAATCACCTGCACTCAAATAAATAATATTTATACTCAAACAAATTAATAAAATTGATTGTTGGCAATCAAATACTGAAACCTAACCTATCATAAAATTTGTGCGTCTAACAGTTTGAAAAACTCTTCTTCTTATCTTGACACTTGGTGTCTAAACAAAACGAATCATCAAAACTAGCACTTAAATTGGAGCGAACTGAACTTCGAGCATTTACCTCATTGCCAAACATGATAGATCTACAAGTGTTTGCCAACCCTACTTCCTAAATAAGGTCATTGGCGTCTTCCCTTCCCTGCTATTCAGCTAAACCCCTCCTTTGGAATCATAGGGCTTTCAATACCCAACCTGCTTTGGAGTTTAACATCAGAGATCACTTGTTATCCTAACATATCAACTCTTAGACCACAACTGCCCTACACACTTTCATTAGAAATTCTCCTTGAACTGTATTTTGGACCCAAGGGATTAAAGAGAGTCAAGTTTTACCCAACGCATGTTCCAAGTTCGTCCATAGAGAATTGGTTATAAGCGCAGCAGTTATCAAGTGCGTCTAAGTTCCTTTATCTATTTTTAAAGTTGAACCAAAGTTCAGAACCTTAAATAAAAAATTAAGATAAAATAAACTGTTGAACTTACTTCAATCTTAAACCACATTGTGCTATTAATACAGAATTGTAGCTTTAATAAACACAAAAAAAACTGAAAACTCTTTGATTAATTTTCTAACATTAAAGCTCAAGGTAGCAAAAAAAAACTGAAAACCCCTTTACAATGACATTTAAAAAATCTAAAACCAAGGTTGTAGCAAAAAAAAGAATAAAAACTGAAATCCCTTTAAGACCACCTTTAAAGGCCGTCAAATCACTTCCTAATACTTCATACTATGATCAAAATTTTGACTAAATTCAGTACACATTCTATAGATTTACTTTTAAAATACAATATAACGCGGCTGATGATTGTAAAACGAAAATTAAAATTATACCGCGAATGTTTCTTTTATAAAAATCGAAATTTATTTTCAAAGAGAAATAGCGACATTTCTAACTTTGAGGATGAGGTATGGAAAGGTGAAACATGAAGAGTAATGGCGAACGGAAAAATAAAAAGTGTCCAGAGGCGGGAATCGAACCCACACCCTTCTGCTTACCGGGCAGGTGCCATGTCCACTCGGCTACCCTGTACGTATTTTTCCGTTCGTAACTAATACTTAAAGTAACATTTAAAATACAATATAACGCGGCTGATGATTGTAAAACGAAAATTAAAATTATACCGCGAATGTTTCTTTTATAAAAATCGAAATTTATTTTCAAAGAGAAATAGCGACATTTCTAACTTTGAGGATGAGGTATGGAAAGGTGAAACATGAAGAGTAATGGCGAACGGAAAAATAAAAAGTGTCCAGGGGCGGGAATCGAACCCACTCCCTTCTGCTTACTGGGCAGGTGCCTTGTCCACTCGGCTACCCTGGACGTATTTTCCGTTCGTAACTAATACTTAAAGTAACATTTAAAATACAATAAAACGCGGCTGATGATTGTAAAACGAAAATTAAAATTATACCGCGAATGTTTCTTTTATGAAAATATAACTGGACACTTTTTATTTTTCCGATCGCCATTACTCTTCATGTTTCACCTTTCCATACCTCATCCTCAAAGTTAGAAATGTCGCAATTTCTCTTTGAAAATAAATTTCGATTTTTATAAAAGAAACATTCGCGGTATAATTTTAATTTTTGTTTTACAATCATCAGCCGCGTTATATTGTATTTTAAATGTTACTTTAAGTATTAGTTACAAACAAAAAAATACGTCCAGGGTAGCCGAGTGGACATGGCACCTGCCCGGTAAGCAGAAGGGTGTGGGTTCGATTCCCGCCCCTGGACACTTTTTATATTTCCGTTCGCCATTACTCTTCATGTTTCACCTTTCCATACCTCATCCCCAAAGTTAGAAATGTCGCTATTTCTCTTTGAAAATAAATTTCGATTTTTATAAAAGAAACATTCGCGGTATAATTTTAATTTTCGTTTTACAATAGATTTACTTATTGGCAGCCTGGGCATGACTTACACCCTGTGGGCTTCTTGACCCTGGTTGAACGGCGTATTTCAAGGCCTCCTACATTGCAACCAATTACCCTATTCACTATGCCTAGTGGACTTCTTAAGATTGCCGTCTCTTGTGGTTCCTCTGGTTCTACAGTAGGACAAAATTGTAGCATAAAATTAAAAGGAAAACTGAAAACTCCTTAAATCACATCCTAACAAGGTTGTGAAAACTCTTCAAAATGATGTACTACATTAAAACAAGGTTGAGACAACTCTTTACAATTATCATTTATCACTAAAGCACACATTGTAGTTTAGAATAAAAGAAAACTGAAAAACCCTTTGAAATTCATTACTACACTAAAACAAACTTGTAGTTTTAAAATAAAAGAAAACTGAAAACTCTTTAAATCACATCCTATCACTAAGAACAAAGTGTTGTTTAAAAAAGAAAAGAAACTGAGTAGCTCTTTAAAATCATATACCAACACTAAAACAAAAATTGTAGCCAAAAAAAAAACTGAATACTCTTTAAGGAAATTCTGGCTTCTCAAAAAGGAGAATACATATTTGTTATTTAATATAACCTAACATTATAACTAATATAGACCTATGTATATAAATTAGTGTATACAGTTACTGAATTTTAGGTAAATCAGCCCATACCAACTCTCAATGCATGTTTTTGTGCTATTTACAACTATTGGCCTATAGGCCAAAACAAATTATCTATTAACACTATTTAATGAAGAGTCAAAATTGTTCTATCGAGGCAATAGTACAGTCAACAACTACTATTTAGACATTGATCACACCTTCTCCTATCATCTTCCCACCGTCTTTCTATCAACCTTTATCTTCTATTTACAAACTCTTTATCAACTTTCCCCAATTCTTTATCTTTCAACATCTTTCCGCATCTTTCAACACTTTCTCTCTGTCGATTTTCGACATCCTTCGACACCCTTTTACCACATCTCTTTCCATCTCTTGCAACACTTCTTTCTGTCGATTTCCACCCCTTTCATCATCTTTCTATCAACACCTTTCAACATCTTTAGACACCTTTCTACACTTTTTTCAACATCTCTCGGTACCTTTCGACACTTTTAACATCTTTCAACCCTTCTTACCTCCTTTCGTCTCTATTCATTGCTTTCGACATACCTCTTTCCATCTCTTTCAATACCTTGCACCTTTCAACTCTCTTCAACATCTCTTTCAACACATCTCTTTCAGTACCATTCATCATCTTCAACACCTTTCATCTCCCCTCATCACTTCTCATCGATCTCCACCTTTTTCACCCTTTTCATCACTTTCTCACTTTACGACATCCTTCAACGTATTTCAACACCTTACTCGCATCTCTCTTCCATCGCTTTCAACACCTTTCAACACTCTTTCATCTCCTCTCATCACTTCTCGTCGATCTCCACCTTTTTCACCCTTTTCAACACTTTCAACACATTTCAACGCCTTTTCATCCTATCTCTTAACGCCATTCAACTCTCTTTCATCGCTTTTAACACATTTCAACGCCTTTTCATCCCTCTGGAGTCTCCTCGAAACCCGTCATCGGGAACCAATCCCAATATTACTCTAATCCAATTTATATCGCAGGAGTCCTTCAGCGCCATTCATCTCTTTTTTATCATCTTTCTACCACACCATTCAACTCTTTTTCATCCCTCTGGAGTTTCCTTGAAACCCGTCATCGGGAATAAATCCCGATATTCGCTGGTCTACTTCGATATCTCGGGAGTCCTTTCTGGGAATCTGCTCTTCCCCTGCCACTCATCAAAGCTAACGACCTACCCTCCTATCTGCAAGGACGAAATTTCCTCTTATTCTGCCACCCCCTTTGTCTCTCCCCCTTTCAAGAGATAAGCTTATCTCGGCGGTCTTAGAGATCCTGTCTAGACTGGTCAGTAAACACTTTACTGTTGTTATTGGGAATTTGACAAGTCACTCTTCTTTAGTATTGTCTCCCTCCATGCGAGATAGAGCAACCTTATCATGGAAAAACAGAGATATATATGTACAAGAGTCGGCTGTCCTACAAGTTTGCTGAACAATACCCCCTTCAAGAAATTACGCAAGCCTTTCACAGAATTGTAGGTTCTAGATGCTAACTATAACTTGGTATGATCTTATGAATATTGTACTCTGGTTGAATCAGACTATGCAATTCCTCTCGTCCCAAAAGGAAGTTCTTAATATTGTTGACAACTCTTAACTCACAGGGTAGTAGCTTATAGAATTAAGTCGTTTATCTAAGACATGTTCATGCGGATGAATGGAGCCCTTCTAGTAGGTCATAAGTGTTCATCTGGGAACAGTAGATCTAGGTAAAATTTATTGTCATGCGTCTTTACTTCATGTAACAGGAGATGTCGCTCCAAAGGACCTTAACTTTAGGGTTAAAAAACTTGCTGCTTCTTTTAGAATAAAGCGGTTGTCAAGACCTTGATGTGGAAGGAATCTACATTTGACCAGTGTATATATTGTTGAATTTAAACTCTGCCGTCACTCTTTATCGTCGCCCAGATACTTTAGGGCGTCACTTGGTCCCTTGGTTATTACACGCGAATCCCGTCCGGTATTCAATAAGATATCAATGGTGATCTTTGTCACGTTTAGGAGGCCATCCCTTATGCGACCAAATCAACTTTCTCCCGACTTATAATACCGTCTCATCGCGGCAATTGAGATTAACTGGATCCAAGGAAGAATCTTACTTTTGTATATCTTCGTTAATTTTATTACTTCAACTGTCTTCTCCATTTCTTCTTAATACACTGGCCTGACACACTACACTTCTCCTAATCAGCAGTAACTTCAATCAATCCCAATGAGAAGGCCACTTTAAGGCGTCAGTTTCTTGTTAAACTCATGCATGGTTCCAAAAAAAAAAACTTATATATATACCACAGTGGTATCTGCTCCCACTGGTATTGGTATCCAATATGGGATCTTTCTATCTTATTTATTCAACTGTTATTAGTGTTATAACTGTAATCCCTTTTTCATCATTACTCCTAGACCCCCGCACAAACATTGTCTTTGATGTGGCTAATTCCTTAAAGTTCTGCCCTTTGAACACCCTGTTAGTTAGAATTGTATTAATTAATCACTGGAGTTATCTGCGATGAGTGGATTGAGCCTCCTTATCTAGATTTCCACTCTAACTCCAGGATCTAGACTGCCCAGACCTTTTACGAAAAAAAAAACTATATCTAAACACTATTGTCATGGAAAGAAACCACATATCTGATTCACGAGCATAATCGAAGCTTGCCTCTATAAAACAAGATAATTATAAGAAATCTGAAATTTTATATAATGAATCAGCACTATTGAAATATCTCTCTCGTTTTCTCTAAGGGAAGTGGGTTTTATTAAAAAGAGATGCTCAAACCCATACCATCAGAATACCCATGACTTTTGTTGATATATATTCTCTTACATTTGCCATGACAAAGCAATCCTTTTCCGTTGGTGTTGAAATAAATGTTCAACTCGTCTTATAAGACTCCTAGTGAATCCTTACTGAATGAATATCCATTCCTGTGCCAAATTATAATAAAGAAAAGGCTAAATATATACGGGCTTAAATTTCATCGTATCTGATCAGACCTTCTGCTGGTGATTATTTATTGTAATTAGATGCTGATAATGATGTCTTTATTTGTCCTTATTTTAGGAAAGGTGCTTCAGGGAAGTGGACAGAATCGTTGGAAATTTCATAATAAAAAAAAGGTAAATTCTTAATTATGACATATTCAATTTTATCGTGACTGTACCGTCACGTAAACAACTATTGTAAATCATACCATATCGGGATAAAAAGGATGACAAAATTCAACGTTTTAAAGAAGCAAAACAAACTATTACTATGCTATCATAGAAATTAATAGAAATACGCTTATCTAAATGTCAGGGGGTTAAGTTTAAAAATTGCATATTCATTGAAAATAGCAAAATACAAATAAACAAAATGCTGCAGTTTTACTCCAAGGGTGTGATTGGAAATATGTGCCAAACCATTATACAAAAGAAATACGTGTATTATAATTTAAAAAAAACTAAGATAGAGGTTTATGGGTAAGCATGACTAAACGCGTTCCTTGGTCCGCCATGTTGGAATTTTACCGTGGTTGAACCGACATGTAAACAACTATTGTTAATCATACCATATCGGGATAAAAAGGATGGCGAAATTCAACGTTTTAAAGAAGCAAAACAAACTATTACTATGCTATCATAAAATTAATAGAAATACGCTTGTCTAAATGTCGGGGGGTTAAGTTTAAAAAAATATATATGCACACTCATTTAAAGTTAGCAAAATATAAATAAACAGGTACTGTTTTATTTCATGGACACTACCGGGAATTTATACTAACTGTCACCTAGAAGGATCATTACATAGAATAAATTAATATAGAGGTTTATGGGTAAGCATTGTTGGAAAAAAAGAAGAATAGTAAATCAATGATCTTAAATACTTTTAGACTGACAACACTGTAATATAAAAACGACAACAAAGGAGCGTTGGTTTTGTTTACAAAATTAGTAATTGTAATGTAAATTGTTAAATGTTCTTTTCTATCTCTCTTTGAAAATAATAAATTTAAAATACTTTCATAAAAGGTAAAATCGCCTAATTCTTTAAAACCACTTCAGCTGTAAGTAAACTTGTTATTTGTTGTTTCATTGTCTGAACCATAAAAGATTCCCAACATGGTAGCAGAGCCTGGTTCTTTTTGAATCGCGGTAAAATATATATATATAATATAAATAAAACAAAAATGGCTGTCAGCGAAGATATCGCAAATATTGTGAGACTTAAAAATCCTGAAAATTTTGATTTATGGAATTTTCAGATATATATTGTTACACCTGCCTCGACCGTAGGTGCTTCTAAGGGTTTCTGATCAGCGTTCGCCATCTCATAAAATAAACCAGACCGCGTTCTCATAAAGCAATCAACTATTATTTATTAATAATGAAAGAAGTTAAACTGATTTAGAGTAACAACGAACTAAACTCAAAAAACAAAAGAAGCTCTATCAACTAAATGTATATCGCTCTTATATCAAAAGCCTTATTTACATAAATTTCTATTACCAATTATATTTTATACTAATTTACATATTTTTACAAAATAACTATGCAGAGTGTGGCACTTCTCCCTCCTCCGAAATGGTCGCGTCCTCGTGACCGTCTTCCATTCTCGCAAAGTAAGGCTTGATTCTGCTTATGTGAACTGTTGTAGGCTGTGTGCGGTTCCCAGGGTTATCTTCTGGCACGATGGAGTAGTTCACATCGGAAATTTTTTTCAGCACGATGTAGGGTCCGAAATAGCGTCTCAAAAGTTTCTCACATTTTCCAGGTTTTCTTATTGGAGTCCACAGCGCTACCAAGTCACCTGGTTCATAACCAGTTTGCCGATGTTTTTGGTTGTAATAATTAATCATTTTTTCCTGACTTTTCTCGGTATTAACTTTCACAATATCTCTCGTTCTCACGATTTTTTCCATCAACTTGCTCACGTACTCGTCATAATCCTCCGAATCGGGCTCAATGAAGATATTCGTGTCATCCAAAATCGAGACTGGTTCCCTTCCATACAAAAGGAAGAACGGGGAATATTTGGTTGTTTCTTGTATTGTCGTATTGTAAGCATGGGTTATGAATGGTAGTATCTCGTCCCAATTCCTTTGATCTACGTTCACGTACATGCTTATCATATTGATCAATGTTCTGTTCAATCGCTCTGTGAGGCCATTTGTTTGTGGGTGATAGCTTGTTGTGAGGCAATGCTGAATTTGACATATCTTGGTTATTTCTTTCACCAAATTGCTCGTGAATTGGCTTCCTCTATCGCTAATCAGATACCGTGGGGCTCCATGTTTCAAAATCACATTTTCTGTCAGAAATTTAGCAACCTCCCTCGCTGTGGCATCGATGACAGCTTTCGTTTCCGCATATTTTGTGTAATAGTCGGTCAATACTATCATCCACTTCTTTCTGTTCTTCGTAGATGGCAATGGTCCCAAAAAGTCGATCCCAACTCTCTCGAAGGGATAATTTGCAACAGGGATCGGATGAAGTAGGCCAGCAGGCAACTGATTAGAACCCTTCCTGCTTTGGCACAGATGGCAGGTCCTAACATATTCCACCACATCTTTCAGCATGGATGGCCAGAAATATTTATCCTTTAGACGGTGCATTGTTCTGGTCACACCTAAATGGCCACAGATCATATGATTGTGGTACTCTTTTAAAATGTCCCTCCTTCTCACTCTGGGTACCACCAGCAGCCAGGCTCTTCCTTCTGGCCTCGGATTTCTTTTGTACAGACATCCGTTTTCTTCTTTAAAATTTTCAACGATCGATCGCTTGCCCTCCGTGTCACCGAGGCATCTCTTGATGTTTTCGATATATTCGTCGGAATCCTCGATGACTGGGTTGAAAAACAAACTATCATAGTTATCGTCAAAATCAGCCTCTGGTAATGGACCTCGTGAAAGACCATCTGCATCCAAATGTTTTTTCCCGGATTTATAAATTATTTCGAAGTCATATTCTTGTATTTTTAATGCCCATCTTGCAAGTCTACCTGTTGGATCCCGTAGGTTTCTTAACCAACATAATGCGTGATGGTCCGTCATAACTTTGAAGCGCCTTCCATATAGATAAGGCCGCAACTTCGACATTGACCATACTAATGCCAAGCATTCCTTCTCCGTTGTCGGATAATTACGTTCTGGCTTGCTTAATGATCGACTTATGTATGAAATTACTTTTTCTTGACCATTGATAGTTTGAACAAGGGTAGCACCTAGGCCAATATTTGATGCATCGGTGTGGATCTGGGTCGGTGCTTCTGGGTCAAAATGTGACAATATCGGGGGATTTGTTAGCAAAGATTTCAGAGTTATAAATGCTTCTTCCTGAGATTCTGACCAGATGAATGGAGAATCCTTTCTTGTTAGTTTGAACAGTGGGTCAGCTATTCACGAGAAGTTCTTAATGAATTTCCTGTAATATGAGCAAAGTCCTATGAATGACTGAATTTCTTTTGTCTTTGAAGGACGGGGAAAATCTCTAATCGCTTTAACATTATGATCTGCCGGTTTAATTCCATGTTTGCTTGTCACGTGACCGAGTATTTCAATTTCTTCAAATCCAAATCGGCACTTTTTCCCATTAAGCCTCAGGTTCGATTCACGAAAGCACTTTAAGACAGCCTCAATCCTTCCGAGATGAGTGGTAAAGTCGGGACTGTAGATAACAACGTCATCTAGGTAACAGAGGCAAAATTTCCATTTAATGTTTTTTAGTACATTGTCCATAATTCTTTCGAAAGTAGTTGGGGCATTGCACAACCCAAATGGCATAACATTAAATTCGTATAACCCGTGGGATGTTGTGAAGGCCGTCTTCTTCTTGTCTTGTTCCTCGATCTCTACCTGCCAGTATCCCGATCTGAGATCTATGGCCGTGAAATATCTAGATCCCTGAAGTGTGTCCATAACATCAACAATTCTGGGGATCGGATAAACATCCTTTACCGTTATGCTGTTCAGTTTCCTGTAGTCCACACAAAATCGCCAATTGCCATCTCTCTTTCTAACCAAAATAACCGGAAAAGCCCATGGACTAGAAGATGCCCTTATTACTCCCTCCTGGAGCATATCCTGAATTTGTTCTTTGATGATGTCTCGCTCCTTAGGGCTAACTCTGTACGGTTTGTGTTTTATCGGCTTCGCATTTTCTGTTTCAAATCTATGTTTGGCCAAATTCGTCTTGCCCAATTTTGATGAAAATAGATCACTGTATTTCGATAAAACTTGCCTTAATTCATTCTTTTGGCTTAATGTCAGGTCCTCGTTTATCTGAATTTCCGTCACCTTATCTTCCTCATCATTTTCTATATAATTAACCGTGGTGGGAGGACTTGCGTAGCCCAAGGTCTGATTCTTCATTATTTTTAATGTTCGAGGATAAGGATTAGTTATCCATAAATCTGCTAATTTGTTTCTTACCGTGATCAGACATCTAGCAATTCTAAGCCCATTTGTAAGAGTTAGCCTTTCATTTGGTTCAACCACGTATTCGCCATCACCGGCCTTCATGGTTACCCTGACTAGTTTAACACAAAGCCGAGGCACTACTTCATCCTGCTGATTGATTATCTTCCTGGGTGCTTCGTTCGAGTCTTGACACTCGGTCACAAGGTCATATTCTAAAATATCCCGTTTGCAATTTATTTTCGCATTTAAACGCCTGAGAAGATCTCTTCCAATTATTAATGACCTCATATTGGACTCCAGAACTACAAATATATGATTCAACGACTTTTCGTCAATTTTTATAGCCATTGAAATGCTTCCCAATATATTAAGCCTTTTACCATCTGGGCCAATACACTTTCCATTATAGGTCTCAATACGAACGCCAGTTTCGAGAGCAGTTCTCAAATCCACAATCGAGAGATCCGCGCCTGTGTCAACCAAGGCTTCCAATATTCCAATTCTATCAACGCTCACATTTATTCGGCTTTTTGAATCCATCTCTGTGATCGCGCCTATTTTCGACATGCCCTGGTTGACTGGAACAGGCGCGCTTTCTAGTTTAAATCATCCAACACCTCGAATCTGTTGTGAGTTGGAATGCTTGGTCTCTCACACACATCGGCGTATACCTCTGGGCTCAGGTTCCGGGTGTTCAGCGGTTTTTTGTCATCAGACGGGCTGTCTAGGCTAGGGGGAACTTCCTCAACCATGCGAACATATTTTATTCTGCAATACTTTGCCACATGACCCGGTCTATTACATCTAAAGCAGATAGGTCGTCCGTCCTCGGTTCTACCTCTATCATTCCGAGGTTTTCTATCATAAGTGTTGCCAGAAGGAGTTCGTCTATATGTATCCCTTTGAGTGGATCGGGGAAATGTACGAGTCTCCTGTGGGGGGAAGTAAGTTTGGTTTTGTCTTGGTGTTCCCATCATAGGCCTCGAGTAATTTTCAGTTTTATATTATTGAAACTCTCTTGGTCGCCTGTTCCATCCGGCATGATTAGTTTCTTTTGAGAAATCCGATTCATAAGAATTTTATTCTTCTCCTTTCGTTCCAGGTATTCCTTCTCGAACCCATCGATTCTCTTACATGCTTCCAGAAGTTCGTCGATGGTTTTAGGGGGGTTGAGATATAGCGCCAGCGCGTACTCTTTCTTTAGACCTCCGATTACAAATTGAATTTTTTCCATCTCTTCCATATTGGGCTGGACTTTGCTGCATTGAAGCAATATATCTTCAGCAAATCGCATCGCGAGTTCATTCCACCCCTGCATTCTGTTCAGTTTGAGCATCATCTCGTCCTTGTTCTCTAGCGACGCGAAGTCCTGGATGAGGCGAGTCTTGAAAATTTCCCAGGTGGCAAGATTGACCTTGTGGAATTCATACCAAGTTTTAGCAGGTCCGACTAGGTTCATGGCGGCGTAGCAGGTGATGATGTAATCCGCCCAGCGGTAAAGAAACCCAACTTCTTCAAGAGAAGTGATCCATTGGCGTGGGTCTTCGTCTCCAGCATACTTCCTGATGTTCAAGCTTGGATTAAAGGGTATAGGGTCGAAACCGGCATCTTCACCAGTTGTTACACCTGCCTCGACCGTAGGTGCTTCTAAGGGTTTCTGATCAGCGTTCGCCATCTCATAAAATAAACCAGACCGCGTTCTCATAAAGCAATCAACTATTATTTATTAATAATGAAAGAAGTTAAACTGATTTAGAGTAACAACGAACTAAACTCAAAAAACAAAAGAAGCTCTATCAACTAATTGTATATCGCTCTTATATCAAAAGCCTTATTTACATAAATTTCTATTACCAATTATATTTTATACTAATTTACATATTTTTACAAAATAACTATGCAGAGTGTGGCAATATATATATAACAATTATTTTCAAAGCAAATGGCCTTCTAGATATTGTAAATGGAAAATCGTTGTTTGAATACTTGAAAGATGAAACTGGAAAAGATAAATGGAGCCTAAAAGACGCCAAAGCACAAAAATACATAATGTTAACCATTGAAAAGAATGTTTTAACACATATTCTAAATTGCAAAACTTCAAAAGAAATGTATGAAAAATTAGTAGCCATTTATCAAAGAGAAGATGAGCAATTAAAATGCAAATTACTACAAGAATTTCATGGATTCAAATTTGACAAAAATACAGATATGGCAACAAATATAAGCAGATTGCAAAATTTAGTATTCAAACTAAATAATGTAAAACAAGAAATTGAGGAAAGCTTTGTAATTTCTAAAATATTGAGCATTTTGCCAGACTACTTTAATTACTTCAGCACAGCATGGGACTCGACGCCAAAAAGTGAGAAAACGTTAACAAACTTAATATCAAGACTATCACTTGAAGAAACTAAACAAAAAGTAAAGCCTGAAGAGGGAATAGCCATGAGTGCTACTAAAGTAAAGCAGTGCTTTAACTGCAAAAAGAACGGGCACTTAGCAAAATATTATTACTTTATTAACATCATGAAACGCGATATCCCAAACTCAGGGATATTTGCGTCGAGACCTCTCTCTACATCACAACAAATCGGCTATAAACAATCCTGTTCGATTCACTATTTTACATAATTAACAAAGAAAATTGTCCGAAGAGAAAAACAAGCAACAAAGCAAAACACACAAAGCAAGCATCGCAATTCTTTTCCTTCTAATTTTCCCTCTCCCTTTTCCAATTTAAAAGAAAGTTGTAAATAAATTTGCAAAATTGATCAAAACTTTTACACCTCTCTTTATTGCTAACTTAGCAAAATATTGTAGACTAAATAAAAAATGGTGTACCATCTGTAAAAAGACAAATCATACTCAAGACCAATGCTTCTTTAAGAAATCTCAAAATAAATTCCAGGAAAATATTCCTTGCCGAATTTGTAAAAAGACAAATCATAAAGAAAAGAATTGCTTTTTCAGAAACAAAAATGAAGAAAAATTGTCCTTTTTTACAGGAGAGACTTTAAAATGTAAAAATGAGGAATTGCTAGAATTCATTGTAGACAGTGGCTCAACAAGCCATATGATAAATAGTAAAAAGTTTTTACTATATGAAGTAGATTGCGACTCAAAAATATCAATAGCAAAAAAGGAAGAAACTCTAATAGCAAAATCAGTCGGAAAAATTCAAGGGAAGAAATGTGATCTCAAGGAGGTGATGTTTGTACCAAACTTGACAAAAAATTTACTATCTGTAAGTGCCATTACCAAAAATAAAGGCAAAGTCGTCTTTGAAGATAAAAAGGTATTTGTCGTAAAAAATGGAAAAAAGGTTTTAGAAGGAGAAAAACAGGAAAATGGACTCTATACAATAAATATAGAAACAGAAAACCCCGAAATTGAAGAATCTCACCTAACAGCTACCCAAAATGAAGAAATGCTAAAATGGCACAGAAAAATGGGTCACATAAGTTTTTCAAGCTTAAAACAATTAAAATCTATGGTTAATGGAATAAACATAGAAAAAATAAGTCAAGATGAAATTTGTGAAACATGCATTAAAGCTAAGCAGGTAAGAAAGCCATTCAATTCCACTAGAACAAAATCAAAAAGGCCTTTAGAAATAATCCATACAGATGTATGTGGACCTTTAGATCCCACCACCCATGACAACAAAAACTATTTTCTAACATTTATTGATGACTACACACATTTTTGTCATGTGTATTTGTTACAAAATAAATATGAAGTAAAAGGATATCTAAAAGAATTTATTACAGAAGCAGAAAACCAAATGAATCTAAAAGTTTCAAAAATAAGATGTGACAACGGCGGAGAATATGTAAATGAAGATATAAAATCCTGGTGCGAAGCTAAAGGAATCATTATGGATCTCACCATACCTCACTCACCTCAGCTAAACGGCAAAGCCGAAAGATTAAATAGAACCCTGATGGAGAAAACTAGAGCTCTTTTGATTGATTCTGGTGTAGAAAAATACATGTGGGGAGAAGCTGTAAGGGTTTCAGCCTATTTGCTGAACCGAAGCCCTACTCAAGAATTAGAGAAAACCCCTGCAGAACTTTGGTTCAACAAAAGACCAAATTTGTCAAACTTACAACTTTTTGGTTGTGAAGCTTATGTCAAAACCTTAATACACATAAAGAAATTGGAAGACAGAAGTAAAAAATATACCTTTATAGGTTATGCACCAAATGGTTATCGCCTTTGGGATGAACAAAGCAAACGAATCTTTACAGCTAGAGATGTAATTTTTTTAGATAAAGGATGTATAAATAAAGAAGAAAAATACCTATTGTCGAACCAGAAGAAGAATCTGAAGATCAACTAGAATCAAATGAAGAACCAAGTCTACCAGAAGTCTCTGAAGACAAAGAAGATATCCCTACAAAACCAAGTACTTCAAAATATAATCTTAGACCAAGAAGTAGTTTACAAACACCATCAAGATATGAAGACTTCTATTTAGAGCAGGATGGAACAACAGAATCAGCTCTTCTAACTTACTCTGAAGCTATATCTGGTCCAAATCAAGAAAAATGGAAAAAGGCAATAAAAGAAGAAAAAGAGTCTCTTGCCAAAAATGAAGTTTGGGAAATAGTAAAAGAAAATGAAGCGTCAAACAAGAAGATTCTGACCTCTAAATGGCTCTTTAAAGTGAAAGAAGATGGTCGCTACAAAGCAAGACTAGTTGTAAGAGGCTTTGAACAAGAAGCAGGCATTGATTATGATGAGACATTCAGTCCAGTTATAAGCACTGTCTCTTTAAGGATATATTTTGCTCTAATGGCTAAGAGAAAGTTTGCTTTTAAAACATTTGACATAAAAACAGCTTTTCTATATGGGTTTTTGGATGAAGAAATATACGTTCAATTGCCAGAAGGTTATAAAGGGAACATATGCAGGTTAAGAAAGGCATTGTATGGTTTAAAGCAAGCCCCATTAAAATGGAATGAAAGATTAAAAACCTTTCTCAAATCCCAAGATTTCATACAACTAAAATCAGAGCCATGTCTTTTTAAAACCAACAAAGAAAATATGTACCTTGCAATATATGTAGATGATGGTATCTTAATGGGAGATAATGAAGAAGAATTAAATAATATTTTAGAAAAACTATCCCAAGAGTTTGAAGTTAAAATAAACAATGATCCAAGAACTTTTTTGGGAATAGATTTGTGTTTTGAGGAAAAAAATAAATTTTTACTTTCACAAGAAAATTATGCAAAATCAGTTCTTGAAAGATATAATATGCAAAACTCAAAACCAGTACCCACTCCCATTACAGATGTAGTAAAAGAATTAGACAAAAACTTAGAAATATCAAATGATAACAAATTTCCCTACAGACAAGCAATTGGAAGCCTTTTATATTTGACAAACAAAACTAGACCAGACATGACCTTTGCCACAAATTTTGAAAGCAGGTCAATGCATGATCCTACAACTCAAGATATTATAAACATCAAAAGAACCCTAAGATATTTAAATCACACCACCAATTTAGGCATATCATATGATGGAGAGATGCCATTTGAATTAAATGTGTATTGTGATTCTGACTTTGCTGGAGATATTAAAACTAGAAAAAGTACCACAGGATATGTAGTTTACTTATGTGGAGGTCCCATAAGTTGGTGCTCCAGAAAGCAACCTGTAATTGCCCTTTCAAGCACTGAAGCAGAGTTCATTGCTGCAGCAGATGCATGCAAAGAAGTGTCATACATAAGATCCCTATTAGAAGAATTAATTCCAGATAATTTTGATATAAATCTCTATGTTGATAACCAAAGCACTATAAAAATAATAAAATCAGGCCAATTCACCACTAAAACTAAACATATTGATGTCAAATATCATTTTGTGAAAGATCAAGCTCAAAGGTTTAACCTGATATATTGTCCAACAGAACACCAAATTGCAGACATCCTAACAAAACCTCTAGCCAGACCAAAGTTTGACAAATTCAAATCTCTTCTTATGACAACCATTTAAAACATAAGTCAAGTGAAGAAACTGTTGAATGTGATAAGATCACTGATTTAAGAGGGAATGTTGGAAAAAAGAAGAATAGTAAATCAATTATCTTAAATACTTTTAGACTGACAACACTGTAATATATAAACGACAACAAAGGAGCGTTGGTTTTGTTTACAAAATTAGTAATTGTAATGTAAATTGTTAAATGTTCTTTTCTATCTCTCTTTGAAAGTAATAAATTTAAAATACTTTCATAAAAGGTAAAATCGCCTAATTCTTTAAAACCACTTCAGCTGTAAGTAAACTTGTTATTTGTTGTTTCATTGTCTGAACCATAAAAGATTCCCAACAAGCATGACTAAGCGCGTTGTTTGAAAATATATTGAAATGCACGAAAATTACATAAAGAAGACTGGGAATCAAAAGAATGCGTATTTTAATGCTTAACGATGAATAATTATTAAAATTTTAAAATATGGCGGTTTAACGTATTTTTCAAAAATATGTGGAAACATGTGTTTGAAAATATATTGAAATGCACGAAAATTACATAAAGAAGACTGGGAATCAAAAGAATGCGTATTTTAATGCTTAACGATGAATAATTATCAAAATTTTAAAATATGGCGGTTTAACGTATTTTTCAAAAATATGTGGTAGAGACATGGATTTTTATCTCAGGATCGCGGGCTTACTTCCTGCAAATTACTTTGCAGTTTTCAGTAGTTTCTTGCCTCGAGGCGGGCGTCAAAAATGTTGGGTCACTTTACAAGGTCCTATCGAGGACATCTCAACCTTATACTTTGTCTTTTAGCTCAGAAACAACATTGTTTAGTTATATACCAACTTGGGTTAAAACTCAGATACACATGTAGGAGGATATAACGAACACAAAAATGTCCATGTTTAATACATAATGTGCATTTTTGTTTCAGGGTAAAGTATCACAAACACATCTTTAAAATAATAAATCAAGGGTTTTATTGTTATCTCAATGGACCTTACAATTTTCATTTCATGGACAATTCTACATGAACAAAAATTTTTGTTTATAGCAAATTATAGGATTTCAAGCAAGAATGATTTTTTACCTATTAAAACCATAGATATGCCTTTCTCGACATACAAAACGTGCCATAATTTACAAACATACCAAAAAAAATAGTGAAACATGAGCCTTTGTTCTATCTTGGTAGATTTTCTTACAAACTTTCGTTTGTAGGCAGTACTAAATGAACATAAAATCTATTTCCTTTATCAGACTCTAAGACTTCATACAAAAAACAAAATATGAATTTTTCCTACCTATTAAATTAAGCTATAAATATGCCTCTTTTGACATATTAAATATGCCCTAAATTAATAGAGAAGATGTTAACATACCATTTCTCCACGGATGTCAGCGCTCCCTCAGGATCGACCTCTTCGTTCGCCTGCCCCCGTCAAGCCTGATCTCTTTTTTGAAAACAGCGCCCCCAAAAAAAAAAAAATTGCCATCTTCTTACAGAGTAAGAAAAAAAATTATTTTAATATTCTTAGAATATAAAAAATAGTAAAATATTATTATTCTTTTTTTTAAGAATAAAAATTGAAATAATAAATATAAATGCTCATCCCTTGAGAAATTTGTATAGTAATTTCTTCTTCACAAAATTTAAAATAACGAGACATACTTTATTCATTTTAGAATAAAATAAATAATAAAGGTAAAATTATATTATCTTTCTTATCAAGAGATAATTTGGATTAGTAATAAAATTAATAAAATCTAACATGTTTGCCCCTTTGAGAAATTTATATAATAATTTCTTCTTTAAGAAATTTTAAAATAAGGAAATATGTCCAATCTATCTGGATATGCCAGTAATTGGCTTTATTCATTTTTAGAATAAAGAAAAAATAAATTTAGGAAATTCTCGAAATGGTAATATAACCCTTTTGGACGTTTCATATTGCATAAAAAAGGTGATTGGCATTAGTTAACATATGCACATATGTACATAGTTTGTACATCCTCCTCTGGACCTTTCTACAGTGGGCTTCGGGATTCTTGGACAGGGCCAATACCATCTCCAGCTGGGTGTCTTCCCCGGCTTTTGGTCTTTAGAGCATCGCCGAGCTCCTTGTTGTGGAATTCTCCATCTGGACAACAAATAATTTCGGCAAGACACTGTGTATATATATGATGTAAATGTTTACATCATTGTTGGGTCTATTTTGTGAAAAATCTGGCCCAACAATGACCCGAAAATTTGTACTAAACCATTACATAAAATAAATAAACGGATTACAATTTCAAATAAACTAAGGTAGAAGATTCATGGGTAAGTAAGATCAAATAAAGACAATTATGAATCATAAAATTGGAAGTAACATTAACTGAAGGTTGAGCGTCGAGCGCGTCCCATAGGCCGCCTTCTTGGAGCTTTACCGTGGCTATACCGTCACGTAACAACTATATTGTAAATTGCACCATAACGGGATGGAAATATGACCTCTGTACGCTCCAGGAACCTGGGTTACTTAAATAAATACATAAATGGGAAGGTGACGTAATCAAACACTTTCAGGAAAAAATATTTACCATATTATCTTATCTGTATAATAAAAAAATTAAGAAAATAAAAATATGCTTGGATATACCTTAATAAAATCATTCAGGTGAATAATATAAAATGCGCTCATCTTAACAAAAAAAACTAATATTCTCAAGAAAATGGAAAATAAAAGAAAATAAACAATTGTATTATCGAAAATTCAGTACACCTTTAGACTTTTCGAGTGAAATCACTTTGGCGAATAAAGTAATTGAAAATAAAAAAATTATTATACTTTGGTGTAATAATATAAAGCGCATGGCTTATACAATTTAAAAGAAATAGCAAAAAGGCAAAAAGAAGATGAAATATTTAAGAGGTGAAGCCCTCCCCCGCAAACGCGAGGAGGCAGAGGTAGTAAAAACCAACCTTTCGATTCAGAAGCTGGATGTCAACTAGTTCTATTGGTCGTCGCCAGTTCCCGCCTTGAGTATCCACATGTGTTTTACATGTGTGGTTTCCCCAAATACCTCTACTTCCACCCCCCTACACATGTGCCTCCCCCCTTACAGATGTGTCCCTAGGGGTTCTATATTTGGAATTTGTGGGAAACTCTGAGGTTTGAGAAAAGCATTGTTCTAGGCCTAACTTCGCGTCCCAATATTTTGAGAACTATATAAAAGCAAGAAATTATTTCCTTTATGCCTAAATTTAGAAAAGTTAAAAGAAATTTAACGAATACAATAAGCCTAAGCATTTCCTTTAATACTTGGAATATACTAAAATTCACAAAGAAAATACATAAATACACTAGATATTAAAATCTTTGAATACCACGTGGAGTTAAAAAAAAAGGTTAAGATAACACACACACACTAGGTCTAAGTATTTTTCAAAATAGGTAGAGACATGAGTCTTTCATACACACATATGCTAGATATTAAACATCTTTGAAATAACACGTGACGTGTTGAAGTTGAAAAAAGTTAAGATAACACATGTACTAAGCCAAACATATTTTTCAAAAATAGGTAGGGATATGAGTTTTTCGCACACAAATACGTTAGATATTAAACATCTTTGGAATAACACGTGACGTGTTGAAGTTGAAAAGGTTAAGATAACACATGTACTAAGCTTAACGTATTTTTTCAAAATAGTAGGGACATGAGTTTTTTTTCTATATACTAAAACACAAAATGGAAAATACATAAAATATACATAAAAATTCAAATACGACGCACGCTCGCTCTAAGCCTAATGTATTTTTCAAAAATAGGTAGAGACATAAGTTTGTAATATACTAAAACACAAAAACGAAAATACATTTTAAAAAATGCACAAATACGACACACGCTCGCTCTAAGCCTAATGTATTTTCAAAAATAGGTAGAGACATGAGTTTGTAATATACTAAAACACAAAAACAAAAATACATTTTAAAAAATGCACAAATACGACACACGCTCGCTCTAAGTCTAACGTATTTTTCAAAATAGGTAGAGACATGAGTTTGTAATATACTAAAACACAAAAAGGGAAATACATAAAACATACATAAAAATTCAAATACGACGCACGCTCGCTCTAAGCCTAATGTATTTTTCAAAAATAGGTAGAGACATGAGTTTGTAATATACTAAAACACAAAAACGAAAATACATTTTAAAAAATGCACAAATACGAAACACGCTCCCTCTAAGCCTAACGTATTTTTCAAAATAGGCAGAGACATGAGTTCTTATCTCAGGCGCGTTCTACTTTGCCCTAATGGCGTTTCACTATGTATATAATTTAGAATATGATAGAAGAAAAATTATATACAAAATTCGGGGCCCCGCGGCAGGCGCCAAATGTTAAGTCGGATTTAAGTCATATTGAGGACGTTTCGAACTTAAACTTGGTTCAGCTCAGCAATAATAGTATTTTATAATTATATTCCAAAGTGGGTTGAACTTAGATACACACACAGAAAGATGTAGCACACACCAAAAGGTTCATACATAGTTTGTCCATAGCATACATTTACTTCCTCTTTCCCCTACTTTACAAGTAGAATCATTCAAAGAAAATTATTAAACCAATAAAACCTTTAGTACATATATATATTTGCTTCAAGGAGAAATTATTACAAACACATTAAAATATTAATATATGAGTTTTTATTTTGCCTCAATAAATTTACAAGCTTTCATCTGTAGACAATTCTAAGTAGGCTTAATATTATTTCTAGCAAAAATTATAAGACTTCATGCAAAGAAAATGATTTGGGAATATTCGACCAGGCAATTCAACCAAGATACCACATCTAAAAAAAAAGCGCGTCCCTCCCAAAAAAATGTATCATCTTCTTACAGAGTAAGAAGAAAATTAATTTAATTTCGCAGAATATATTCAAAAAAATATAAAGTAAAATATTATTCCTTTTTTTTTAGTAAAAGAAAATTTGAATTAATAATAAAATATAATAGGTTTATTCCTTGAAAATTTTATTTAGTAAATTCTTCTTTAAAAAGTTTAATTTTTATATTGTTATCTAAAAAAATACCTAATTTATCTAAAATATGTATATAATTAATTTTTATTCTTTAGAATAAAATTAAATTTAGAATTTTTCAAACTGGTAATAAAATTTTAGACCTCTCTTCTTGCATATAAAGGAAGGGATAATTTATATACATATGTACATGTGTCCTTTGTACATTCTTCATCTCGGCCTTTCTGCAGCGGGCTTTGGGATACACGCCCAGAACTAATTCCAGTTTTTCATATCTTAAACCACCTCGTCGTTGTCCTTCTGTGGAGGGTTGGTCGGTTTGGACAGGGTCAATGTCATCTCCAACTGGGTGTCTTCCCTGGCTTTGGCCTTTAGAGCATCGTTGAGTTTCCTCGTTGGGGAATTCTCCACCTGGACAACAAGCACTTTGGCGAGACACTGTACATATATGATGTAAATGTTTACATCATTGTTGGGTCTGTTTTGTGGAAATATGGCCCAACATCATGTAAATACACATTGTCTGTTGTTTTATTTAGATGTAATGTTAGTAATAGATGACAATAAAAGAAGTGCTTCAAGTCTCCGTACAGCCTCCTGTCGTTACTCTCGCCATTGTCATCATCGCCAGGCTGCTGCTGCTACTACTCTTCTGGTAAGTCTCTCGTGTCCCCCCACCAGTGGTAAGGCCGAGAGATACTGCCAGAGTAAGGGAGTTTCTGTTGGGGCACGTTTTTGTAACCATACCCCAACAGAAGGCGTATGTATAATCAACATCAAATGGATACATGGCTTCCCTCCCACATAGACTTATAGACCACTTTTTTGCCCAGAAACCTAGACACTTGATGACACCAGACTTCCATGCCGAAAGCTGATGCCTGGTGGAGAAGAAGACACCAGTGACATCCAGAGACATCCGCGCTGGAAGCTGTTGTTCCATATGTACATATATTCCCCTCATCTAAAATTTAGGTAGAGGTGACCAGAAGAAATGGAGAAGGAAGATTTCTAAAAGACTGAGCCTTATAAATATCCTTCCCGAGAAAGGGAAGTGTTATATTACAGTTCAAGTGAAAGGGGCCTGTGTCGAATTTTAGCTAAGACGGGGGGGGGGCGATATATATATACCGTCCCGAGAAAAGGGAGGAACGTATTACAGCCCATGTGGAGGAGGCCCTGGGGTCTGATGAAATTTTACACTAGTGCCGTGGCTGTTTCCCTCTTTAGATTTTTTTGTTTTGGCAATACGATATGTTCTATTTTGATGGGAGAGGCCTGGGGCGTCGGTGAAATTGTATACTGGAGACGTTGGCCATTTTCATTGGTGTTTTCTTTCGACGAATGAAAATGCCAACCAATAGAAACTTTGGCGCGGCCAGCGAATGAAAATGGAGAGAGACAAGGATAAAAGAGGGTTTCTTTGCCAAAAAAGGCAGATTCAATCTGAGTCGCTCAGGGAGAGGACAGTCTTCAGTCGGGAGACCAGACCTTTGCCGGCACTTTTGAGAAAAGGTAAGCCATTTGTCATTATGACTTAGCGCCTCCCCTTTTTGTGTAGAAACTAATCTAGATTTCGCATGGGCCCTAAAGGGCTTTAAGTAACTTATAAGGAATGATAGGGTTCTTATATTTTGTCTCACTAGAATAGATGGAGATCTAGGATTTCCCCTTTATAAAGGCAAATTAGTAACTTCAGGTCACCTCTATCTAGATTACTATGTAAATGGCATATCTCGTCAGTATAGAAATGTTCCCAAATTTTAATTTATTTGAATAAATATCTAGTATATAACTTATATGGAGAAATTTTCTTGTTTCCTCTCATACATATTTCATTCTTTTGCTTTATGGTGCTACCCCCACATCTTATTATTATTACAAATTGTATTGGAATATAGAACTACCGACTCTGATGGAATGGAGTTGTGTATTGTACCTTATTGTGATACTTTAATACAGAAACAGCGGTAAATACGATTTTTTCCCGCCTTGAGGGTATCTCTTTGTCAGGTTTTAGTAATATTTGTATTTTCATATGAGGAATTTGCCCTTTTTCCACTGTTTAAATGAAATATTGTATGATTCTTACCTATTTGAAGGGAATGTTACTAATAATCAAGTATTCTAATAATTGCTGGCCAACATACATTGTTGAACGTGCCTGCCAGAGAAGCCAGTTCTCCTGTCTGTGTTTCAGTATGTTCCATCATATCTACCATTATACTATTCGTTGATTTAAAATTAATAAGACCCATGTTGCCTTATACGCATTAGATTGTTCTCTTTATGATTTTATTGAAAACCTTTTGTTTTAGATATATTACAAATGTCAATGTCAATAGTATAAGTCTATAGATTTTGCGTGTCTCATAGCTTATTTTGTTAGGTCTCGGTATAATCTTTATAAATAGAGTATTTCCATACATTCAGATAGTGACCTAATTCAACACATTTGTTGAATCTTTGCTATAAAATCGGAATTAAAGGAGTACCTACACGTTTGATCATATTATTACTGGTAAAATCTGGACCTGGTACTTCCTTGATATTTAAATTTGAAATAATATTTTCAACACCTTATATTTCTATTAAAAAAAAATTGTTAATTTGGTCTTATATTCAGGTTTATAGTTTTTTTAATAATAACATGCTCATCTTTATCTGAGATCCATTAAAGTTGTTGGATGATCCCAGAGAATTTGAAACTATATGGTTTGTCACTGACCCGAGTCCGTTAGTCTGTAGAGGCGGCCAATAGATGGCGATCAATTCCAGCGTCTATTTTGATGAGAGAACCTGTTGGGCCAGATTTTCCACCAAACAAGACCCAACAAAGATGTAAACATTTACATCATATAAATATATACGCAGTGTCTCGCCGAAGTGTTTGTTACCTAGGTGGAGAAATCCCAACGATGGCCGACAATGCTCTAACGGTCCCCCCCTCCCTGACGCAGGGCCTCTCTTGGAAGGATGTACAAAGAGCACATGTACAAATAAAACTAGACAATTGAGGACACCAGACTTCCATGCCGAAAGCTGGTGCCTGGTGGGGAGGAAGACATGGGTGACATCCGGAGACATCCGTGCTGGGAGCTGCTGTACCATATGTACATATATTCCCCTCATTTTTGTTAGAGGTGACCTAAGGAAAACAATTTGTCATATAAACATGTAAACCAATAATTTTTATATAATCGGGATATATATATTAATTAATTTCCTAAAGGAATTAATTTGTAGGGATTAATTTGTTTTATCCAATATACAATTTTTTTTCTCGCGCGGCAACACGGTAAATTGGAGGCGTGGTCATGATGACGTGCGTGTTTTTCTTCTGACGAATGAAAATGCCCATGATCACGTGGGTGTTTGCTTTCGACGAATGAAAATGCCAGCCAATAGAAATTTTGGCGTGAGGAACGAATGGAAATGAAGAGGGGCAAGGATAAAAAGGGGCTTTTCTTGGCCAAAACGGGAGGACACACACAGAGTCGCTCAGTGACAGGAGAGATCCAGCCAGTCGGACCCGAGACGTAGAGGAGACCAGACCTTACCGCCGCTTTCGAGAGAAGGTAAGCCCCGTGCCAGTATGATTTAGCCTTTCCTACCCCCCCCCCCCGTTTTATTTTTTCGAGAGGGAGCTAATTTAATTTAGATTTTGAATGGGCCCTAAAGGGCTTTAAATAATAACTTAAAGGGAATGTTAGGATTCTTGTATCTTGTCCCGTTAGGATAGATGGAGGTCTTTGTTTTCCTATATATAAAGAAGAAATTGTAACCTTAAGTCACCTCTACCTAGATTATTATGTAAATAGCATGTCCCGCCAGTCTGGAATGTCCCCAAATTCTCGACTAATCCGAATAAATATCTAGTATACAACTTAGATGGAATAGAGTTTTGTTTCACCCCATACATTTTCATTCTCTTGTTATACGGTACCACACCCCACACCTTATTATCACAGATTGTATTGAATATAGACTACCGACTCTGATGGAATAGAGTTGAGTACTATGTTTTTGCTGTGATATGTTGACACAGCAACAGTTGCAAAATACGACTTTATTAGGGCTTCCTTGAGGGTATCTCTCTGTCAGGTTTTAGAAAAATTTGTATTCTAATGTGAAGAATTTTTTTTCACTGTTCAAAACAAATATGGTATGATTCTTATCTATTTGGAGGGAATGTTACTAATAATCAAGTCTCCTAATAATTACTGGCCAACATACACTGCCGAACGTGCCTGCCATAGGAGCCAGTTCTCCTGTCTGTGTTTCAGTGAGTTATTCCATCATATTTACCATTATACCATCTCTTGATTTAAATCTAATAAGATTCATGTCGCTTTATTACTCCTAGATTGTTCTCTTTATGATTCTATTGTAAACCTTTTTGTTTTAAATTTATTACAAATGTCATCGTCAATAGTATAAGTCTATAGTCTTGCTTGTTTTATAGCTTATCTTGTTAGATTTTAGTATAATCTTTACAAGTAGGGCCCCTTCCATATATGTCCAGATAGTAATCTAATTGAATGTCTCTGTTGGATCTTTGATGTAAAAATCGGGATTAAAAAGGATACCCGTACGTTTAATCAGATTTTCTACCAATAAAATCTGAATCTGGTACTTCATGATATCTACTTTGAAATATTGATTTCAACTTACTGTACTTCAATAGAAATGTTAATTTGGTCTTATAATTTCTAATAATGACATGTTCATCTTTATCTGAGATCCCCTAAAGTCGTTGGATGACCTCAGAGAACGTGACACAAAAAGGGGGTGTCACGAACCCGAGTCCGCTGGCCTGAAGAGGCGGATAATAGGTGACGTTCAATTCCAGCGTCTAATTTTCTTATGGGAGAGCCGCCCATTATTAAGTCTATAGTTTGCTTGTCTTTATAGTTTATTTGTTAGATTTCGGTATAATCTTTACAAGTAGGGTCTCTCCCATATATATCCAGATAGTAAACTAATTCCAATATCTTAACCTCTGCGAAATCTTTATGACAAATAATAAAACTCCGAGGTTATGAGTTCTGTGTCTGATTCTGGAATCTCAATGTGCCTATTGATGCTGGCGTGCTTTTAATGATAAAGAAGCTTCTAAGTACAGTCTCTTCTGTTCGTTGTTTATATTGGCATAAAGGGTTTTTAGGTTACTTAGGTTGAAGTTGTGACCTGTATTTTAAGTGTGTTGGAATAAAGGGGAATTTCCTTTTTATCCTTTCTATTTAGGGATCTGGTATACTCATCCATTCTATCTATCACTTGTCTGCCGGTTTCGCCTATGTACATACTGTTGCATTGGTTACATTCTATTGAGTATATCGCTTGACTGTTGCATATTGGTGAATTATGGCTATTATTTTTCTTTTATGGGATTTCTGACTATTGCGCCTATGTTGGGTGTGTTTTCGCAACATGTCTTTATACCATATTTCCTAATTCCTCGGGCTATTGTTACGCTGTTAGGAGGGTACGGTATGATACAAATAGATTTGTATGTTTGACTATTGTTTGTGTTATTTGGGTTATAAATGCCTTAATATGAATCTATTTACAGTTGATCTGTAGAAATTATAGAGATCTGTTGCTATAATTTTCCTCTATGAAATAGCTCCCAGCGTCTTCAGTGGGTTGCTAAATCGCCAGAAGGCGAATCTCTTAAAAGAATGGTTGGGACAACGAGGGAGGCAGGGAGAAAGGGGCCGCCATCATCTCTTTCATGGAAGAAGAGGCAGGAGGGAGAATGGACGTAAGTTGAAACCCCTGAGAAGTTGAATTCCACATTTCATAGACCTTGTTAAGCCCGCGCGACACCCGACGCCCCATGCATTCCAGGAAGAATCCATCAACGGTCCTCCCCGATCTGCCCCCCCCCCCCTTCGGGAGGGGAGGGGTCCCTCCCACGCCTTGTATAGTTGAAAGTTTTACTTAGAGTTGTGTAGTCCTCAAATCCTTTCTGTATCCTATATATATATTATCTGATACTCCTTTTCCTCAAGTATAATCTTAGCTGTTTAAGTCCTATATTTGTCTATTTTATGTCACACGCTATTCCGAAGATGGTAGCGACGTCGTTGACAAAATGTTACACTAGCAGATTTTTTTATAAGGAAATATTCTACTAAGTCACTCCTTACATGCTCCGTTCTCGTAGGTCTAAAATCGGGGACGCGACAATGGCGCCCGCCGCGGGGCTCGAATTTAGTATATATTTCATCTTAAATACTTTAGAAGTATATACCTAGTGAAAAGCCATACTATTTAATTATTTAATTAATTAAATTGGTGAAGTAGTCTACACCCTGAGTTAAGAGTCTATATCTAGAGTGACTTACAAAATTTCCAGTGGTATTACTTAGGAATGTCATGTTGTTGCCTTGAGATTTCCCGCTGATTTTAAGAGCTATTCATAGCGTCCTTTCAGTTTTCTAACCACACCTACTGATATGATTTTAAATCGTGGATTTTTTAATTTATGCTTTCCGTTACACTGGCATTTTTATCAGGCATTGAAAGTTGGGTTGGGGCGGCGTCTACCGCATCACTCGCCGCTGTCTTTTACAATTTACTTTGTTTGTGACAAAGCCTTAATGTTATCGTTGATTTCTGATATCAAAGTAAAACGTTTATGGGGATGAGTATCTTTTATTTAGGTCTTCTCAAGCTTTCGGGCTTATCCGCCCTTCTACAAGAGAAACATATGCAATATATCAAGAAAATGTAACGCCGCCTGATCCTAAAATATTATGGTTCTATGTACATATATATATATATATATATATATACATTAGGATGTTTTGCTTTTTTTTTTCTTTTAAAGATATGTTTTTATTTGGTTAAGGTATTTACATATTCTACTATTGTTTGCTACATTCTATGAATTATCTTATAGGTTAGGAATTCTACTATTAAGTTAGATTTATGATGGTTATTGGCTATTACATATAAGTTACTTATATTACTGTTGATATTATTAGCTGGTGCTAGGATATATTGTGTTATATGTTTCGGGCAAATCTATTTTCTATTAATGCTATTGGGTTTTCTGAATAATAAAGAATCAATTATAAGCCTTTGATATCTGCTGTTTATGTTATTGTATTGTCTTCTAGGTTCTCCTAATGCGAAAGTGTGGCCTGTTTCTTTGCAGTGTTGGAAGAATTAGAGATCTATTGTCTTGATTTATAATGTTGCGTCTATGTTCATATATTCTATTGCTGACTCTCCTTCCTGTCTCCACCATGTATTTGGCTTGGCAGTTGTTGCATTCTATGGAATATATTGCCTTTTATTTTTCTGTATTGGTTAGTGGGTTTTATGATATTAGGATTATTTTTAGATAGTGGACTTTAATGGTGGAGCCTATGTTAGGGGAATTACTGTAATATGTTTGGATGCCGAAGTCTCCTAAGTAGTTGGCTATTGTTATAGATGTTTGTGAGTATGGAATGTAACATATCGCCCCATAGATATTTGTGGTATTGTTTATTGGGTTATTGATTGTTATATTTTTTGTGGAATGTTTTT
>CP092874.1:55167113-55250765 GCA_030710605.1 Cordylochernes scorpioides
GTGGAAGGCCACGGTCTGGCCAGAAGTCTGCAAGTCCCCTACTCTTTAGAGGAAGCGGAGAGGCACCAGGTGAACTTTGTGCTAGGTGGGGAGATTCAGTAGCCGATGTCGTAAGCACGGTGCTTAACGACTAACCTCGGATAACCGATCTGACATCGTAGTTTATGACGCTTTAAGCGTGACTGAAATGAGGGTGATCCAGTCGGGAGGATAGAAAGGATCGGTACGTTTGATGCTCCTCTATATATTGCGCAGCTTGGAACCAACCCTCTATGACTGGAAACTTGAAACACGTGCTGGGTGAACAGTCCCTATAATTCCTTGTTTTAAGTCATAGTCTAATGGGGGTTTCTAATGAGAGTTAACAATGAGAGAGCGTGTAAGAGACAAATTACGATTAGACGAGGCGATTCCGTCTACAGATTTTAGGTACCAGTTAGCAAAGGGACAGATGGACTGTCCAGATTCTTTGCGTTTTAAATCGCCCCAGCCTAGCAAAAGTTAATCACCTAATTAAAAGACTATCAGTCTACCATACGTTTAGTTGGAACGAATTTAAGTCTAAACATCAATTAGTATGTAGAATTTTTTTTTTCACGAGAATAGCTCGTTCTATGTTAAGATAAACTTTAAATTAGTAGGACATCTAAATGAACTTCTGAGGCAGATTGCCAGAACAAGCCAAAATAGCGTTCCAGATTTAAAAAGGGATAAATTTTTCTTTTAGGGAAGATCGATTCGGCCGTGAAATGGCCTAGAGCTATGAGCTAGTATTATTTTATTGTAGACATAGAATAAAGTATTTTCAGAGAGATATTAAGAACTCGAGTTGCTAGTCAAAATTATGAGTACACATTCTATAGATCATCTAAACAATGTATAATAGGGGTTAACTACATGTTCAGGTAAAGAACAAAGGTAGGTTAGATTGTCATCACGACAAAGTGATTTAGAAATAATCTGGTTTGGGAACGTATTGGCTACCATGATTTCCTTCCTATATATATTTTCCCTGATTTAAGAGAAGCGGGGAACACACCAGACAAACACTCCCAATGACGAGTTGGTATGAACAAGTTTTAAGATATTACATGTAGAATTTGAAATAGTAGTGAAATATCCTAGACCCTCAGTGCACATCTATTCGTTTTATTATCATTATACACTCAATATTACTATATAGCATGTATCATTCCTTTATTATATTCATGTATATTTGTATATATAAAGAGCACGATTCGGATAATAAATGTGTGACATTTAGGTAACAGAGTTGTTACCATCTTCAGATAAAATGCGCTAAACAAGTTTTGATCACAATATAATATATATATATTTTTTGTCTATTTACCATAATATTATTCTCATATCAGTGTTATTATAATGCACTCCCATATCAATGTTATTTCCTTCCCATATATCATATTTTTGTTTGGCATATTTATCATACAGAGGTGATATTTCCCCATTTAATGTATCATCCACCATGTTTACCCTTTCCCCTAATTACCTGCTCGAATATTCATATATAGATAAGACACAGTTTGAGCCATAGACTACAAAAGGATAAAGGTAATGAGATCGAATCCAGAACAAATAATTAATATGTGTTATATTTTGGTAACAGCATTGTTGCCATCTTCGGACAAATGTACCGAATGAGGATTCTAATCACAATTTATATATATTCATCTGTTTACCATAGTTTATCCTATATATATATATCAAACCATTCCCTTCCTACTTATAGTAAATATCCATTTTAATTTTTTTATTATCATTATCATAATAACCATGTATAGTCATTCCTTTGCTGTCATATATATCATATAGAGTCTATAAAGTTTTTTTTTTATATGTTTTAGGAATTGTACATATCTATGTTAACACGCACAATTCCTTGGCGCCCTTAATAATTATGTTTATCTAGAAGGTACTGAGAGTTTGTTTGTATAGAATTGATGCTTAGACCATCCCACACCTCCACCATAGGGACTATGGCTGGGAACATGTGGACTCGACTCACATCTGGGCCAAGACTCCCCGGAATACAGACAGCGAAAGGATGGGCTTAGTACATTGCCCATTAAATGGTAGGGTAGAATTTCCTCCAGTAATTACATTGAGATAACATGTTCCAGGTTCATGGCCCGTGTATTCCTCCTTTGCCCGAGTGTCAGTGATTGCAAACTGATATCATAAAAGAATGCATTTCTCCCAATTTTCATATTTCTCATAGACTATGAACAGATATGAATTAGAATAAACACATTCTTTCACTCTGGTGGGGGAGGAATTGTTGGGCCAGATTTTCCACCAAACAAGACCCAACAAAGATGTAAACATTTACATCATATAAATATATACGCAGTGTCTCGCCGAAGTGTTTGTTACCTAGGTGGAGAACTCCCAACGATGGCAGACGATGCTCTAACGGTCCCCCCCTCCCTGACGCAGGGCCTCTCTTGGAAGGATGTACAAAGAGCACATGTACAAATAAAACTAGACAATTGAGGACACCAGACTTCCATGCCGAAAGCTGGTGCCTGGTGGGGAGGAAGACATGGGTGACATCCGGAGACATCCGTGCTGGGAGCTGCTGTACCATATGTACAAATATTCCCCTCATTTTTGTTAGAGGTGACCTAAGGAAAACAATTTGTCATATAAACATGTAAACCAATAATTTTTATATACTCGGGATATATATATATTAATTAATTTCCTAAAGGAATTAATTTGTAGGGATTAATTTGTTTTATCCAATATACAATTTTTTTCTCGCGCGGCAACACGGTAAATTGGAGGCGTGGTCATGATGACGTGCGTGTTTTTCTTCTGACGAATGAAAATGCCCATGATCACGTGGGTGTTAGCTTTCGACGAATGAAAATGCCAGCCAATAGAAATTTTGGCGTGAGGAACGAATGGAAATGTGAGAGGCAAGGATAAAAAGGGGCTTTTCTTGGCCAAAACGGGAGGACACACACAGAGTCGCTCAGTGACAGGAGAGATCCAGCCAGTCGGACCCGAGACGTAGAGGAGACCAGACCTTACCGCCGCTTTCGAGAGAAGGTAAGCCCCGTGCCAGTATGATTTAGCCTTTCCTACCCCCCCCCCGTTTTATTTTTTCGAGAGGGAGCTAATTTAATTTAGATTTTGAATGGGCCCTAAAGGGCTTTAAATAATAACTTAAAGGGAATGTTAGGATTCTTGTATCTTGTCCCGTTAGGATAGATGGAGGTCTTTGTTTTCCTATATATAAAGAAGAAATTGTAACCTTAAGTCACCTCTACCTAGATTATTATGTAAATAGCATGTCCCGCCAGTCTGGAATGTCCCCAAATTCTCGACTAATCCGAATAAATATCTAGTATACAACTTAGATGGAATAGAGTTTTGTTTCACCCCATACATTTTCATTCTCTTGTTATACGGTACCACACCCCACACCTTATTATCACAGATTGTATTGAATATAGACTACCGACTCTGATGGAATAGAGTTGAGTACTATGTTTTTGCTGTGATATGTTGACACAGCAACAGTTGCAAAATACGACTTTATTAGGGCTTCCTTGAGGGTATCTCTCTGTCAGGTTTTAGAAAAATTTGTATTCTAATGTGAAGAATTTTTTTTTTCACTGTTCAAAACAAATATGGTATGATTCTTATCTATTTGGAGGGAATGTTACTAATAATCAAGTCTCCTAATAATTACTGGCCAACATACACTGCCGAACGTGCCTGCCATAGGAGCCAGTTCTCCTGTCTGTGTTTCAGTGAGTTATTCCATCATATTTACCATTATACCATCTCTTGATTTAAATCTAATAAGATTCATGTCGCTTTATTACTCCTAGATTGTTCTCTTTATGATTCTATTGTAAACCTTTTTGTTTTAAATTTATTACAAATGTCATCGTCAATAGTATAAGTCTATAGTCTTGCTTGTTTTATAGCTTATCTTGTTAGATTTCAGTATAATCTTTACAAGTAGGGCCCCTTCCATATATGTCCAGATAGTAATCTAATTGAATGTCTCTGTTGGATCTTTGATGTAAAAATCGGGATTAAAAAGGATACCCGTACGTTTAATCAGATTTTCTACCAATAAAATCTGAATCTGGTACTTCATGATATCTACTTTGAAATATTGATTTCAACTTACTGTACTTCAATAGAAATGTTAATTTGGTCTTATAATTTCTAATAATGACATGTTCATCTTTATCTGAGATCCCCTAAAGTCGTTGGATGACCTCAGAGAATGTTACACAAAAAGGGGGTGTCACGAACCCGAGTCCGCTGGCCTGAAGAGGCGGATAATAGGTGACGTTCAATTCCAGCGTCTAATTTTCTTATGGGAGAGCCGACCATTATTAAGTCTATAGTTTGCTTGTCTTTATAGTTTATTTGTTAGATTTCGGTATAATCTTTACAAGTAGGGTCTCTCCCATATATATCCAGATAGTAAACTAATTCCAATATCTTAACCTCTGCGAAATCTTTATGACAAATAATAAAACTCCGAGGTTATGAGTTCTGTGTCTGATTCTGGAATCTCAATGTGCCTATTGATGCTGGCGTGCTTTTAATGATAAAGAAGCTTCTAAGTACAGTCTCTTCTGTTCGTTGTTTATATTGGCATAAAGGGTTTTTAGGTTACTTAGGTTGAAGTTGTGACCTGTATTTTAAGTGTGTTGGAATAAAGGGGAATTTCCTTTTTATCCTTTCTCTTTAGGGATCTGGTATACTCATCCATTCTATCTATCACTTGTCTGCCGGTTTCGCCTATGTACATACTGTTGCATTGGTTGCATTCTATTGAGTATATCGCTTGACTGTTGTATATTGGTGAATTATGGCTATTATTTTTCTTTTATGGGATTTCTGACTATTGCGCCTATGTTGGGTGTGTTTTCGCAACATGTCTTTATACCATATTTCCTAATTCCTCGGGCTATTGTTACGCTGTTAGGAGGGTACGGTATGATACAAATAGATTTGTATGTTTGACTATTGTTTGTGTTATTAGGGTTATAAATGCCTTAATATGAATCTATTTACAGTTGATCTGTAGAAATTATAGAGATCTGTTGCTATAATTTTCCTCTATGAAATAGCTCCCAGCGTCTTCAGTGGGTTGCTAAATCGCCAGAAGGCGAATCTCTTAAAAGAATGGTTGGGACAACGAGGGAGGCAGGGAGAAAGGGGCCGCCATCATCTCTTTCATGGAAGAAGAGGCAGGAGGGAGAATGGACGTAAGTTGAAACCCCTGAGAAGTTGAATTCCACATTTCATAGACCTTGTTAAGTCCACGCGACACCCGACGCTCCATGCATTCCAGGAAGAATCCATCAACGGTCCTCCCCCGATCTGCCCCCCCCCCTTCGGGAGGGGAGGGGTCCCTCCCACGCCTTGTATAGTTGAAAGTTTTACTTAGAGTTGTGTAGTCCTCAAATCCTTTCTGTATCCTATATATATATTATCTGATACTCCTTTTCCTCAAGTATAATCTTAGCTGTTTAAGTCCTATATTTGTCTATTTTATGTCACACACTATTCCGAAGATGGTAGCGACGTCGTTGTCAAAATGTTACACTAGCAGATTTTTTTTCATAAGGAAATTCTACTAAGTCACTCCTTACATGCTCCGTTCTCGTAGGTCTAAAATCGGGGACGCGACAAACCGACCACTATTTTATAGATCATTTAATTTATTGTAGGGACACATGTCGATAGTGTGTAACGAGAACTCAACACTTCTATGTCACACGCTATTCCGAAGATGGTAACGACGTTGTTACCAAAATGTCACACTTGAATATTTTAATAAGGAAATTTTACTAAGTGACATCTTACATGCTCCATTCCCATATGTCTAAAAACAGGAGGAGTCTAACATTTCCACTGGAGAGGTGGAGCTCAGGACGTCTTTGGGTGGCCTGCGGGGAAAAGACGCAGGGAAGAGCAACGGGAGCCTAAGTAGATGAACCACGAAGGGAAGAAGCGCGTTGTCGCAAAGAACTGGTAGGGTATCCACGCGACAATATATTAATAATATATGGTTTTTGTGTGTTTGCCTTGGTGTATTTTTGTCAGTTTATCAGTAATTTAATATAATCGATAAATCATTTGAGAAATACATTGAAATAGAAAATATATTATTCGAAAGTATAACATATTTCGACACTATGATAACTGAGCTAACAATAGGAATTGGTCGGCCCACGTTGAAGGCTCATTGAAGAGCTGATTTCTGACGATTTCGTCCCGAAATCCATGAAGGCTCTTTCGTTCTCAGGGAGTTCACGAAATATACATCCTGCTATATAAAATAATATAATTTATATATATCCTGCTCGCACTGGGGTTTAAAAAATAATTGACAACTATAAGTTGTGATTAAGACTACATTATATTTATTTATCTCTTGAAACGGTCACACAAAGATAAGAAATAAAAATAAATAAAACGAGCAATGAGGATAGATTGGGATAATATACATGAATAAAATCTGTTTGAAAATTATTATTGTAATTTACTTATATTAGTGCTTCAGTTGGATGGCTGGAAAATTCCTTCCACTAAAATCTTGTAGAACTACATTTTTGTCTAATTTCTCAGGAGCTCTGACTCTTCTCCTTCCCCCTATCTTATTTTTCTTATCGCCTACCTCAAAAAAATGCGCCAAAATTATTTTAACAGAGTAAAAAAAAATTCTATAATATTCCAAATTAAAAAAAAAATTGAAAATTAAAAATTATAATTAAAAGTTATTATTCAAAAATATTATTTTAATTGACGAATATTATTTGAAAATATAAGACAAAATAGCTGCTTATTTATTAAAAAAAGGAAATTTATTATAATATTATAAGTTATATACAAAATTAGGAATAAAAGGAGGTGAAGAGATGGGCTGGTTTGACAATGAAGAATGCTCGAAGTCCATTTCTTTCTTTTCGAGGCAGCTTCATCATTGTCCACCAGCTTTCTATTAGGTACTGTGGGTGAACTTTGTGGAGGCCACAGGAGTGGCCTCTACATCTTCAGCTGTCCAGCTTTCTTGAGACGTAGAATGCAAACAGCTTTACTACTTGGATTCATCCTTGTTTGATTTGTTAGCGTCTTGTACAAAACAACGAATCACTAACTTATCATGAAGACGTAACTTTATTCACTCGCTTTGTTGTGATATGTTATTTTACATATCCTACATGAACCAAAACATTAACTTGTGATGATGATATATTCAATCACTGAATAACCTAACATCTTCCCTTTTTTTACTAGTCTTTAAATCTACTTGGTTTTTTCACCAGTCGACCTGATCTGGTTCTAGTCTCTGATGCAGCATTCTCAGGTTCACTTACCGTGGGGCTGTCACTCTTTGATTGGATTCTGCATTCGGTAGTTTCAATTCGGGTTCTTTTCACAATGTTGTCTCCTCCTGCTGATGAAGTAGATGGTAAGCAATTTGATACAGTTTGTTCTTGATCAATGCTTTCTTTTCTTCCTTCTTCTTGATTGTTTGTAGATTTTTGATTTGCTGAAGCCTGTTGTGGTTTAATCCAGGTTCTATTTCTTCTGTAGGTTCTACCATGAATATTCACATCATAGGATCTTGTGTTGTGTTCATTTGTGATGTTAGCTTTGGACCATGATGGGGTGGTATTGGGTGTTCTGACATACACTTCTTGTCCTATGTCTAAGTCTGGTAAATTTTTAGATTTTCTATCATAGTAGTATTTTGCCTGTTGTCTTTTGATGGATATTTTATCTGGAATATTTTCTGGAATTGATGGTTTAAGTAAATTTGGGTGAATTGGCAGTATAGCTCTAGTTCTTCTAGACATGATTCTTTGTACTGGGCTTGAATCTATGTCTATAGTGGGTGTATTTCTCCAATTTAACAAATTTTGCCAAAAATCACTATTTTCTTGTTTAGATTTCTTCAGTAAGTTTTTTGGCTATTTTAACTGCCGCTTCAGCTTTTTCATTTCCCTGACTGTGAAGTGGTGATGATGTAGAATGTTGAAATTGCCATTCTTTGCTGAATTTTTGGAATTCATTTGATGTAAATTGCCTTCCATTGTCTGAGACTATAATTTGAGGAATTCCATATCTGCTGAATTGTCTTTTGCAGCATTCAATTATGTATTCAGATGTTGTATTTTCTAGGTATTCTACTTCAAAAAATCTGAGTAATGATCCACTTTTATTAAGTAATTCTGTTTAAAGATTTCGAATATATCAAGAGATATTCTTTCCCAGGGATAATTTGGAATTTTGTGAGATTTCATTGGTTCTCTCACTTGATTCTGTGAATTTGATAGACAAATAGAACAATTTTCAATTTCTTGCCCTATCTGTGCATTCATTCCTGGCCAAAAGATATTGTCTCTTGCTCTTCGCATACTTGAATTAATTCCAATATGTCCTTGATGGGTTTTCATTATCATCTCTGCTCTTAATTTATTTGGAATTACAATTCTATCATTATTTAGTATGATTCCATCTTGAACTGTTAATTCTTCTCTAAAATTCCAATATTCTCTGGTTAGCATTGAAGTTTGATTTTTATTTGGTGGCCATCCATTTAGAATAAGTTTCTTCACTTCACACAGAATAGGAACAGATGATGTTTCTTCTCTAATTCTCAGGACAGTGTCACTGCATACACTTAATGTTTCCATAACATTGACTGTGGCAATTTCTTTGTAAATGATGTCAATGGGATACACATCATATTTCAGATTTTCATTCCTTACATCTTTGATGCAAGCTCTTGAAAAGATGTCCGCCAAGTGCATTTGTGATCCTTGGACATGTTCTAGTTCTAAGTTATATCTTTGCAGTCTCAAAAGCATTCTTTGGAGTCTTTGTGGCGCTTTTAGAATAGATTTCTTAAATATTGACAAAAGAGGCTTGTGATCAGTTTGCACAATCACTTGACATTTGCCCAAAATGTACTGATGAAATCTTTCGCATGCAAAAACAATTGCAAGACATTCTTTTTCTATCTGAGCATAGTTTTGCTCAGTCTTGCTTAGACTTCTAGATGCAAAAATTATTGGCTGGCTTTCTTGTAGTAGGGTAGCTCCAAGTCCATGTTTACTTGCATGCATTGTATATCAGAATGTCATCAGCTATTATTTCAATTCCTTCAAGACCTTGGAAGATTTCATAGAGTCTTCTTTGGTATTCTTCAGAAGCAGTCTTTAATCCAAATGGCATTCGAAGAAATTTGTATCTTCCAAAGGGAGTCCAGAATGTTGTAAGGTTTGATGATTCATCAGAGAGCTTCACATTCCAAAAACCATCTTTAGTGTCCACTACTGTGAATATTTTGGCATTTTGAAGATTTGGTGTTATTTCTTCAATTGTCGGTATTGGGTATTCAGCTCTTTTCAAGGCGACATTTAATTCTCGAGGATCAATGCATATTCTTAACTTCTTAGTTGACTTTACTAGTACTAGATTGCTAATCCAGTCTGTTGGATAATCAACTTTGGCAATGATATTTTTCTTTTCCATGTCAATCAATTTTTCTTTTAATTCTTTTCTTAAGGTAATAGGTACTCTTCTAGGTGCTTGCTTGATGGGTTTGATTGTAGGATCTGTTTCTAGTTTGTATTCCCCTTGTAAGCATCCAATGCCTTCAAATATGTCTTTATATTTATCTAGAAGGTTATTTTGTTTTGTCCATGTGGATTCAATTTTGCATAAGTCAGCTTTAATTTCTATTAAATTCAATTTCTGGCAAGTTTCAGCACTTAGAATAGGTTTTTCCCAATGATCTATCACTTGGAACACTATAGGATGTTGCTTGCTTTGGTGGGAACAGTTGATTTTGATTTGTCCTCTTGGCTTTAATATTTCTCCTCCATAGCATCTTAGTTTGATGTAGCTTGGTTTAAGAGAAGGATTGCCATCTTGCATGATTTTGCATAAATCTGCAAAATTTAAAACATTGACAGTGATATATAGCTATCAATAAATATGTATATATATATGTTTCTATGAAAATGTTAATCTGCAAGATGCAGGTTATCATCATCCCTTTTTGATTTGTTTTTGTCACTTTTTGGCGTTCCGAAAATAAACAATAAAAGGCTGTATCAGACTTTATTAAGACAATAAAGATTTGCTAAAAATAAATGTGTACGAAGATGTTGCATTTGGCGACGAGGATATAAGAGTAAGTACCCTCGAATTTTGAAGTAAATATTTTTAGAAAATATCTTTGATTTTGCATATAATTGAAAGTAAATTTTTAAAGACACAAATTGCAAAGTTTTAGGATGCAAATTTAAGAAAGAGTGAAAAAATGGCTAGTTACCAATTTAAGGAATATAATGAGGAAACTGAAACTTTTGAAACGTTTTATGAACGATTGGAACACTTTCTCATATTGGAGGAGGCAGGGGATGAGAAGAAAAAGGCTTATCTCCTAACCCTCATGGGAAGTAAAACATATGGTGTTTTGAAGAATTTGTGCAGTCCTATTCTACCTAAAGATAAAACTTTTGATAACCTAATAAATATCTTGAAAAGGCACTTCTCTCCAAAGCGCTCAATTGTAGTAGAGAGGTTCATTTTTTTTAAAAGAATGCAATTAAAGGAAGAAAGCATCTCGGATTACTTGGTGGAAATTAAGCGTTTGGCTTCCTCATGCAACTTTGGAAATTTTCTGGAGGATTCTTTACGTGATAAAATGGTTTGTGGATTATATAATGCCAAAATACAAAATAGAATTTTGTCGGAGGGCGACATTTCTTTAGCTAAAGTAATTGAGATAGCATTATCTATGGAAGCGGCCGAGAAAAATACAAAATTATTTCACTTGGAGCAGGGTGAAGATTGTGTAGATAAGTTGAGGATGGAACGCAAGGTTGAATCAAATTTCCAGAATGGCAAATGTAAACATTGTGGTAAACAGCATAAAGAACTATGTAGATTTAAGGAGGCGATATGCTTTAAGTGTAATAAAAAAGGACACATTGCCTCAATATGTTGGAGCAGTAGAATAAATCTAAGGCAACATCAGAATCAGCCAGGAAATATACATCAGATAGGAGACCAAGAAGAGGAGGAAGAGTATGTCCAGAAAATTATAAGCGTGACGATACCTGAGTATAAAATTAATTTTGCCTCAAGTGACCCTCCCTATCTGATGGAGTTAAAAGTAGAAGGAAACTTTATTAAATTTGAAATGGATACGGGTAGTGGTCTAACACTGATATCAGAAAAGGATTTTAAAAATAGTCTTCAACACTTGAAATTGGAAAAAGCGAGTATTATTGTAAGAACTTATGATGGTACCGTGGTACCCATTCTGGGTAAAATC
The DNA here is from genome assembly GCA_030710605.1 of Cordylochernes scorpioides. Lineage (NCBI taxonomy): Eukaryota > Metazoa > Arthropoda > Arachnida > Pseudoscorpiones > Chernetidae > Cordylochernes > Cordylochernes scorpioides. Next base: position 55,178,470 of record CP092874.1, read on the forward strand.
AATGTCAAAGTGGAGTGTCAAGATATTACTTACAAACTTAGAGCGTTGGTGGTGAAAGGAGAAAAGAGGGCTTTGATGGGAAGAGAATGGATAAATAGATTGAAATTGGGCTGTTTCGCGGTAAAACATATGCCTGTGGAAATTACCATTGAGGAAATTTTGAAGGAAAATCAAGCCCTATTTGTGGAGACAACCGAACCAATAAAAGGTTTCACATTTTCAGTAAACATGTGTGATGTGAATCCAATTTTCCATAAGGCTCGTCTGGTGCCTTTCGCCATTAGGCCAGCAGTTACTGAAGCATTAGACAAAATGGTGGCTAAGGGTTATCTATGTGAGGTGGCGAGCAGTAAATGGGCCACTCCAGTGGTTGTAGTGCCGAAGAAAAATAAAGAGATCAGAATTTGCTGCGACTTCAAGGTAACTCTAAATAAATATTTGGACACTGCGGCCTATCCCCTTTCCACACAGCAAGATTTATTCTCCACATTGGCCAAGGGAAAATACTTTTCTAAATTGGACTTGAGGAACGCTTATCTGCAATTAGAGGTGGACCCAGGCACCCGTCCGTTACTAACGATAAATACTCATAAAGGGCTTTTCAGGTTTAAGAGAATGCCATTTGGATTGGCAAATGCGCCCAGTTATTTTCAATCTGTAATGGATAGGGTTTTGTCAGGTATAGGAGGCGTAATTTGTTATATTGATGATGTCCTTATAGCCACAGCATCAATTGAAGAACATTTGGCGTTGTTGAAGACTATATTTGCTCGCTTGGCGAAGTATAATATCAAACTAAAGAAAGAAAAATGCCTATTTTTGCGAAAAGAAATTGAATATTTAGGACATCTTGTCACGGAAGAGGGCATCAGACCTTTAGATCATAAGGTACAAGCAATACAGAAGGCCAAAACGCCTACGAATATCTCTGAATTAAGGTCATTTCTTGGTTTGGTAAACTTTTATGGGAAGTTCATACCCAATTTGCCAGAGCTTTTGAAGCCTCTTCATGAGCTTCTTCACAAAAAACGTCCTTGGGTTTGGACAAAGGAATGTGGAGAGGCCATTGACAAGTGCAAGAATAGCATTACCTCTGAGAGGGTGCTAGTCCCGTATGATGCGACTTTGCCATTGTGTTTGGCCACTGATGCATCGCAGATTGGAGTGGGCGCTGTGTTGTCACATATTATAGAAGGCCAGGAGAGACCGATTATGTTTGCCTCACGGACTTTATCGGAAGCAGAACAAAATTATTCTCAGATTGAGAAGGAGGCTCTAGCCATTATTTATGGAGTTACCAAGTTTCATCAATTTATTTATGGAAGAAAATTTATTCTTATTACAGACCATAAGCCATTGGTGACCATTTTGGGCTCAAGATCAGGAATCCCCACCTTATCTACTTCAAGATTGCAGCGTTGGGCGCTTATTTTGTCAGCTTATACTTACGATATTAAATTTCAAAGAACTCAAGACCATGGGAATGCAGATCTTCTGTCACGTTTTCCTGTGGGCTGTGAAGAAATTCCAAGATTAAATAATGTCTATGCTTTATCCTATGTGGAAGAATTGCCGATCACAGCAGAGGAAATTGCCACGGAAACTGAAAAAGACGAAGTGCTCTCATTGGCCAAATTTTATACTCAGCAAGGCTGGCCTGAAAAGGTGGCTGATCACCTCAGACCTTATTTTCAAAGGAAACTTGAGCTAACTGTAGATGGGGAGTGTTTGGTTTGGGGAATGAGAGTTGTCATTCCACCATCTCTCAGAATAAAAATGTTGAACTGTCTTCATGAGACTCATTCCGGTATGAACAAAATGAAGGCTGTAGCAAGATCACATTTTTGGTGGCCAAATCTAGATACCCAAATCGAGTTTTTGGTAAATAAGTGCAGAAGCTGTCAGCAATCCCAGGATGGGCCAAATAAAGGAAAATGGCAACCCTGGAGATGGTCAACCAGACCTTGGCAAAGAATCCACATTGATTTTGCAAATAAGGAAAACATTAATTTATTAATAGTAGTAGATAGTCATTCGAAGTGGATTGAAGCCATCCCAATGAGAGAGACCACCACACGCAAAACCATTGAGCAACTACGGCGACTTTTTTCTTCCTATGGTCTACCGGAGGAACTTGTATCTGATAATGGACCTCAGTTTACTGGTAGTGAAATGAAAGGTTTTCTGGAAGGAAATGGAATTAAACAAACATTGATCCCGGCGTACCACCCGCAAAGTAATGGCTTGGCTGAAAGAGCGGTTAGAACAATTAAGACTGCCCTGGATAAAAATAAAAGGAAAATTGGGGATACCATTCAAGACACCTTATCAAAAGTTCTTCTGGCATATCGAAGCACCCCGCATGTGACAACGGGAAAGACTCCATCAGAGCTCTTTATTGGGCGTGCGCTTCGAACCAGAGTATCGTTGATACATCCCAGCTTGACATCTAGAGTTAGGGACCAGCAAGCCAGGCAAATGAAGTATGATCGGCGAACCCAATTGGAAGAATTCCAGATAGATGATTTAGTGTGGTGTAAAAACTTTAGAGGTGGTGATAAATGGATCCCGGGAAAAATTGTGGGCAAGAAGGGAACTAGAGTCTACACCATTTTGATCCACGGACAGGTAAAGGCCTATCACAGGGATCAAATTAGAAAAAGGTGGAGGAATGGTGAGGAAGATGAGAGTGGAGATGGAGAGCGTCAACCCGAGCACTCAAGAGGAGCAGGTCCCAGTGCCATAATCTCGGAGGTTGTACGAGACAGAGGTTATATGGAGTCGCTGTCACCAGGACTAACTAGCCAGCGGTCGGATCAAGATTCAGAGGTTCAGAGTGATACAGACGATGGAAAGTCATTGGAGCCTCTTCGCTCGCTGGACCCCGAGGCCTTGAAAGAGGAGGGTCCTGTCCTAAGGCGGAACCCACCTAGAGCGAGGAGACCGCCTGTGAGATTTCGTGTTTGAAGAGAGAAGATGGTGATATATAGCTAGCAATAAATATGTATATATATATGTTTCTATGAAAATGTTAATCTGCAAGATGCAGGTTATCATCATCCCTTTTTGATTTGTTTTTGTCACTTTTTGGCGTTCCGAAAATAAACAATAAAAGGCTGTATCAGACTTTATTAAGACAATAAAGATTTGCTAAAAATAAATGTGTACGAAGATGTTGCAGACAGTTGCTCCTGTATCTATTTGGCAAATTATGCTTTCCTTGTATCCATTCAATTCTAATTCTAATTTAGTCATCAATTTTCTAGCAGAAATTTCTGAGACGTATTCTAAAGAATAACAATCTTCTTGTTCATCATTGGAGTTTAGAGATTCAAGGCTTTGAACTGTTCTCATTCTGGATTTGCAAACTTTTGCCCAATGATTCTTTTTGTTGCACTTTCTGCAGGTTTGATTCCAAGCAGGGCATTTTTGTCTGTTGTGCTCATGGAATGTTGCACAATATCTACAAGGAATGTTCTTTTTCATTTTATTTGGTTCATGACTTGATTTTTTATTTTGATTGACTGTTTTCTTTCTTATATTCAATTTGTTCACCTCCTCTTGAGTGTTTTTAGTTAAGTTTTCAATTTGTTTGTTAGCGCTTTCATTAGCCTTACACACATCAATGGCTTTTTGCAATGTTAGTTGAGGATCACTGATCAGCTGTCTTTTGGTTTGCTTGTCAATTATTTCCAAAACTAACCTATCCCTGATCATTTCTTCAGTCATTGCACCATAATTGCATGTGGAAGACAATTTTCTTAATCTACATATATATTGTTCAATACTTTCATTTGTTTCTTGATTTGTTTGGTTGAAAATTGATCTTTCATAAATAATGTTAATTTTTGGTGTAAAATGCTGAGTCAATGCATTTGTCGCGTTCCCTTATTTTAGACCTACGAGAACGGAGCATGTAGGGAGTGACTTAATACAATTTCCTTATTAAATTTTACGAGCATAACCTTGCGACAACAATGTCAACACCATCCTCGGAATGCACGTTGTGACTTAGTAAAAATTTATTTATCAAAAAAAAAACTGCAAGTGTAACATTTTGGTAACTGGGTCTCTACCACAATAGGCAAGGCGTTTGATATAGAGATAAGCAATGTAGCACTTGGGCATAAGAACTATAATTGGAAGAATGGAATATCAGATAATATACAAAGTACAGAAGGACTTTAGAGATGCAACTTCAAGTGAGACTTCCAACCACACCAGGCGTGGGCGGAATTCCTAAAAAAGGGGGGGGGGCCAGCGTCAGGGAGTCCCGATGGTGGATCCTTCTTGGAATGTATGGGAGCATCGGATATCGCGCGGGAAAAATAACGATGTCTCAAGAATGTGTGGGGTCCAATGTCCATTCTTCCCCCCCTTGCTTCTTCCTCCATGAAAGAGAAAATGGCGGACCCTTCATTTGCCTCCCTCGTTGTTTCAACCATTCCTCTAAAAGAATCGCCTTCTAACGATTTAGCCACCTACTGAAGATGCTGGTAGCTACTTCATAGAGGAAATTATAGCAACAGATCTCTATATTTCTACAGATGAATTAAAAAATAGATTTATACACAAGGGATATAGTGTGGGAAGTTTAGGACAGATGTGTAAAGACACTCCCCATAAAATTAGGGCTCACGTGTAATTAGGAAGAAAGGAGGGAAATATCGAATTATTCCTGTTCCTTCACTACGTTAAAATGATTTGTGAAATGATGGTCGGCTCTGTCATCAAGACATAGCAATAGCAATAGATTATAGCAATAGATCTCTATGATTTCTACAGGTCAATTGCGGATAGATTCATATTAAGGCATCCCCTTTTCCTTTTATAACCCAAATGACACAGACAGTAGTCATACATATAGATCTATTTGCATCACACCTTACCCTTCTAACTGCTTAACAATAGCCTGAAGAATTAGAAAATATGGTATAGGGATATATTATAGAAACATACCTGACATAAGCGCAATAGTCAGAAATCAGAATAAAAAGATACAATAGCCATAACTCTGCTCCATGGCTAATTCAAATTTCATAAGTTACATATTTTATTATATAATAATTTAACCTTAGTTTAGAAATATGTAAATAGCCTGTACTTAGCATATAACAAATGGTTAAGATATTTGAATTATTTTGCTATCTGGATATATGTAGAAGGAACCCTACTTGTGAAGATTATATCTGAAGACTAACAAATAAGATTTAAAGACAAGCAAACTATACACTTAATAGTGGACGGCTCTCCCATCATAAAGATAGACGCTGGAATGGAACTGCCATCCATTTTACTGCCCCTACAGTCCAACGGACCATGACACACCCATCTCTTTGTGTCCCGTCCTTTGAGATCATCCAACGATTTTGGAAAATCTCAGAAAGATGAACATGTTACTATTAGAGACTAAAATCCTGAATATAGAAGACCAAATTAATATTTCTATTGAAGTACAGTAAGTTAAAAATCAATATTTCAAAGAAGATATCATAAGTACCAGGTTCAGACTTCTAGTAGAAAATCTGATTAAACGTGCGGATATCATTTGATTCCCAATTTTATATTAAAGGTTCAATAGAGTGCAACAAGTAAGTTACCATCTGGATACATGTGAAGGACCCCGTTTTATAGAGATTATTCCGGAATCTAACAGATAGGTTATAAGAGACAAACATACTATAGACTTATGCTATTGTCATTAATAATCGTAATATATCTAAAACCTGGGTCTTCAATAAAGCCGTAAAGAGAACAACCTAATGAGTTTTAAGACAACATGTATCATATTAATTTTAAATCAATGAACAATATAAAGTAGACATGATGCAGCACACTGAAACACAGACACTTACAACGATGTATATGACCGGCAATTTATGGAGACCTAGTTATTAGCAACATTCCCTTCAAATAGATAAGAAACATACAACATTTCATTTATACAGTGGGAGTAACATCATAGGGCAAAAGAATGGAGTATGTATGAGAGAGAACAAGAAATTACTCTCATACGATATGAGGCATACGTTATCATACGTATATCATATGTATCATAGGCATACGTATTTATCGGATATTTATTTGAACTATTCATATTTTTGGGGACATTTTTATGCTGGCGGGACATACTATTTACATAATAATATAGGTAGGGTGACTTAAGGATACTATTTCCTCTCTATAGATTGGAGAACATAGATCTCCATCCCTTCTAACGGGACAAGACACGAAAATACAAACATTCTATCTTGTATTTAAAGCCCTTTTAGGGCCCATTCTGAATCTAAATAGGGGGCAAAGCCATAATGGCGGGGCTTACCTTCTTTCGGAAAGCGGCGGCACGGACTGTCTCCTCTACGTCCCAGGCTCGTCTGGATAAATTCTCTACTGTCACTGAGCGGCTCTCTCTGTCTGATCCTTTTTTAGTCAAAAACGGGCCCTTTTATTCTATCCTATCTTCATTTCCATTCGTTGATCATGCCAAAGCCTTTATTGGCTGGCATTTTGATTCGTCGAGAGCAAAACACGCACGTCACCATGACCACGCCCCCCAATTTCCCGTGTTGCCGCGCGAGAAAGAAAAATTGTATATTGGATGAAACAAATTAATCCCTAAAATTAATTCCTTAGGAATTAATTAATGTACATATATATATCCCGAGTATATAAAATTAATAATTTATATGTTTATATGTCACATTGTTTTCCTTAGGTCACCTACTACCAAAAAGAAATGAGGGGAATATATGTACATATGGTACAGCAATATATGTACACATGGTACAGCAGTTCTCAGCACGGATGTCTCTGGATGTCACCCGTCGTGTCTTCCCTCTGCCACCAGGTATCTGCTTTTTGGCATGGAAGTCTGGTGTCTTCAGGTGTCTGCCTTTTGTATATCCTTCCAAGAGAGGCCCTGCGTCAGGGAAGGGGGCCTTTAGAGCATCGTCGGCCATCGTTGGGAATTCTCCACCTAGGCAACAAACACTTCGGCGAGACACTGCGTATATATACGTTTATATGATGTAAATGAATGTTTACATCTTTGTTGGGTTTTGTTTAATGGAAAAACTGACCCAACACATTTATTATCTCATCTGAGTTATTTCTTTGTTCATCTGAAAGATCGAGATGTTCAAATATATTATAAGCTTCTTTGCCTATAATAGACAATAAGGTTGCAACTTTTAATTTGTCTTCTTTATTGTCCAACCCTGTTGCTATTGAAAAGTTACGCCAATGCGATTTGAAATATCTCCAGTTTTCTTCTATATTTCCTCTGAAATTAACTGGTTCAGGTGGCGGTATTTGTAAATACATATTTTTTTGTATATTTAATATACGATAAGGCTTATTTATTATTTTATTAGTCTTATATATAACGTAAAATTGAACTTACCGCGATATTTTTTTTGTTTGTTTTCAAATCACTTTTCTGACACCATGTTTGATTTGTTAGCGTCTTGTACAAAACAACGAATCACTAACTTATCATGAAGACGTAACTTTATTCACTCGCTTTGTTGTGATATGTTATTTTACATATCCTACATGAACCAAAACATTAACTTGTGATGATGATATATTCAATCACTGAATAACCTAACAATCCTCACAACCCTAAATCTATGTCCAGACCCCCATACTCGACCTCAGCATGGAATTTCCTGGTCAACTGGTTCAGCTAAGACCTGCACTCAGGACTCGATTAGAAGAGTTTACCACTAGTACATATTAGTGAGCTGGACAGTTGAGTAGTTGGCGTTTAGAGCACCAGGAACTGGGTTAAAAAATGTCTCTTTTCAAGTTATATTTATTCCAAAGAATAGTTGAGGAACTTTACAATATATAAAAAGCTCATTTGTGCATTATAAGTCATGCCCTCCAATATGAATATATATAGAGTACTGTATATATATTAAATACAACAATAATTAACAAAAATTCATTGTTAGGTAATTGATAAAATTCAATATTTAAAAACAGAGTAAAGCGATCGATAATTTCATTTACAAAAAGTAAACATCTGTCCCTTTATCTGTTAGCGTTTTATTGTAAATTTATAAGTATAAAATATTAGGGCTTAAATATTTATATTATAATTAAACACATAAATACAAAGAATGGACGTATTATTAATATTTAATATTAATACTTTTCTTATGGACAAATTTATTGATTAAATCATAAACAAGAATTAGTGGAAATATATTGCAAATCATTTTTAAATTGATAAAATCACAACATATATCTCTTGGTAAGATCTTTTAGCCTGCGTTTTTTGCATATATTAAACAATAGATAATGTGATATATGAATTAAATAAATCGTAACAATAATATTAAAAATTTGTTATATAGACTTAATGGTAAAATTTACCTGATTAAGAAATGTACTGGAACTAATATATGATATTTTTTTCAGGTACATGGAATACTTCTTGTTCACATCACCCAGGGCAAAATTTAATGAAGCATCTACACTATGTAAATATTAAATTAATTAATCCAAAATATTGCTCCACACAATAGTATACATAACTTTTTTTTCTACAAAAAATTTACTTCTCTTATATATATAAATGCAGAGTTATTAAAATATATATTAACGTCATTGATACTCTAACATTTATTTCCTTCAATTATGATTTCAACAAAACTAATGGAAATTCAAAATACTCATTTTTGTAAAACAAATAAGGGATTGATTGAAACTTGAGCCTGAATTTTGTTAATATACAAATAAATCAAACCATTTTAAAACAAAATAGACCCAAAAGATGGATAAAAAAAAAATTAAATGTGAATATTGTAACTATGAAACACCTGTAAAGAACCTTCTTAGAAGGCATATGTACACACACACTGGTGAAAAACCTTTTAAATGTGAATATTGTAACTATGAAACACCTGTAAAGAACCTTCTTAGAAGGCATATGTACACACACACTGGTGAAAAACCTTTTAAATGTGAATATTGTGACTATGAAGCAGCACATAAAATAAATCTTACTAACCATTTGTACACACACACTGGTGATAAACCTTTTAAATGTGAATATTGTGATTTTAGATCTTCACTCAAATTAAGTCTAAAAAGACATATTAATACACACACAGGTGAAAAACCTTTTAAATGTGAATATTGTGACTTTAGAACAGCACGGAAACATGATCTTACCTACCATTTGTACACACATACTGGTGAAAAACCTTTTAAATGTGAATATTGTGACTATGAAACAGCACAGAAAATAAATCTTACTAGCCATTTGTACACACACACTGGTGAAAAACCTTTTAAATGTGAATATTGTGACTATGAAGCAGCACAGAAAATAAATCTTACTCACCATTTGTGCACACATACTGGTGATAAACCTTTTAAATGTGAATATTGTGATTTTAGATCTTCATTCAAATTAAGTCTAAAAAGACATATTAATACTCACACAGGTGAAAAACCTTTTAAATGTGAATATTGTGACTTTAGAACAGCACGGAAACATGATCTTACCTACCATTTGCACGCACACACTGGTGAAAAACCTTTTAAATGTGAATATTGTGACTTTGAAGCAGCACAGAAAATAAATCTTACTCACCATTTGTACACACACACTGGTGAAAAACCTTTTAAATGTAAATATTGTGACTATGAAACAGCACAGAAAAATAATCTTACTATCCATTTGTACACACATACTGGTGATAAACCTTTTAAATGTGAATATTGTGACTTTAGAACAGCACGGAAACATGATCTTACCTACCATTTCTACACACATACTGGTGAAAAACCTTTTAAATGTGAATATTGTGACTATGAAACAGCACGGAAAACAAATCTTACTAACCATTTGTACACACATACTGGTGATAAACCTTTTAAATGTGAATATTGTGACTATGAAACAGCACGGAAACATGATCTTAATCGCCATTCGTACACGCATATTGTTGGAAAACCTTTCAGTGTGAAAATTGTGAAAATAGAGCAATTAAAAAACGGAGAATTACCCTAAACATTTGTAAGCAAATTTTAATTCATTAAGAAGTTTTAATGGAACATTTTTACTTTTTCAGAATTGAAAAAACATCAAATCTCTCTAAAACATTCGCACTATTTTCATATTTCGTTTGGTGTTCGCACGCTGTTATGGCCTTAATACTCATTTTTTGTTTTTCTAGAGAGCCTAAAAACCAGCTGATGAAGGCCATCAGCCTTGAAGCATTTATTATGTTAGCCTTTCTTAAATATTCAACAAAATATATTCACCAGATTTTCTCTTTGAAATAAATTAAAATAAATGATTAATTGATTATCATTTCAACAGATATCGCAAGCCATTAGCAACTTTAATTTAAGCGATAAGGAGATGCCTTTCTCTTTATCCCAGTACAATATAATTTTTAAAATTATATATACATTTGAATAGCAATTTATATAAAAGGTTTCTATGACATTATGTTATCATCGTCATTAAAAAACAAGCGAATATTGTAATATCAACCTGTTTTCCAAACATCACTTATATATTATATATTTTTATTGTTTCACCCTATCATTATTTTATTTCCATTTGCCTCAATATTCTGAATTTATTGAAAAATAATGTTCGCTATTTTTTTTAACAGACGGCTGGAAAGCCTTTTAAGTGTAAATATTTTGAACACACAACTAAAATTAAAGATAATCTTAAACAACCTATTCAAAATTATAGTAGTAATAATCAAGAGCTTGTATTGTAGTTCTAATTTTATATTGGTGCCATCAATTTTGGCCATTTATTTTTGTAAATATGAATGATTTTTTTTTATATACCCCAAACAAACCCTTTGCATTTGAATATAAAACTACAAATATATTATTGTAATAAAAAATGGTTTATAGATTTTCTCCTAGTTGATCATAGTCACTCTTATCAGTGCCCTAAAATTATAGTTGAGATTTTTCTTAACTGCTTTAATTTTGATAAAAAATGCTGCTGATTTGTTCTCTATGAATGCCTGAAAATAAAATAGAGCAGTCAAACAGAGATCCTTGCCAATTCTACATGCTCTTTGGCCATCGCTGACAAGGCGGCAGTGGCGTAATAAATGCTTTCAGAAGTGGGTATCTCTGTTCATGAAAACAATTATGGATATCAGTAAAACCAAAAAATGCTGGTGGAGCAATGAGATCTCATTAAAGATCTATTCTTGACGATGAAAGGGTTCAGCGAAATCTGTGGGAAGGCAAACAGCGATATGCAGTGTTGAATGAGAAGGTCGAATGATGGCAGGATGCTCAAGAGGCTATGCTCAGCAAGATGGAGAATGCATTATGGAAGAAAGACATAGATGGTGTGATGGATCTCATTGGAAATGGTGGCATGAAGGAAATGAAGTTTTGAGGAAAAAGAGATAATATTTTCCTACTTGAAAATGGCTGTGGCACAAGTAGGGTGAAGCAAGTCAAGCAGATGGAAGGAGAATGTCCCATAGATGTCCCTAGCAGAAATCCTACCCTGGGATCTCCTCTGAAAATACCCATGATAAAATAAGTGATGATGGTGAGCTACAAAAAGATGGCATTATGGACTGCTGTGACAAGGCTAGACTTTGGGATTATGGAGGAGTTTAAACTGGGTGTGAGGGAGCTGGGTGGTTCAGGGAAATGTGACAAGGGAAAGTCGCACATAAAGTTGAAGCCGGTGACCCAATTTAAAAGGATGATGAATCTGTCATGGATGTCTGACAACATAAGTCACCTAGAGGTTCCTTCTTATGTTTCAGTGCTGCTGTCTGTATTATAGGCCAAAGATGTAAGCCACAGATTTTTGCCGGCCATCTTTGCTTTTTCACCGACAAGGTGCAAGGCAAACAGCCCTCACCTAGAATGAGACTACTACATAGCCTGATGCCTCCCATAGTTTTTAAGAGCCCATAGTGCATTACAAGGTTGGTACGAAAAGGGCAGTCTAGAGCATTTAGAAGGAGAAAACTTCTAGAGAAAGAAAACGGGAGGCAGACAGACGACTTACTCCAGCAAAAAATCTGCCTTGACAATCTAAGGGAGCCTGACATAAAAAAATATGTGCTGCACAGGCACAAGTAGAGAGCATGATTTGGAAAAATACTTCCCCAGTAAACAAAGATGATATACAACCAGAAACACTGAGGGCACACTTTTAAAGTTACAAATGATGCAAAAAGGTGAGTGCGGTTCCAAGATATGTGCAAGATAGAAATCATGACACAGACAAAAGCTTCAAAAGGAGTGATCTATGGTTACCATTATATGGAGAACTCTCATCCTGTGATAGAAGTTACTTAATAACAAAAGGAGCCAATGTCCTTAGCGCTGACAGAGAGTGGAAATAGCACCCGAGTTGGATCCATTTATTAGTTTAAATGATTTCCTGTAGACTGGAGATGAGGCTTAAAGAAAAGAGCAGTGTTGCAAAATGTGTTGATAGAAAGCTTTGATACCACCATGGCAGGAAGGGTCAATTGGGCCAAATGAATATCTGTGGGGGGGGGACTGACAGAGCAGTCTAGAAAAAAAAAGCCCATCTCACTGGCAGGGATGAAGGCTTCCTCCCAGTTGTTTATGGCAATTGTTGAACATTGGCCTTTGTATGTGACTTGCTTTGTTCTCTATGAATGCATGAAATTAAAATAAAGATCAGTCAAGAAAAGATCCTTGCTGATCCCACATGCCATTTGACCATCCTATTTTAAAAAACTAATTCTGCTATAGTTGAAATTTCATTAACAGCTTAATTTCTTTAATTCAACACACCAAGTGGCCAGTGCTTTCGGTTTAAGTTGGTGTCATGATCAGTGAAGTTGATTATCAATTCATCACAACATTCAATGTCAGTGTATATTTTTCTAGGATATACAAACTTTAGAATTTATAAATTACTCTTTTATTTTTAGAAAAATATAATTTTTATAAAATGTTTTTGGCAAATTTTGAATATTTTATTTGCAGTTTTTTAATTTTCTCTATTTTTTAATACCATTTCTTTGGATCCTATTTTTCCCAAAATAAACAAAATTAGTATATATATATTATTTTTTTAATAAAGCTTTTTGACATTTATAATTAATATTTTCATTTAAATTGTAAATTTGAAAATTGAATAAAATATGTTATTTACTGAATCAGCTATCTTCTATTTAACAAACATGATTTAGATTTTTTATTCCCTAAAAATATTTTTAAATAAATAAAATTTTCAGTTTCCAACACATTCATTTTTAGAAAATTTGAACTATCTCGATTAAATTTTAACATACTATAGAGGTGGGTGGGAAAGAAATTGATGCATAGTTTCAAATTTGAAATATGAAATGTTACATAATCATAGATTGATGTGCATATTCAGAGAAATTTTGATATCAGATATGGCACATTTTGGAATATATTGTGTGTTATTAAAAACCAGCATTGTTACTGAAATGTCAAACACAATTTATTTGGATTTGGTCTTTTTACCTTGTAGTTGATTTATTTATTAGCAATTTTTGTATTTTCATATTTTTTTGTATGGTATCTATTAACTTTTAACTGAATTTCCAATTTCCTTCCAAATAGTTGATCATGTTTCATATATTTGTTTATTCATTTTTTACTTCCTGGGGGGGGGGATTAACCATCTTTGATTATACTGATATGATTATACATATGCACTTACCATCCCACTTTTGTGCGTGGGAGGGGATGATAATTGCTTAGAATATTTAGTCAAGGTGCAGTAGGTGACTTTAGTCCATATGTGCAATAAAAATTAAAACCTTTTAATTCCGAAGTCTACGCGAGTCACTACATTAAAATTTGACTGCCGACTCATTTTTGCTTGTTCATAAAAGGAAATTTTAACTTGTTTTTTAGTTACTCAGCTGGCAGGGTTGGCTTGTGAAAGACTGGTAATATTTTCCCCTCATTTTTATTCTTTCAAATTCAAAGAGCTTTTATGTTGAAATTGTTCAATTAAACAATATTTAACGAATATTACTCAAAAATAAGCAGAAACATTTCTTCAATTATTTGTTTAAAAAAGTATCTAAAAATAGAGGGAAATTTTAAAATGGTTTAATTGATATTGTTTTTTTTTTTGCATTGGTAGAGTATAAAATGATACGTTTTGTGAGTCTCTATCCTCTTCTGTTACATCCTACCATTCATAATCAGAATTGTCTAATAATCATTATTTCCTCCAAAGGAATACATTTTTGTGTATTCTGAATCAATTGAAGTGAATCAAAAGTACCCCAAAAAATTGGATGAGAAACCTATTTATTTGCTAGCACGAGGCTTCCCTTCTAAAAATAGAACTGTATCAGTCGTTTCTGAGAATTTATAATCTGTTTTGTTTGTGGCCTGTGAGACAGGCATGACCACATCATTTGTAAAAATTTATAATAGCCTTCTATTTTTATCTCTTACTAGCGGACGTACCGGCTTCGCCCGGGTTTTACCCGAGTAAAGGTTTTTCTAACGAATCTCTCGATAAAGTGAACATTTTTTCCCGGTCCCTTGAAAAATACTCGATAAGTTGAATAAAATCAATATTAATTGGTTCCTTCGGTAATTGAAAGTTAAAGGAATAGCATCTTGCCTTGGAATTGTATCATTATTCTTGTCTCTAATAAATTGCCGTGTCATCTTGAATTTTGTCTTTCCTAATTTTCTACATTACAAAATCATCGTATCATCATGATAATATTTAGAGCAGATTGTTGAATTATAACAGATACATTAGAATATTTATCTTGATTATTTTCAACAACAACAAAACAAAAAAGCCTTTATTTAGGGTCACTGACCCTATACAGGATTCACCAGAGGTATGCATAAGAACAAAGCAGTGAGACAAAGGAAATAACGATATATACAGAGTAAAAAGAGAAAGAAAAAAAAAACAAGAAAAGAAAAAAAATAATAATAAGAAAGAGGGAAGCAAGAAATCAACACAAAAAGAGTAGCAGTAAGAAAGTGAGGAGTGAGTATCACTTGGCTTTCTTCTGAGATATGGACTTGTTTAAACCATAAAACGCCGTAGCAATATACTTATTCTGGGTCATATTGTCAATTATTGATGGAAGTGAAGCACAGAGTTGCCCAGTTTTGAGCATAAGGGTTCTTCTTTCAGAGCAGAGCAATCAAAAATATAGTGAGTGATTTCATTTTTTAGTTTTGAATTACAGAAGGTACAAGTCGGGTCCTCACCGCAGAGCATCTTGGTGTGGTTTTCTCTAAAAAAACTTGAAAGTATTCTAACTTGTGCGAGTAGTCTTACAACCGGGATAGGAAAATCCCCTAAAAGGTATCCCTCCGTCATGAAAGATATGTGAATGTCTTTGTAGTGAGAGTATAGCTTAGATTTATCCATTCTTGTAAGGTCGTTTTGTATAGATTGGTCTGCCGCTGTTTTTAAGAGCCCTGTAATCGCGCTCCTCAGCGTTTCAGGGTCATCACAGGAAACAAGTGCAGGGGATCCATTATTGTTAAGCAGATTGGTGAGCTTTTTAATGAAACCGATGGGTGTGCCCGAAGCATTAGACAGTTCCCGTGTTCTATTAAAACATATACGTGGCAATCTGTCACTGCTCATATTCAACACCCGCAGCCAATACTTCAGGGTTAATTTTAAGGCTGTTACACTCAATGAGATACGACTGGTTTCTAATCTGATTAGGTAACCTGGAGTGTATCTGGGCAGATTCAGGAACCTACGGATAAATATGTCTTGTATATTGTCCAGTAAGTCTTTATGCTCTGTTGCCCACTATCTTGATTATTTTAAAGCGAAAAGTTATTTCAAAAATTTTATTCGCTAGAAACCTTCCCAGTACTATACTAAATAACTTCCCAAAGTTTCATGGCGTTCCAATGAGTGGTTTGGTCACGATAAAGGACAAACAGACACACATACATTCATTTTTATATATATAGATATAAAAGTTAAATTTTATTTATTTTTAAACATTTTCTGATTATTTTCAAAAATAGTTCTGAAAAATAGAACTTAAATGTGAACATTACCCCAAATTCCTTGTTTTGAAATCGTGAAATTTGTTATTTTAAATTTAATTATCATAATTTTAAGTTCGTTATAGGCCTAGTATTTTAAATAGATTTTGTTATTTTGGGACCTAAAATAGGTTTGTTATAGGGGTAGTTCACTATTTAAAAATTGCAAAGGTTGTTATAGCGACAGTATTTTCAATGGATAGAATTGGGAAATGCCTGTAGGTTTGTTATATTCGTGGTTCGTATTAGCGGGAGTTTACTCTATATATCTGAAATAATAGTACAAATGTGATATATCACTGGGATAAGGTGCATAAATTATGAAAAAGAAAAAGGCATCTCCTTTTTTGCTCCTGAAAGTTGCTAATGGCCTGCGGCATCTATCGGAATAAATCAGTGTGGTGCAAGCTGTACCTCAATGAGCAAAAAACTGGTCATTCAGGCATCCTTAAAAATCATGTGAAACGGGTAGCCAGAATTGCGTTAGACCGCGACACAATGTGAAATAATAGTACAAATGTGACATTTTACTGCGATAATGTGCATAAATTATGAAAAAGAACAAGGCATGTCCTTATCCAGCAACTGAAAATTGCTGGTCAGTAACCGATTAGTTACACGATATTTTTTTTTCTAATGAAAATATACATTTTTAATACATATACAGTAAAACCCCGCTAATACGAACCCTGGATATAACGAACCTTCCCTTATAACGAACCCACGCCGATTCCCAATTCCATTCCATTGAAAATACCATCGTTATAGCGAACTTTGCGATTTTTAGAATAACGAACTACCGCTATAACGAACCTATTTTCGGTCCCAAAATAATAAAATCTATTTAAAATACTATGCTTATAACGAACTTAGAATTGTAATTTAAAAAAAAAAATAAAACAACCAAATTTTGAGCATGTTTCAGCTCGCGGATCGTGATTTCAAAACAATAAATTTAGCGGCATTGTTTGTTTTGAATTTTGCACTTTATTTTTGCTGTATGTTGTATAAATTTTAACACATTATACTTTTTATTAAATAGAATATATTTGCAACTATTAAATTTGAAATATAAAAATACAAATGGCTTCCAAAATGAAGAAAATAAAGGCATTTTAAAAACAATAACGTTATTTCTTAAAAAAAAAAAAAAAGGCCATTTTCAGAACTTTTCAAAGTGAAACAACACAGGCAAAATGTTAAGAACATATTAAAATAAGAGAATATAACTTTTCTATAATAAAAGATAATATATAACGCTATTAAAAATTGTTAAGAGAGGAATCAACCTCAACTTTTGCCGCGATCGCGATCGTACGTTTTAGTGCTAAAAAAAAAAATCCAAATAAATGGGCCAGTGATGAAACAAAAACTATTTTTATGCCTAAACTATGGTGATTTTAAAGTCAGCAATGTTTTGCATGACAGGTTGAAAAAAAAAACCAAAATCTAGACCTAGAAGAATATGTGGGAAAATGAAATGGAAGAAAAACACTAACTTTATTTGAATGGTGCAATGCTTGAAGAATGCTTTGAAGCAACAAGGTGTTAGAGCCATGTTTCCAAGTAAACAATGTATTATATAATGTGATAATGATGTTTTAAAATCATTTTATATCTTTGAATATATATTTAATAAAACTTTGCCTAGGATTTGTCTTGATATTTAAATTAGACATAGAGGTACAAGTATGTTAATGATAAGAAGAACCTATCATCTAATGATTTCTATTATTATTCAGTATTAATGTAAGGAAATTGGTCAATTAAGGGAATTAAAACAAAGTGACCACTATTAAGAGGAAGCCTCTTCTTGTGTGTATGGCTGTCCTTTAATTACACGGTCTAAAAATTTTGAAAAGTAAAAAAAAAAATAGCCAAACCGTGGCTATAGTGAACCAAAAGCTCTGTCCCATTGGGGTTCACTATAGAGGGGTTTTACTGTATATATAACATATCAAATCATTAATCAAATAAAAGAATTATTTCAGAACAAATTAAAATTTTGATCATTTTTGGAAAATAAATATCTAAGCAACAAAATGACACCACCGCACTCAAAGGGTTAAAGATACTTGATAAAGCACAAAATTTGAATTATAGATTAGAATCAAAGGGTAACATTCAAATTTTGACATTTGTTGGTAGTTTTGATAACAGCATTGTTTACATCATTTGGAAAATTATCAAAGAAAATTTGACAAAGGAACCAAGAGGAAGTCTTGTGACACCATGCATATTTGTGAGATATTTTAGGCTTCTTCCTTGTTGAAGTTGGGAGGAAGAGGCTGCCTTTGTCATGTCAATCATGTCCTATGGGAGATCTAAGTTTAACCTTTAATAACCTTAAGTAGTACACAACTTGGCTTCGATTGAAATTGTTTTTGAAAGAAGTTTTACATTTCTATCAATTTATAATATTTATTAATTGAGAAGCCAAAATTCTTATATCAATCTTTAAACATTGAATAGAACTTTAAAATCCATATTTGAATACATTAAATGTTTACTAGCACCAATAATATAAGAAATTATAAGCATTTTTAATTGAAAATTTTGAAATTCTAGTTCAAAATCTGATGTTGATTTGAACAGAAAGGTTATCAAAAAGTTTGCTGAAGGTTCTTACATCGCTTGACGTTTTGAGTGATCTCAACAAATTGTTCATATGACTGCTAATCAGAATTTCTTCCTGCCCAAATCTGTCTTTAAGCGATTTTGTAGCTTCCTCATAATTGTCTGCAGATAGAGTGAAACCTTCGACTGTGTTTAGTGCAGTTCCATCGAGATGTGACTTCAGATGGTTAAATTTATCGGAATGATTCAGTGAGTTATTTGGTGAATAGCTGCATCAAAAGAATTCCAGAACGTCAGCCATTCACTAAGGTTTCCATAAAATTTCAATTTCATCAATTTTGGAAGCTTCACAGTCGTGCAGGAAGGGACATTATGTCTCATTTCGGGTTCATCTATTCGTGAGTTTGAGTTTGAATTTTCACCACGGGAATCTGATTGGCGATCCTTTTATTTGCCCTAAATCTCCAAGTAATATATTTCTCTCGATATTCCTCTACGCCCTGTAATTCCCTCTCTAAACCGTTTCAAGAAGCATTTCTATTTTGTGATCAACTAATTCAAGTTAATTAAATGATTTATTTCAATTGTTCTAATAATTCATCAAGTTCAATTCTCATTTGCGTGTTAAGTCCACTTTCAATCTTATTGCAAGTTTTCTTTAAATATGATCTGTTAATAGCACGCTTCTTCTTTAAACGTAGAATTAATTCTTTCGCCATCATGTAAAAATAGCAGCAAGAAGGGTTAGCTAGTGAGTTCTAAAATGGTCAGCTCAGAATGCTTTTTTTTCTTTCAAGAATTTACCATCAACAGTCCTGGCTGGAATGTCAAAAATATTGTGATATTACCGTAAATCTGTGTTGTGACAACGATCTAAGTTCTATAGAGCTTGTCACTCACCTCTTTTCTTGGTTGGCGGGGTTGAAGGTACAAAGATGAAGTGTCGCTGCTTGTACCACTTTCAAAATATACTACGAAAACATGAGGGAAAATTATATATATTATCATTTAAGAAAATAGTAAAGGATTATTCAAAGAATATATATTTAAATGTATTTACACTAAAATAATCAGGGATCAGGGCTAATCTTTCCTTTCGAAAGTTGTTCTGTTTTTGTTTTCCTCATTCTAGCAGCTGCATCCAGTAGCCCCCTCTGTCAGCCTCCCTTTGGCTGCCTCTAACTCTTTCTTTTCCAACAAAATGTAGTCTTGAATGGCAATTTATATATAAATTTGGAAAATTTGCCTGGAGGAAATTAATCCATGGAAGCAATGGTCGCCTCTCCCGTCAAAATAAACATCCGAATCCGACGCCATCTATTGACTGTCGCTCAACTAGCGGCATCGGGTCAGTGACAAAGCCACAACACCAACTTTGGCAAACTGATAAAGTGTCCACCTAGAGACCATGGTTTCGGGCTAATGGCCCTCGTCAGTCTAGGGCGGACTTTGTTCCATGAGATCCACACGGGATATAATGGAATCCTCACAATCTACCAAAGAGGTGTTTTGCTGGCAATGTGGCTGGGCCAAATCTATTGGCAAAACATAGATGGAAAATTTGCCGGGAGGAAATTAATCCATGGAAGCAATGGTCGCCTCTCCCGTCAAAATAAACGTCATAATCCGATTCCATCTATTGACCGTCGCCGCAACTAGCGGCATCTGGTCAGTGACAAAGCCACATCACCACCTTTGGCAAACTGATAAGCGTTCACCAAGAGACCATGGTTTCGGGCTAATGGCCCTCGTCAGTCTAGGGCGGACTTTATTCCATGAGATCCACACGGGATCTAATGGAATCCTCACAATCTACCAAAGAGGTGTTTTGCTGGCAATATGGCTGGGCCAAATCTATTGGCAAAACATAGATGGAAAATTTGCCGGGAGGAAATTAATCCATGGAAGCAATGGTCGCCTCTCCCGTCAAAATAAACGTCAGAATCCAACGCCATCTATTGACCGTCGCCGCAACTAGCGGCATCGGGTCAGTGACAAAGCCACAACACCAACTTTGGTCCATTAACACGTGAAATTTGAAGTTTGGAAAATTTAGAAATTCCAAAGTTTTTTTTTAAGCCTAAATTATCATAAAATGTTTATCACTGGTGTAAAATTAAGCTAGTTATATGAAATATTTTAGGATCATTATAGTTTTATTAATATTGCACAATTATTATTGATTTAAAAATTTCAAATAACACACACACACACAAATGCATTATATATATTTCAGTGTCAGATAATCGTTAAATTTTCAGGTAGAGACATAAGTTTCTCATTCAGAGGTTGTAGGCCTACTTCTTACAAATTTTTACTAAATCAAAATTTTTTGTAGTTTCGGCCCCACGTTGGAAAGCGCTAATGTAGTGTTATGATTTCTGGCCCGACGATATATATTCTACTTTACTTGTGGCTTTAAACGATGGTGTATCTAATTCTGATGCACTTCAAAAAAATCTCTAATAATGTTGGAGGAAATGGTAAAAACATTAAGATTAATAGAATTATAAACACAGAAAAATATTTGTAATTATAAAAGTTCTATTTACAATGAGATCTAACTCTCCATATCACAATATAGTATTGAGGATAAACCCTAAAGTGGATCAAAAAATAAAAAAAATTAAAATAATAATGTGACATTTGATCTTTAATCCAAGGTTTCTTTATAAACTCAACATATGAGAATCTTACATTTGTGTAATGGATATTGAGACTGACTCGACGATCACCTTTACAACTTTGAATTCCTGTTGTAAGGCGACCACTTACGAACATAAAGAAACATCAAGATATGCAAGTATATATATATTTATACATATTTATTTAATAAACATCCTAGAATAAAGAAATAAGCTCTACCCAAGTTACTAACCATATATATAAATTTTCTTCATACATATACAAATATATCTTGATGTTTGTTTATATATATATAAATGAACCAAAAGGGCCTCAAATAAAAAAAGGAAGGAAGAACGAAAATTAATAATATGTAAACTATAAATATGTTTTATTTGAAACCAATGATGTATTTTTTTGCACACAATTAATATATTCACATAAAAAATGATGTTGACCTAGGTAAATTGTCTAAAAAAACTAAACTAACTGAAAAAGAGAAATGTATAATTCTTAACTTCCTATTGATGACTTTAAAAAAAAATTCTTACTTACATTTGCAGTTGCTCCACTTTGTGGGGAGCCTTTGGCCAAAAAGGCCCCCAGTTGTCTACTCTCCCTTGACCACTCTAAGACTCACTTTTTTCTCTCCCAGGGTGACCAAAAATTCTAACAGAAAAATTAAAATAATAATAATAAATCTTTGACTGGTCACCCTCTGTGATAGGTAAAAAAAAAATAATAATATACCTAGGTGAAATATATATATACTGAAATAAAATCTAAAATTATATCCCCCCATTACAAATTAATTAGATAATTCTTGAGAATTATCTAAATCAATATATTCTAATTTGGAAAAGAATAATTAATTTATCAATTCCCATGAATCATAAAACCAATTTGTAAAATAATCTTAAAATTATTTAATAAATAATTCAGATGAATTATTTAGAATCTACTCCTATTATTAAACAAAAAAAAATAGCCTAGGCCAACATAAAAAAATATTTACATAAAAGAACAAAATAAGGCATGCGTTAAAAATTTGTATGGTGTAATTTTATGTCCCTCAGGCCTTTAAAAGGTTCTTCTCAGGCTGTAGGATGCATAAGCCACTGGATTTCAAGCCACATGATAGGTCAGCGCATTGTGTGCCATGGCCTGCAGAATCCGGTCAGGGGCATCCTGCACATCCAATATCCAGCCGAGAACCTTGTTTCCTTAAATTCACTCATGTTTTCATTGTTGGGTCTGAGTCCAAAATGGACCCAACACATATATGTTTTTTTTTGTTTTTTTTTTTTACATAGACAAATTTTATTCTACTCGATTATGAATATATATATGTCAATATATGCCTAATTTCATTTAAGAAATAAATAATAATAATAGTCTTGTACTAATTTTCCTACAGACATCAAATTTCCTTTGATTTGTGGAACAAATAATACATCTTTGAGGATAAGTAAATTTTCTTCTTTTGTTTTGATTTTTACATTTCTTATAGCTTTGGATTCAATTTGAGTGTCATCAGCAAGGATTATTTACTTTTCCTTATTTTCTGAATTTTTTAAAAGTTCAAAACAGGATGCCATATGGCTTGTAGCACCACTATCAATTATCCATTCCTGTTCACTCTTTTCTTGATTTTTGGCTATCAGACAATTTGCTGACTTTTCATTTTGTGAATTTCCAGTTTGTTTCTGCTGATTTCCAAATTTAGGTTTATAGCCACTTGTGCTGGGTATGTTAAGATCTTCTCTTCTATTATTATTGCCTTTATTTTTTGGATTATGCCAGCAGTCATTAGCTTTGTGTCCTCTTTTGTTACAGATATAACACTCAGGTTTATATAGACAAAAGAATTGCTATAAAGTATGAAAAAAAAATAAACGATAGCAATACGTTTCTTTATAGAAACGTATTGCTATCGTTTATTTTTATTTCACTCAGGTTTATATTTAAATTTATTTTCTGGATAAAATTTCTTTGATTCACTTTGTGATGCTTTATATGCAGATGAGGAGGAAAAATCTTTCTCATGGTACTTTTCTTGATACAGGGAAAACTGTGATTTAATATCTGAAAATGTAGGATTATTCATAGTATTTATTTGCATGGCAATAATATTGTATTTTTGTGTCAGGCCTTTAATTACCGAATAGATAAATTCTTCATCATCTATGGTGGCTCCCATAATTCTGCCTTTTTCTAATAATTTTTCTGATCTATGAAGGTAGTCTTTCCAACTTTCTTCAGGATACATCCGAAGACGAGAAACATTATTCCGTGCCTCAATACTTTTCTTTTTATTGTCTCCTTCATATCTTTTGGTTAAGGATGCCCATATTTGTTTTGATGTTTTGCATGTGAGAATTAATGAAACCTGAGAATCTGTCATGGCACAAGTTATAATACCTTTTGCTTGTGAGTCTTTTATTTTCCATTTTTGTCTTCCTGATTCTTCTCCTGGAGGATCTTCAATCAAAAAAATTGATCAAATCTTTGCTTTCTAAAATCGATTCAAACCTATATTTCCAACTTGGAAAATTATCACCATCAAATTTTGCAATTGGTATTTCGTTCATTTTATTTTCCAACAATTTTTAGTTCACATTGAATATTAAAAGGAAAAAAACCCAATATTTTGTTGAAGATTTTCTCTAGACAACAAAATGTATTTTGCTTTACGCATAAATACTGATTAGGCTTAAGTCTTTTGTTGTTATTTCCCCTTATTGCAATATTAAAAAAAAAAAAAGCCACGGACTGCTACCCATTGTGTTAATTTGGGTTGAGTTAAAAAAGATAACCTTTTTTATATCATTATTTTATTTAAGATCTAATTTAAAAACAGGAAAGTATAAAAAATATAAACTTCTTGTTTACAATTTACCAGTTAGAAGAGCCAAAAACACAGAGTTTTCAAATCATATTTTGGTCATTTACAGTAAAACCCCTCTATAGTGAACCCCAATGGGACAGAACTTTTGGTTCACTATAGCCACGGTTCACTATAGCCACGGTTTGGCCATTTTTTTGTACTTTCAAAAATTTTAGACAGTATAATTAAAGGACGGCCATACACACAGGAAAAGGCTGCCTATTAATAGTGGTCACTTTGTTTTAATTCCCTTAATTGACCAATTTCCTTACATTAATACTGAATAATAAAATAAATCATTAGATGATAGGTTCTTCTTGTCATTAGCATACATGCATCTCTATGTCTTATTTCAAAATTCAGACAAATCCTAGGCAGAGTTTTATTAAATATATATTAAAGATATAAAATGATTTTAAAACATCATTATCACATTATATAATACAATGTTTACTTGAAAAAATGGCTCTAATACCTTGTTGCTTCAAAGGACTCTTCAAGCATTGCACCATTCAAAGAAAGTTAGTGTTTTTCTTCCATTTCATGTTTCCACATATTCTTCTAGGTCCAGATTTCGTTTTTTTTTTAACCTGTCATGCAAAACATTGCTGCATAGTTCATTGCATGAAAATAGTTTTTGTTTCATCACGGGACCATTTATTTGGACCTTTTTTTTTTTTTTTTTGTAGCCCTAAAACGTACGATCGCGGCAAAAGTTGAGGTTGATTCCTCTTTGTAACAATTTTTAATAGCTTTATATTTTATATTTCTTAATAGAAAAGTTATATTCTCTTTTTTTTTTAATATCTTCTTAACATTTTGCCTGTGTTGTTTCGCTTTGAAAAGTTCTGAAAATGGCCTTTTTTTTTTTTTTTTAAGAAAGAACGTTTTTTTTTAATGCCTTTGTTTTCTTCAATTTGGAAACCATTTGCATTGTTTATATTTCAAATTTAATAGATGCAAATATATTCTATTTAATAAAAAGTATAATGTGTAAAAATTTATACAAAATGCAGCTTAATAAAGTGCAAAAATCAAAACAAACAATGCCGCTAAATTTATTGTTTTGAAATCGCGATCCGCGAGCCTGAAACATGCTCAAAATTTTGTTGTTTAATTTTTTTTTTTAATTACAATTCTAAGTTCGTTATAAGCATAGTATTTTTAATAGATTTTATTATTTTGGGACCGAAAATAGGTTCGTTATAGGGGTAGTTTGTTAATTTAAAAATCGCGAAGTTCGTTATAACGATGGTATTTTCAATGGAATGGAATTGGGAATCGGCGTGGGTTCGTTATAAGGGAAGGTTCGTTATATCCAGGGTTCATATTAGCGGAGTTTTTACTGTATATATATATTCACAGAGTGTATAGGCTACTTGTGTAACTAGCTATATTTTATATACAATATTGTTTCATGAACTATTATTTTCAAACTTTCAATTGATTCATTTAAAGATGTTGGTGTGGAATGTGCAAGATAATAACATAGTAAGGAAGGTCGCTGGTTTTCCATTAAAATGAATCAATAAATTATCAGTAGGCATAGAAAACATAAAGCAAATGACTACATTATGACCAGAGAGAAAAAAAGTATATAAACAATATAAATGAAAATTTTGAATATTTTATGAGGAGGTAAATAATATATATAGAATTTTTAATATACTAATTCATGATTTTGTGCACAATATTATTTTTCTTGATATCTAAGTTGGAATATCAAAACAGCATAAGAGAGAGCAATACCGAAAAAACTTAAAAGAGTAGACAAGGTTAGTGAAATGAATCCACCAGCATTTACAACAAGTATTCTATTATTGAAATTACGTTTTAAAAACATTTTGTTTTGAAATGATGGGACTGAAACATCAAACATAAGATTTTGATTGAAGAGAAATGAAGCATTTCTAACAGTTTCACCTTGAACAAAAATAAAAATAGGAAAAGCAAATATTGTAATAGTATCAAAAATAAAATATGTTAAATTAAGGGTATCCCTTATATTGACATCTGTATGAACAAATATGATGACAAAATTTCCTAACATAAAAAGAATAAAGATCAACGAGGGCAAATAATATAAATCACTAGCGGACGTACCCGGCTTCGCCCGGGTTTTACCCGAGTAAAGGTTTGTCTAACGAATCTCTTGATAAAGTGAACATTTTTTCCCGGTCCTTTGAAAAATACTCGATAAGTTGAATAAAATCAATATTAATTGGTTCCCTCGGTAATTGGAAGTTAAAGGAATAGTATCTTGCCTTGGAATTGTATCATTATTCTTGTATGGACGTACCCGGCTTCGCCCGGGTTTTACCCGAGTAAAGGTTTGTCTAACGAATCTCTCAATAAAGTGAACATTTTTTCCCGGTCCCTTGATAAATACTCGATAAGTTGAATAAAATCAATATTAATTGGTTCCCTCGGTAATTGGAAGTTAAAGGAATAGTATCTTGCCTTGGAATTGTATCATTATTCTTGTCTCAAATAAATTGCCGTGTCATCCTGAATTTTGTCTTTCCTAATTTTCTACATTACAAATTCATCGTTTTATCTAGTGAACATTTTTTCCCGGTCCCTTGAAAAATACTCGATAAGTTGAATAAAATCAATATTAATTGGTTCCCTCGGTAATTGGAAGTTAAAGGAATAGTATCTTGCCTTTGAATTGTATTATTATTCTTGTCTCAAATAAATTGCCGTGTAATCCTGAATTTTGTCTTTCCTAATTTTCTACATTACAAAATCAACGTATCATCATGATAATATTTAGAGCAGATTGTTGAATTATAAAATATAAATTAGAATATTTATCTTGATTATTTCTAGGCGAAAAGTTATTTCAAAAATTTTATTTGCTAGAAACCTTCCCAGTACTAACTTCCCAAAGTTTCATGGCGATCCAATGAGTGGTTTGGTCAGGCATAAAGGACAAACAAACAGACACACATACATTCATTTATATATATATATAGATTAATATTTTCTGATATTTTCTTAATTTCCTTAAAATGAGACAATCCTTCATCAATTTTAATTAGCTTGTTGGAAAATGATTTAATAAAAAGAGAAAGATGTATATTTACATATCAAGAAAAAGAAGAAACAAGATAATCTTCTATTTGCATAACCACATTTGTTTTTTGTATAAATATTTGCATATTTTATTTGTTTTTAGACATATATATAGAACCTGTGAGAGTTAATAAATGTGTTGGTTTTGATATGTGAATAGGCTCTATATCTTCAATTATTGAAAGAATAACAACAAATAGGTAGCAGATCGCGGTTAAAAAGAAGTAAGTTTTAACAGGCTTGGCTTCTTACTAAGTTTGAATTTATTTTTGGAAAGTGAAATTGAAATAAATTAAAAAGAAGTAAGTTCTAACAGGCTTGGCTTCTAACTAAGTTTGCATTTATTTTTAGAAAGCGAAATTGAAATAAAATTTAATAATCAAAATGGACGTGTTTAACAGCACGAAAATAGAATATTTGAATGATCGAAATTATGCTATTTGGAGCATGAGAATGGAAGCGTTACTTGAAGCAAAGCAACTTTTTGAGGTGATTTTTTGCTAATCAAACGCCAATTAAAAATGAAAGGGATCCAACATCCATTAAAAACTTTGAAGATTGGAGCAGAAAAAATAACGAAACTCCGGGATATATAATCTTAAGTATGTCTCCTAAGATTGCAATTATCTACAAAGGAATAAAGAATGCCAGAGAAATTTGGAATTCATTGAGAGAAAGATATGAAGGCGAAACAGAAGATAAGGCAATGAATCTTTTCTTAGAACTTACTAAATTAAGGAAACAGCACAATGAAAATATAGAAAATTATATAACTAGAGCTCAAGGACTATGTAACCAAATATCACAGCTCGGGAAAGTCATATTTGAAAGAGAATTGGTTAGATACATAACTGAAGGACTCCCAGATAATTACACTAGTGTTTCTACAGCTCTGATCATGAACAGAAATATTTCTGTAGGAAATTTAAGACAAGTCCTTCTTGACTTCGAAAAAAAACAAGATATTGAGTGCAACAATGCCTATAAAGCACAAGAAAGGAAAATATTTAAAACATGTTATATATGCAATAAACCTGGCCATCTCCAAAACCAATGTTGGTATAATCCCGAAAACAAAAATACTTCAAATAGATATAATAGCAACAGATCAAAGGGGATTCCATTTTCACCAAAAAATAGAGAAGAAGCAAATTTGTCAGAGACTCAAGGACATTCATCTAATTCAAAAAGATAATTTGCACTTAATGCAGCTATGGATATAGATAAGGACGTTCAAGAAACTGTAATCAGGGGGATTTCCGGGAAACTCCAAGATGAACAAGTGGAGGATTCTAGCAATCTTAACGATTCTGAAAAGTCTATTGAAGAATACAATAAGGAAATTGTACAATCAGAAGATGTTCAAGTAGAATCTAATAGCCACGAGGACAAAATTCCTCTGCAAGATCATCGTATGGATAGAAGTCTAACCGAAGTTCTTGAAGAAAATGTGGGAAAAGAGAACCTATCAGATATTGGAAAGGATACTCCAAAAGATGCAACATAATTAAAGAAGGAAACAACAAAAAGGGAAGTAACATTAAAACGGAAACCTAAAGGTGAGAAAATGGGACATAATGCAAAAATCGATAGTGCTGTCCGCGAAGAAAACGTTATAAAGAGAGAGGAAATTCCGGCAAAGGAGAATAAAACTAACCGCGAAATGGAAACTAATAACAAGGTTAAAATAAAGTTTATTGCCAAAGAAGCTGAAAATGATTAAATGTCCGTAGACTTGACACATCCCACGGAAGATAGAGATTATAGAAAAGCATCTAAAACTGGACAAGTCTTGGAAGATCCTCAAGAAGTACAAAGTACAGGACAAAAGATTCGAGAGAAGAGAGGTAGAAATAACGGCACTTCAGCATTAGCAAAAGTTGTTGCAAGAATTCGTATAGATGACGACGGGGAGAACGAAAGTGAAACGGTTCAAGTTGATAAAAATTCTTTTATAGAAACGGAAAGTGCAGAGTCTCTTACGAAAGAAGGCGCTGATCAAGTAGGGATTTCAGATAATGAGACTGAATCCATTGATGATATTGAGGAAAGAGTTGTCAGAGTTCTAGCATCGAGGAAATTGGTGGAAGCAGGACAAACTGGAGATACGGAAATCAAGATAAAGGATAATTATAAAGAAATTATTAAAATCTTCAAAATCCAAAATAAATTAGAGAAGCCTGAATATTTGCAAAAGGAAAAGAGGAAAAAAGGGAAAAAGAGAAAAAAGAGAAGAAATCTTTTTATTAAATAAGGGGGGAATTGTTGGAAAATGATTTAATAAAAGAGAAAGATGTATATTTACATATCAAGAAAAAGAAGAAACAAGATAATCTTCTATTTGCATAACCATTTGTTTTTGTATAAATATTTGCATATTTTATTTGTTTTTAGACATATATATAGAACCTGTGAGAGTTAATAAATGTGTTGGTTTTGATATGTGAATAGGCTCTATATCTTCAATTATTGAAAGAATAACAACAAGCTTCACATCAATAGCTTTATTTATTGCAATCAAAATGTTTTTCAAATAACTAAGCAGGAAGGAATAAACATAAATGTGAATATAAATTAATGCTATTTCAAATTGAAACAATGAATAGGTGTTGACTTTGCTTAGAATTATTAATGAAACTGATTCCAATAATTATTAATTAAACATTATATCTATTGATTAACAAGAGAGATAACAAAATATAAAAAGGAAACTTATATTGAAACAAAGGAATTCTTTTTTCTTGTTTTTTAGCGCCTATTTACCCGTGAGCTTACACACACTCTGTGGTAACAAATAATTAAAATATGTACAACACACGCTCCCCTGTGTGTAAGCCCTAATCAGCAAGTCCAAGGCTATCTGCACATTTCCGTAGTTTGTCCTTAGGTAGACTCTTCGTTAGTATATCCGCCTCCATGTCTTCACTTTTAGTGTATTCCAGCTTGATTCCATTTTGAATTTCCTCTTTCACAAAATAATACTTTCGGTTTATGTGCTTTGTTCGTGAAGTAATCTTGTCAGATTGTATCCAGTTTATTGCAGCCTGGCTGTCACTTTTCAAGGTAATTGGGAAAGTTAAATTTTCACAAAGTTCTTCTAGTAATCCCTTCAACCATAATACTTCTGAAATGCCTTCACATATTGAAATAAGTTCTGCTTTACATGTAGACAAGGATACTAA
The DNA here is from genome assembly GCA_030710605.1 of Cordylochernes scorpioides. NCBI lineage: Eukaryota > Metazoa > Arthropoda > Arachnida > Pseudoscorpiones > Chernetidae > Cordylochernes > Cordylochernes scorpioides. Next base: position 55,208,848 of record CP092874.1, read on the forward strand.
ATTTTGCTTTCTACTTCTCCAGTTTATTAAGTTGTCGCCAAGTTTGACTGTGTAGCCTGAATGGGATTTTGCGTCTCAGGTTGTGCACCAGCTCGCATCAGTACTTATTGTGATATTGTTGTCTTTTGACTTATATGCCAACATGTTATCTCTTGTTCCCTTCAGATATCTATAAATCCTTTTAACTCCAGTTAAGTGTATTTCTCTTGGATCATTACTATACTGTGATAAATTGCTGACGTTGAAGGATATGTCCGGTCGAGTACCCGTAGAGAGGTACATTAGTGATCCAATCATTTCCTGGTATAGTTTTATCTACTGGCTTAGAGTCCAAATATTCATCCAAATTTTGATTTTGATCTCCAGGTGTCTGCACACTGTTGCATTCTTCCAGTCCAAATCTGTGAAGAATTGTATCAATATAATGAGTCTGAGATAGATAAAATCCATCTTCTTCCCTTTTTATTTCAATTCCAATAAATGGTTCGCTATCTTTCTTTTCTGTTAGAGTAACATATTTTTCTATTTCTGAGGCTAGGTTGTCATTAATTTCCTTACTAGTTCCAGCAATGATGAGATCATCTACATATAGACCCAGTATTGCATACTCTTCTCCTCTCTGGAGTTTATAGACACATGGATCACATTTGGTTCTAATCATTCCCAACTGGTATAAAATTTCATTGATCTTTTTGTTCCAACATTTTCCTGATTGTGGTAGACCATACAGGCTTTTTCCAATTTACACACTTTGTTTTCTTCTCCTTTTTGTATAAAACCATCTGGTTGTCTCATGTATACTGTCTCTTTTAACTCACCATAGAGATAAGCTGTCTTCACATCATAAGTCTTTATGATTAAATTCTGTTGTGTTGCAAGAGCTACTATTGTTCGCAAGCTTTCCTTTTTGAGTACAGGTGAAAAAGATTCCTTATAGTCCACACCATATCTCTGATTGCATCCAACAGCAACCAGTCTGGCCTTTCTTTTATATATGCCGTCACTTGGTGTTTTCTTCGTACTGTAGACCCATTTACTATTGATGACTTTCATCCCATTTCCCCTTGGTACTAGTGTCCATACTTTATGTTTCTCTATCTCACTGAGCTCTTCTTCCATTGCTTTGTGCCATTCATTTCTTTCTCCACTATCCATTGCTTCTTTAAAGTTCTCCGGAATATAATGATCAATTTCCATAATTAAGTTTGCATCATTCCTATCCTTTATTCTTTGTGAGCGTCGAACTCCTTCTTCAATCAATTTCCTTTCTTGTTCTTCAAGTCTTGCTTTGTGCCGTTCTTCTAATATGCTCTTTGTTTATCCTTTCTTTCTTCCTCCTTTACACATCTTTCCTGTATCGTTTCAGTTTGTGATGAGTCATTTTCACAATCACCACCTAGTTTTACTGAAGTATCCTCCTGAGACTTCATTTTACTCTCTGTGACAGGATTGTCTTCTTTCAAGATAAGAAAGTCTTCAGCAACTATTTCTTCACAATTTCCTTTATAGGTCAAATTATCACAATTAGTATCTTCCTGAATATCATTTGCATAATCAATTCCTCTCTTATCTTCACTAAATTTTACTGATCTGACTTCATGAATTCTCTTTGTCATTATATCATATATTCTGTAGGCTTTTCTTTTAATGGAATAACCAATAAATATTCCCTTTCTACCCTTTGGTGAAAACTTGTTTCTTCTTGGTTTGCTCTCAAGCCAATGTGTCAAACATCCAAAATTCGAATGTGTTTGACCGATGGTTTCCTGCCATTCCATCTCTGCATAGGTGTATTTTGCTTGATAGACCTGTGGGGTGTACAATTCTTAATGTATGCAGCTGTAGCAATTGCCTCTGCCCAAAACATCATGGGTAATTTTGAGTCAATTAGTAAGGTTCTCGCTGTATCTATAAGAGTCCTATTCACTCTCTCTGCGACTCCATTACTTTGTGGTGAGTATGTGGTGGTAAGTTGGTGATGGATCCCACTTCTCTTGAAAAGTCCTTCAAATCTAGAGTTACAAAATTCAGTTCCATTGTCCGTTCTTACAGCTTTTATTCCAAGACTTAATTCGTTTTCAGCTCTTGCTTTAAATTCTTCAAATCTTTCAAAGGTCTCATCTTTAGATCTCAGGAAATATACAAAGATTCTTCTACTGTAATCATCTACTATAACAAGGAAATACTTAGATCTTCCTAACGATTGACATGGCATTGGTCCACATAAATCCATATGAATCAACTGCAGGGGCTTAACTGTATAATTATCTGTAATATTATATGGCTTCTGCACCAGTTTTCCCATTATACATGCTTCGCACTCTGGTAACCTTTCGAATTTTAGATCCAATCCTCTTACTATATGTCCTTGAATCATTTTTTCATGTATTCTTCATTTATATGGTTTAATCTCTTATGCCATAAACTTATATTGCTATTTTTATTTGATAAATGTGTATTTATAACCATGACATTTTCATTTTTTGCTATTGGTACATTTCTTTGTTTTGTTTCCATCATAAACATTCTATCTTTAATATATGCTTCAGCAACTAAATCATTCCCTTCATTATAAATTTTTGCTCCATCCTTATTGAAAATAACTGAATTTCCCTTGTTGACTAATTCGTATACTGACAAGAAATTATTCCTTAAACTTGGTACATGTAAGATATCTTTGATGTGAATATTTTCTTGGCCTTCACTTGTGCATGTAGTAAGTCTCATATCTCCTTTGGCTATGGCTTGGGTAGTTTTGCCCTTTTCAGCTAGGTTGATTTCACTTTCATAATCTACCACATTTTCCATCAAAATTAGGTTTGGGGTTAAATGTGCGGTGCATCCTGAATCTATACACCATATTTGTCTATCATTTCTCTCATCTGGTGAATCTTCAAATTCTTTTACATATGTTTCAAATGCTTGCTCATTAATTACACTTTTCATAGTATCCACTAGGTTATTTGAATGTTCCCTACTGTATTTGTGATTTCTATAACCAGGATTCCATTTCTTTTGGTATCCTTGTTTCTGTTTATCTCAAAACCAGCAATCATTAGCTAGATGTCCCTTTTTATTACAAACAAAACATCTTTTTGGCTGAGATTGTTGAACTTTTCTATCTTTAATTCTGTATGCTTGTTCATGCCCATTCTCAACCGATTGATTTAATCTCATATTTCTTCTTGACTCCTCTTCTCTTAGAGTTTGTTGAATCTCTTCAATTGTTGCCTCTCTCTTTGATCGTAAGACAATAGCAATATTTTCATACCTTGGATGTATGCCATTCTGCTTATATTTGTTGCCATATCTGTATTTTTGTCAAATTTGAATCCATGAAATTCTTGTAGTAATTTGCATTTTAATTGCTCATCTTCTCTTTGATAAATGGCTACTAATTTTTCATACATTTCTTTTGAAGTTTTGCAATTTAGAATATGTGTTAAAACATTCTTTTCAATGGTTAACATTATGTATTTTTGTGCTTTGGCGTCTTTTAGGCTCCATTTATCTTTTCCAGTTTCATCTTTCAAGTCTTCAAACAACGATTTTCCATTTACAATATCTAGAAGGCCATTTGCTTTGAAAATAATTGTTATATATATACATATAGATGGCGTCAGTTTTTGACGTTTATTTTGACGGGAGAGGCGCCCATTGCTTCTATGGATTAATTTCCTCCCGGCAAATTTTCCATCTATATATATATATATCTGAAAATTCCATAAATCAAAATTTTCAGGATTTTTAAGTCTCACAATATTTGCGATATCTTCGCTGACAGCCATTTTTGTTTTATTTATATTTTATATATATATTTTACCGCGATTCAAAAAGAACCACGCTCTGCTACCATGTTGGGAATCTTTTATGGTTCAGACAATGAAACAACAAATAACAAGTTTACTTACAGCTGAAGTGGTTTTAAAGAATTAGGCGATTTTACCCCTATGAAAGTATTTTAAATTTATTATTTTCAAAGATAGATAGAAAAGAACATTTAACAATTTTCATTATGATTACCAATTTTGTTAACAAAACCAATGCTCCTTTGTTGTCGTTATTATATTACAGTGTTGTCAGTCTAAAAGTATTTCAAGATCATTGATTTACTATTCTTCTTTTTTTCCAACAACGTGAGTACCAAACAACTAGAAATCCTTAAGAATAAACATCGTATTTTGCTAAGCCTATATCAATTTGGAAGCAGAGCGTGGTTTGGGCGCGCGAATTGGACTAACCGCCAATTGATCCATTTAAATCAAAAAGAAAATAAATAATTGGACTAACCGCCAATTTAGAAAGAAAAAGTTAAATAAAAATGGATACATATAACTTAGCAAAAATCGAACAGTTAACAGAAAATAACTATACAACGTGGTCCATGAAAATGGAAGCAATTCTAGATTCAAAAGATCTCTACGAGGACGTAATTGTTAATGACGAGCCAGACTTTACAAAAAATAAACTAGAATATGATATTTGGAAGAAAAAGAATCGGGAAGCATACAGCCTAATAATATTGTCACTTTCGGATGACTTAACAATCATCTTTCGAGGCGATAAAAGGGCCAAAATAATTTGGTACGACATAAAGAAAAGGTTTGAAGGATCTCTAGAAAATGAAAGGATAGACCTAATGTTGGATCTAGCCAGACTAAAATTGAACCCAAATGAAAATGTTAACATGTATATTGTACGAGCACAGAAACTGGCACAAGAGATCACCCAGCTAGGAAAGACTGTAACAGAAAGAGAACTTGTACGATACATTGTTGAAGGACTCACACCTAACTTTGACACGATCACAGCAGCACTGTCAATAAACAGAGAAATCTCCTTACCAGACTTGAGACAAACTCTACTGGATTCTGAGAAGAAAGGACAGTACAGAAGCAAAAATCATGAAAATGCTTTCAGATCATCAGGCAACCAATTCAAAGAAAAGTCATGCTTCATTTGCAAAAGAAAAGGACATTTCAAGAAAGACTGTTGGTTCAACCCTAACAACAAAGGAAATCAAAATAATACAACAAACAAAAATAACATGGCCAGTACAAGGAACTACCATAAAGGACCAAAACAAAACAAAGACACTGCCAGATCAGCAATCCAAGAAGGAACGGAGGAACCATCCCAACGAAGAGACTCCACTTCAGAATACGCACTACATGTGATCACAAGGGAGGAACGCCCGACAACACAGGACGTGTGGATAATTGATTCTGCGTGCACAAGCCACATGACTTCCCATGGTGAATGGATCGAGCACAAGACGGAGGGGAGAAGAAGCATACAAGTGGCGGAAGAAGGGAGACAGATCGAATCTACCTCATCAGGATCAATCCAAGCTACTGTACAAGGTAAGGACAAACTTAACAACGCTGTAACCCTGCATAATGTCCTTCATGTACCACACCTGAAAGGAAATCTAATGTCCATTCCAAGCGTAGTAAGAAGAGGGAACTCTGTTCTTTTGAATTCTGAAGGAGCATACATATACTCTTCTGATGACAAGCTAATTGGAATAGGCAACTTTGATGGTAACATGTACACATCGAACCTATCACGTTTACCTGAAACAACTCATGTTCCAAACGAACATTGCTTGATTTCAAAGGACAATTCTAGGACTGCATGGCACAGAAGGTTAGGACATCCTAGTGACAACAAATTAGACCTGATTTTGAAGAACAATCTTCAAAAAGGCTTGAACTCTATAAATGGTACCCTTGATCAATGTGATGCTTGCTCCTTGGGAAAAATGACCAAAGTACCCTATGTTCACACAGATAGCAATCAGGAAAGCTACCCCTTTGAAGCCATTTATGTCGATCTCTGTGGTCCAATGAGAATAAACTCCTTGGGCGGAAGTAAATATTTCTTGACCATCGTAGATGGATTTTCTAGGAGAATATTTGTAGAATTTCTCAAAGATAAACTCTCAGCAGCAGAAGTTTTGAAGAAGTATATTGTAAAGAGAGAAAACGAACTAAACTCAAAACTAAAACGACTTAGAACAGATAACGGAACAGAATTTATGAATAAAAACCTTGAAACCTTCATAGAATCCAAAGGAATTAGACATGAACTAACTACACCGTACACCCCAAGAAGCAATGGGAGAGTTGAAAGAGCTAACAGAACACTATTAGACAAAGGCCGAACACAAAGGCAGACTCCCAATTACCCCTACACTTCTGGGCAGAAGCTGTGAATACAGCTGCATATCTGTACAATCTAACTCCCACAGCCAATGACCCAGACACTACCCCTATGGAAAAATGGAAAGGTAAAAAGCCATCCGTCTCTCACATCATGAGATTCGGTTGTGAAGTCTTCTATAAACTCGAGAATCATCAAAGACACAAACTAGAAGCTAAATCTAAGAGAGGAATATTTGTGGGCTATTCAAGATGCAGAAGAGATTATCGAGTATTTGATATCACAGCGAGAGTTATTCTTGAAACCGCAGACATTCACTTCAGAGAGAACAATAATGTCATCTCGGAAGAAAAACAAAGTGATAATAATATGGACACTGACACATATTTCTTCATTCAGGAGGATGAAGAACTGGACAATCATGTTCTATCAGATGTTGATATTGAAGAGCCAGCACCAGATACCATGATCAACAGACAGACAGAGTCAAGTGGATCAGACAGACCACAAAGAACTCGAACAATACCTAAAAGATTCGATGACTACGTTCTGGCTACTACGAATGAAACCATTCCGAAAGACTATGAAGAAGCCATCGCATGCGAAGACAAGAAACACTGGGAGAACGCAATGCTTGAGGAAATACAGAACATGTACTCGCATCAAGTATGGGAACTGGTACCTAGACCTGTAAACGCTAAAGTTGTCAAAAGTAAATGGGTGTTCAAAATATCTAAAGACCAAGAAAACAAAACTTACAAAGCTAGACTTGTTGCAATGGGATACAACCAAATCCCAGGAAGAGATTACAACGAAAGTTTCAGCCCTGTAATTAAAAATGCCACCCTCAGGACTATTTTGTCAATGGCAGCAACAAAAGATTCAGTCATTAAACTATTTGATGTGAAAGCAGCCTATCTAAATGGAAACATTGACAATACAATATATATTCATGGAACAACCTGCTGGATTTGTCCAAGACAGAAACAAAGTTTGCAAACTCAACAAAAGTATTTACGGTCTACCTCAATCCGGAAGATCGTGGTATGAGAAATTCAGTCAAGTACTTCATGACTGTGGACTGGAAAAACTTAAATCTGATCCTTGCCTATTTAAATGGAAGAATGAAGACAAATACTTCTATGTAGGGATATATGTGGATGACTTTATCACTGTCTCAGATTCTAAAGATACCTCAAACAGATTCATCAATAAATTGAGACATCACCTGGAAATAAAGGATGTAACATGTAAAGGCATGTTTTTGGGAATCAAGATCATACAAGACAAGGAGGGAATTTCGCTACAGCAAAGCCACAATGTACAACAAATATTGCAGAAATATGGAATGGAAAATTGTAAGGAAGTTCCAACACCAGGTTCCAAATAAATCAATTTGGACAATCATATTGAAGATGACAATTGTGATCAGCACACTTACCAAGAAGCCCTTGGAATGCTAATGTTTCTAGCTGTTAACACCAGACCCGACATCGCTTACATCACTAGCAAACTTTCACAGTACTCCAGACAACCAAAACAGATGCACTGGACAGCAATCAAAAGAGTGATGAGATACCTACGAGGAACAATTGAACTAGGATTGAAATTTGAAAGAGGAAAGACTGGAATCCTGAAGTCCTACACCGATGCCAGCTGGTCGACCACTCATGACGGAAAATCCTACGGCGGATATGTATTGAAGCTCGGCGAAGCAACTATAGACTGGAAAAGTAGTAAACAACCACTCGTCGCCCTCTCCACAATGGAAGCGGAAATGATAGCTGCTTGTGAAAGCTGCTGTCAAATCAAGTGGATCATAAACCTTTTACAGGAGCTGGAAGAATGGAATTTCATGGAAAAACCAACGGCGATCTATACAGACAGTCAGTCATTGATCAACTGGATCTCCAGCCCTAAACAAAGCAGTCACTGTAGACATATCGAAAGAAAGTACCACTTCTTGAGGGACTGTTATGAATCCAGAGACATCTGCCTTCTGTACAAGCCATCTCAGGACCTGGAGGCGGATATCTTCACAAAGGACCTATCCCGAGACCAGATGAAGAAACACATGGAGAACCTCAGCATCGTGGGAATAAAGACAAAGTAAGGAGGGAATTGTTACGCAAACTTTGACTTTAATCATCATCGATGCCACGTCACTACTATGACGTCACTACTTCCAACTTCTACCTTCAAACTAGCTGTTATGTTTACCGCTAACTTGTTTACAACAATATATGTAATGGAACAAGTCGTTCCTTTGAATAAATATATATTTGTTTTTATCTAAAGGGATGTCCTCGTAACTACAAACATACGTGAGTACCAAACAACTAGAAATCCTTAAGAATAAACATCGTATTTTGCTAAGCCTATATCAATTACTATTTGCTCTTTCTATTCTATGGCAACATTGATCATTGTAGCCAAACATTATGGTTTGTCAAAAATTGAAGGTCTACAAAATATATCGTGAACAACTCACATGATCCAATTCATTATTTCTAAATGAAAAATTGTTTTGATCAATCACATAACAATTTAATATTTTGAATTCGCATTTTAAGTGGTCACTTCAATCTTATCGCAGATATAGATGATAAAATGGAGTAATGGGAAGATTTTTATTATCAGTGATTCTCTCCATTAATGCGTTTTATTTTAACTGAAACCCATTTTATCACAATTCTTCTTTTCATCACTTTTAGCAAAATATGCGCTTTAGCATTGCAAGAGGTTAGCTTTCATTGCGTTTTGCGTCTTAATAGCACTAGTACACACACTTTTTCCTTCTCAATATTCGAAAGTTGTTTCTAGTAAATTTCAACCCGTAGATCATGAATATATCCTTCATTTTTCAAATTCAGCACATTTTTTTTAAATATTTGAAATTATTCGATTTTATAAAGAAACTGATGTCATCCCTGTCATCAACATATTTTGAAGATATTGACTCTGTGAGCATAAAATTTAATCATCATTTAGATGAAATGCATATCATTGAAATTTTATATCGAGAAAATGTTTAACAATACATTAATTTTTTATAAATATTTTTAAATATATAAATAATGTCGGGTAAATGCAAAGCTAATCAAGAAATGTTCTGCTACATTTGTGGAAAATTTACAATTCCCAAACAGAGGAACATATCACCCCAAAGATAAAATAATGTATTATGTTTAGCAAGCCGCTTTACTTCATGACGCAACGCTAGATTTACATACATACTTTATTATTAAAACAATTAGCTTTTATACAAATATCAATACAAAAGATGATGATAAGAAATTAAAAGAATATTAACATCATACATAACAACTCCTCCCTATTAGTCAAAGATAACTTAATTTTCAAAAAACGATGTGTGGAGGTTTCCTTATTCTTAAGGATCTCCTCAACACAGGCTTTGGGGTTCCTTCTGAAGAATCAGTTTCTTGAACAGCCGGGGGTCTTTCAATCTCAGGTGTCACTTGAGGGGTCGATGATGTAGATGGTAAGGTTTCACTTTCCTCACAGCTCCTAAACTGATCTAAATGCCGGCTCAATAATTTTCCATTCTCAGTTTCCACTTTAATGACACTGGTCCAGTTTTCTCGGACACAACGCCAGGTAACCATCTGGAACCATGGTATCCTCTGGCTATAATTTCCTGTCCTTCTTCCACCTCTCTATGTGGTTCCCAATTCTTCATGAATTTATCTTTCTCTCTTCCCTCAGAAATACTTTCAAGATGAAATTTGTCAACAATAGTTTTTAAATTTCTATTCATTAATAACTGAGCTGGGGATTTTCGAGTTGTGCTATTTACCGCTAATCTTATTGTCAACAAGGACCTAGCCAACCTGATTGACCAATTTCCTCTGCTATTCTTCCAAAGCAGATTTTTTAAAGTTTGAATAGCTCTCTCTACTTGCCCATTTGATGTCGCATGATATGGAGCACACAAGATGTGTCTAATGGCCTTCCTTTTTAGGAAGGTCCTAAAAACTTCAGATGTAAATGAAGTCCCATTGTCCGTAACGATCACATCCGGCAACCCATGAGTTGCATGAGTTTCCCCCATGGTATTAACAGTAGTCTCAGCAGATGTCGATGCTACGATCTACGCTTCTATCCACTTAGAATACGTATCAACGGCAACAAGAAATAATTTGCCTTGAAAAGGACCAGCATGATCGATATGTAACCTTGACCAAGGTCTTGAAGGCCAAATCCTAGGGTAGATATTAGTCTTTGGAGGATCATGTCCACAAGACAAACAGACTATATAACTCAATATCATTTTTTCTATGTCTTTATCCATATTTGGCCACCAGCATAATCCTCGAGCCAATGCCTTCGTACCCACAATACCAACATGGGTATCATGCAATAGATTTAAAATATATTTTCTTAATTTTTCCGGAACTATAACACTGCTCCCCCACAATAAGCAATCTTTGTGAACAGATATTTCACTAGACCTTGTAAAATACTCTTTATATTTATCCTCAAAATTTCTAGCAGGCCACCCATTCATTGCCCAAAATTTAATTCTAGATAGAATTGGGTCTTTACCAGTCACTCTCGCAACCTCTGAAGCGCTAATGGCAACATATTCAATAAAAAATACCTCCGGCAGGTTTGGAATTTGGTTTGGTGACTAATTTAATGGCAGTCTGCTCAGTGGGTCCACATTTCCATTTTTAATTCCTGGTTTATATTATATGGTATATGTATATGCAGATAGAGTTAGACCCCATCTCATCATGCGAGGCTATAGTACTTGTGGTATCGGCTTGTTTGGGTTGAAAAGACCAACTAGAGGTTTATGGTCTGTTACAATTTGAATTTTCACCCCAGAAGATACTGCGAAAACTTAGAAACAGCTAAAATAACTGCCAAGCCCTCTCTATCGATTACCGCATATCTTCTCTCAGTTTAATTTAAAGTTCGGGAGGCAAACACAACTGGTCTTTCAATACCATGATCTATTTGCGACAAAATGGCTCCAACACCATACTCCGACGCATCACAGTTGACCAAAATAGGCAGATCTTCATAAAAATGTGCTAAAACAGGCTTAGAACTAATCAAGTCTTTAGCCTCTGCAAACAATATTTGATGTTCTTTATTCCATTTCCATGGATTATTACTGTCCAACAGTCTATGGTGAGGTTCATCTACTGTGGCTTTATTATTCAAAAACCTCTCATAATGATTAAGAAGTCCAAGAAAAGACATTAATTCCTGTTTATTTGAAGGTGGTCTAGCATCTTTTATAGCTCTTAATTTCTCCTCGGATGGACGTATTCCTTTATGATCGATAATCAATCCTAGAAATTCGATTTCTGGAATATAAAATTTGCATTTTTCTCTTTTAAGACGAAGTCCAGATTCCCTGAAGCGTAGCAGTACCTTTTCAGTTTTTTTTAAAGATCATCACAATCTCTTCCTGAAATCAGGACATCATCTAAATATACTGCAACTCCATCAATTCCACTCAGAAGAGTATCCATGAATCTCTGGAATGTTCCCACGGCTGAATTTAAGCCAAAAGGAAGACGCTTCACCTTATATAATCCTCTAGGTGTATTAATAGCGAGAATTTCTGCAGATGTTTCATCAACTTTTAACTGCTGATATGCTTGAGCCATATCCAACTTAGTAAACACTCTGCCACCTCTCAATCTATCCAAAAGTTGCGGAATTGTGGGCAATGGGTATTTATCAGGATTACTATACAGATTTACTGTAATTTTATAGTGCCGTTACAATTGGTGATGCCCATTTGGTAAATTTAACCGGTTCAATAACTCCTTGCTCTTCCAGTGATTTTAATTTTTCATCTACTAGATCTCTCAGAGCAAATGGCACGGTTCTGGCCTTTACAAATTTGGGGTCTGCATTCTCAGGAATGTCAATATGGATCAAAGGTCAATTATAGGCATCAATTTCTTGTTCAAATACTTCTTCAAATTCAGAAGAAAAAGGATTTGTTTCAATATGATTCAAAAAGTTTATCTTCAGGCGAAACGCTTCAAACCACTGCCTTCCCAGAATGTTAGGACCCATACCATTAGCCACTAAGATTGATAATTTTTTAAAACCATTTGTTACTTTTGCTTTAACAAAAAGCTTTCCCAAAATCTTGACGTGACTTGACGACCATGTCTTCAACAGCACCTCAGATTTCTCAAGTTGGCTTACTTTCCAATATTTTAAAAATGTTTCTTTATTTAGTAATGAGTATGCACTTCCTGAATCACAATAAGCATTGATACATCATGATTATCCAATTTTACCATCATGTAAAAAGGATTGATTAAGCTTTCTGTTCCAAGACAGTGTAGGTATGTATCGCTATTACTTCTCTGCAAGTATTCAATTTTTTTTACTCTAGTCAGACATGCCTTCTGCAGATGACCAATTTTTCCACATTTAAAGCATTTTGAATTTCTGGATTTGCATATATGAGGCAAATGATTTCCTTTACATCATATACAAATCATTTCCTTATTTAATCCTTTCGCAATTCTATTGAATTCAGTTTGCTTCGATTTAAAATTAAATGGTTCACCCTTATTAGCTTTCTTTAATATATTTACATCAGGAGTCGTCTCCATCAAAACACTAGCATCCGTACTTGCCGACTCATCATAAAGTGCTATATTTATGGCTTTTTCCAAAGTTAAAGCTGTTTCAGATAATAATCTCTTTACAAGCGACTCTTCTCTTAATCCTCATACCAATCTGTCTCTCAAACGATCATCTAAATCAACAAATCGAAAAGATAGAGGTTGCCTGGCCGGCATTCATATTTATATAAAAAATAGACACTTCGGCCAGTTGGAGTTTTTTATTTTCTCAACGTTTCAACAAAAATCTTTTGTCTTCGTCAGGAGAATTAAATAAAAATGAACATTTGGCAAGGCGTTAAAAATTTGTTCTGAGGCTTGCAAGGGCGTTCTCACGTGATTCTTCGAATTTAGTACAACATCTAAAGCGCGAGTCAAAAATAAATATTAAACTCGTCAAAGACTATGATCTTGGAAATAAAAATATATAATAATAAAATTATAACAAATTAAGTAAAAATAAATAAATAAAGTAATATAATAATAATCACAAAGATTATTATATAGATGTATAACTATTATGTTCAATTTTTTATCTAGCTTATTAACTACTTTTTAAATTTAAAAATGAAGCATATTGTTGCGGAATATCTTCAAAAGTATTTATAGTTTTTTTCCCAAATTCTCGTGATACCCATCCCTCTAAAAATAATCTTTCCTTTTTAAATTTTATATTCCTATGAAATATCTCATTATCATTCCAATCTGGCCTATGTCCTGAAAATAATGCATGTTCCCCAATTTTGCTTAACGCCCTTCTCCCCAATAAACCCTGTTGGTGTTCCTTAATTCTGGTCTCTAAATTTCGGCCGGTTTCTCCTACATAAATTTTGTCACATTCTGTGCATTTAATCCCATAAATTACGTTATTTGGTTTTGATGTGCCTATGTTATCCTTCATTATGTTATTTCTAGTTAAAAATTCCCTTTTTGTCCCAGTACTATACCAAATATTATATTTAAATTTTTTCAAAATTCTAGATATTTCGTTATCCACTTCTCTAATATAAGGAATTATTATATTATTGTAACCTTCGGTAGTTCTATTCAAATTTGGCCTATCTATTTCATATCTTCTAATCCATTTATTTATGAAGCCAACTGGATATTCGGATTGTTTTAGCTCCGCTCTAATTTTCTTTATCTCTTTTTTATAAATGTCTTGGTCTGTACATACCTGTTTGGCTCTTTGTACAAGAGATTTTATCACCTGCCTTTTGTGTAATATAGGATTGTTAGAATTAAAATTTAGATGTATCCCACAGTCTGTTGGCTTTCTGTAAACGCTGGTTAGAATAGATCCATCTTCTTTACGGCTTAATCCAACATCTAAGAATGGTAAAAATCCTTCTTTTTCTGTTTCAACGGTGAATTCTATTCCTATTTCTAAATTATTTAATTTGACAATGATCTCGTTAAGTTTTTCTTTTTGGATCACTGCGAAAACATCATCTATATACCGTCCCCATATCTTTATTCCCTCTATTAAAATTGACTTTCTATCTATTGATGCCATTACAATGTCAGCTATGATCATACTGGTAGGGCAACCCATAGCAGTACCGTCTTTTTGTCTGTAAAATTTAGCCCCATATCTAAAATAAATATTCTCTAAACATAACCTAAACCCTTCTATCATTTCATCGATTTCTAATCCCTTGATTGTGCAATCTTGTCTTTTTACCTCGAAATATTCTTTTAGCTCTTTAAGAGCTAGACTTCTATTAATATTGGTAAAAAGCGATTTGACGTCAAAGGATACCATTATTTCATGTTCATTCAGCTTTAAATTTTTTGTAATATCTAATAACTCTTTCCTATTTCTAATTTCTAACCCAGAAATCTTTCTTGTAGTCGGAATTTGGTTTTTAAGCCAGTCCGCCAAACCTCTGGTGGGGGCCTTGAATCCTGATACAATGGGCCGTAGGGGAACTCCTTCCTTGTGAATCTTTGGAAGTCCTTTGAAGAGAGGTGCAGCGACATCTTCTAGCTTCAATTTTCTTTTGTCTAAGGCCTTAGATTTCATGCTTCTGATAAATTTAAATGAAAAATGATAAAGTTATTATTAGAAACAAAATAACAAATGTAATATCAAGGACAACAAAAAACGAAAAGAAGTTTGATTTAGATAAAGCAAAAAGCTCAGAATGGGGGGATATCAAGAAATTAAAAAATGACGACAGAATAGTTATAACTAAGGCTGATAAAGGAGGCAAGACAGTCGTGATGAAGAGAGAAGATTACAACGATAAAATCACGAGCCTCCTCAACGATAACAACACATAAGAAGAAATTCAAGGAGACCCTACTAAAAAGGTAAAGCTTAAAATATCTAAATTTATCAGAAGCATGAAATCTAAGGCCTTAGACAAAAGAAAATTGAAGCTAGAAGATGTCGCTGCACCTCTCTTCAAAGGACTTCCAAAGATTCACAAGGAAGGAGTTCCCCTACGGCCCATTGTATCAGGATTCAAGGCCCCCACCAGAGGTTTGGCGGACTGGCTTAAAAACCAAATTCCGACTACAAGAAAGATTTCTGGGTTAGAAATTAGAAATAGGAAAGAGTTATTAGATATTACAAAAAATTTAAAGCTGAATGAACATGAAATAATGGTATCCTTTGACGTCAAATCGCTTTTTACCAATATTAATAGAAGTCTAGCTCTTAAAGAGCTAAAAGAATATTTCGAGGTAAAAAGACAAGATTGCACAATCAAGGGATTAGAAATCGATGAAATGATAGAAGGGTTTAGGTTATGTTTAGAGAATATTTATTTTAGATATGGGGCTAAATTTTACAGACAAAAAGACGGTACTGCTATGGGTTGCCCTACCAGTATGATCATAGCTGACATTGTAATGGCATCAATAGATAGAAAGTCAATTTTAATAGAGGGAATAAAGATATGGGGACGGTATATAGATGATGTTTTCGCAGTGATCCAAAAAGAAAAACTTAACGAGATCATTGTCAAATTAAATAATTTAGAAATAGGAATAGAATTCACCGTTGAAACAGAAAAAGAAGGATTTTTACCATTCTTAGATGTTGGATTAAGCCGTAAAGAAGATGGATCTATTCTAACCAGCGTTTACAGAAAGCCAACAGACTGTGGGATACATCTAAATTTTAATTCTAACAATCCTATATTACACAAAAGGCAGGTGATAAAATCTCTTGTACAAAGAGCCAAACAGGTATGTACAGACCAAGACATTTATAAAAAAGAGATAAAGAAAATTAGAGCGGAGCTAAAACAATCCGAATATCCAGTTGGCTTCATAAATAAATGGATTAGAAGATATGAAATAGATAGGCCAAATTTGAATAGAACTACCGAAGGTTACAATAATATAATAATTCCTTATATTAGAGAAGTGGATAACGAAATATCTAGAATTTTGAAAAAATGTAAATATAATATTTGGTATAGTACTGGGACAAAAAGGGAATTTTTAACTAGAAATAACATAATGAAGGATAACATAGGCACATCAAAACCAAATAACGTAATTTATGGGATTAAATGCACAGAATGTGACAAAATTTATGTAGGAGAAACCGTCCGAAATTTAGAGACCAGAATTAAGGAACACCAACAGGGTTTATTGGGGAGAAGGGCGTTAAGCAAAATTGGGGAACATGCATTATTTTCAGGACATAGGCCAGATTGGAATGATATTGAGATATTTCATAGGAATATAAAATATAAAAAGGAAATATTATTTTTAGAGGGATGGGTATCACGAGAATTTGGGAAAAGAACTATAAATACTTTTGAAGATATTCCGCAACAATATGCTTCATTTTTAAATTTAAAAAGTAGTTAATAAGCTAGATAAAAAAATGAACATAATAGTTATACATCTATATAATAATCTTTGTGATTATTATTATATTACTTTATTTATTTATTTTTACTTAATTTGTTATAATTTTATTATTATATATTTTTATTTCCAAGATCATAGTCTTTGACAAGTTTAATATTTGTTTTTGACTCGCGCTTTAGATGTTGTACTAAATTCGAAGAATCACGTGAGAACGCCCTTGCAAGCCTCAGAACAAATTTTTAACGCCTTGCCAAATGTTTATTTTTATTTAATTCTCTTGACGAAGACAAAAGATTTTTGTTGAAACGTTGAGAAAATAAAAAACTCCAACTGGCCGAAGTGTCTTTTTTTTATATAAAAAAAATAAAAAAATAAATCAATAAACTCACAGTTTTCACTCAATCTTCTTAATTCTGCTACACAGGAAGCAATCAAATCATTACCTTGATTATGTTTGTTAAAATGGTAGCGCTGGACTATTACATTGGGTTTAGGGCAAAAATGTTCAGTCAGTATATTAAGTATTTCTTCATAATCTACGTGAGCTAATTTTTTTGGCGCGGCCAATGACCTAGCCAATGCGTAAGTTTCAGGGCCTATTAAAGTAAGATAAACAGCTTTTTTTTGCGTGTTTTTTTTTCAATTCCATTTGCCAAGAAAAAGAAGATCATTCTCTCTACGTATGTTGTCCACTTCTCTGGCTTAAAAGGATCAAAATTTTCAATAGTTCCGAAACTTGCCATCTTTAAAAATTAGAGTTTAGTTTAGTTTGAAAATTAGTTTGAAAATTAGCTCTCAGATTAATTTACCTTAAAAAAAATTCTAGTCGCCAATTTATTATGTTTAGCGAGCCGCTTTACTTCATGACGCAACGCTAGATTTACATACATACTTTATTATTCAAACAATTAGTTTTATACAAAATAACAATACAAAAGATGATGATAAGAAATTAAAAGAATATTAACATCATACATAACAGAATGCTAGAAAGAATATTTTGGTGTGGCAAGACAAGTGGTGGTACGCCCATAGTGTGTGCATAACGTGCTATCAAGGGTGTTCGTGTTCGTTTAAAAAAAAATAAAAGGGTGATCGATTGAAAGGAAAAACAATGGGGGAAATAAATGCACAGAAACACAGTATAATAAAAGGATTTATTTTAAAGATTAAAAACAAAAGGGATAAAAACTATTACACTTATATATATATAGAATTATGGTTGTATTTAAAGATTAAAACAGAGCTAAAAAAACTAGATAAAAAAGGTTAAGCTAAAAAAGTAAAGTAAAATTAAAGTAGTCTTAGGGAAGGAAGACAAAAATAAATGGCGGGGGGGTGTCGAGCGTTTGTTTACACAGTACCTCGTGGCAGCACCGTCGCAGGCTTGGCTTTCTCTTGTCGCGATGTCCAATTGTCGCGCGTTGGTTGTCTAATTGTCACGACTCGTTGGTTGTCTAAGTGTCTTTTTCCGTCCTCAAGTCGCTGCTTGAGGGATACTCCAATGCGTCCTTTCCCGTCCACGAAACTCTGCTCGTGGGATTTTCTTCGACGTCTTTCCGTCCACGTGACTCTGCTCGTGGGATTTTCTTCGACGTCGTTCCGTCTACAAGACGCTGCTTGTAGGATTTTCTTGGCGTGTCTGCTCCGCCTGGCAAGGGAACTCAACTTTCCCCTCCGCTTCTAACAAGGGAATCCTGCCAACTGACCAAAAAAAGAATGTAACATGACGCTCCGTCGTCTCCGCCCACGCCGACCTTTGCCCTCGGTCGGTCCAAGCTGGGGCTATCTATAGATATAGATGTCTTGCTCGTTGTCTCCCTTCACCTAAGACCTTCATTCTATGTACAAAAGGTAAAGGATCTGTAAAATAGTTTTAACATTCTCCCACAAAATTTTGCTCTGAAAGAAGCCAAAATTAAGTATAAGACAAAAGAGCATATATATACACAATACACACAAGAGTAGATATGCCTATTACATTACATAAAATACACATAAAAGAATACACATATTACACCTTTTTTTTTCTACAGGTACTTTCACTAGTCCTTCGAGTCATACCTTGCAGGCTTTCTGATTACCCTACCATATCTATTTCTAGAGTCCCTGGATTCAATATTGGGCCTATTTCCTAAAAATGCTTCAGATTGGGGTTCGGTATTTGAATTGTCCTTTTGAATCGTCTCAACCTTCGAGGATATTTCAAGAGGGTGTAAGCGTTGTAGAGCCCTGATCAAGGTTCCTGTGGATGTTTTAACATGGGCCACTCTCACTATTCCATCTTTTCCTGGTATGAGATTTACTATTCGCCCTTTAGGCCAAAACATTCTTTCAAGATTTTCTTGCCCGATCAGTACAATGTCTCCTACTTTCAACTGTCTTCTATCAATATTTTCGGATTTCTGAATCAGCGCGCCTAAATATTCCTTTAAGAATCTCTGCTTTAATTCTCTGGTTTTCATAATGTTTTCTTCAACATTTATTTCTTTTGGATTTATCGAGAACTCTGAATTGGGCCAGAATTCTTTAGGTTTTTTCAACCATTCGGGGCCCTCCCACCATCTGCTTTGCACAAACTGGCTTGGAGGGCAACCTCGAGACAGAAGATCGGCCGGGTTCAACTGACTAGGTACGAACCTCCAATCGTTCAAATTGGTAGTGGCCTGTATTTCTCTGACTCGGTTTCTCACGAAAACTCTCCACTCAATTTCTCTCTTTATCCAACTTAGCGCGGTAGTAGAGTCGGACCAAAGAGTTGTTTCACATTTTCTCTTCAAGGCAGCTTGGATTGCATTGGCTAGTCTAGCTCCTAGTACCATGGCCATTAATTCCAAGCGAGGGATCGTAATACTCTTCATAGGAGCTAATCTGACTTTGCTCCAAATCAAAGTTAGAGTATTTTCTCGTCCCGTTTCGCTCCGTAAATAGGCTACAGCTCCATAGCCTATTTGACTAGCGTCACAAAAGATATGAACTTCTGTAGGGAAAATGAGATCATTCCACATATATCTCGGTATCTTTATTAACTCTATTAATTTTATTTGATCCACCCAGGTTCGAAATTCCTGGGCCATACTTTCGGGTAGAGGGGTATCCCGACCTAGTTTCAGTCCCCATGATCGCTGCAGTAACAACTTTGGTGGCAAGAATACTGGAGCGCAAAATCCAAGTGGATCAAATATCCGCTGAACCATGGACAGTACCAACCTTTTCGTTAATTTGGGTTGAAGACTCAAAATGTCAGGGAGTTCGCATTTTAATGAATCTTCCATTTTATTCCAGACAACACCCAATATTTTTGTACAAGTCCCCTTTTCAGGGTTTTCCTCCAGAGAATATTCCCACTCTCGTAAGTCCATTTTAGCCCTGTCCATAATTTCAATTGCGGCCTTTTGAAATTCCTGCACTTCCTGCTTTGTTTCCAGCGAGGTAATACAATTGTCCATGTAGAAGGATTGAGCTAAAATCTTTGCCCATTGAACAAGTGGGCCTCTTATTGATTGAAGATGGTATTCTATTACGGCGTTCAGCACAAAAGGACTACAGTTTAAGCCAAATACAAGTCTCTTATGCCTGTAAGCTATTAGTTCTCTATCGCTCTCCTCTTCCCACCAAAGGAATCTAAGATAGTTCCGTTCAGATTCTTCAATCGCCACCATCTGGAATGCTTTTCTTATATCTGCCGTGACTCCAAATTTATTTTCCCGAAATCTTATCATCATTTCAGGGATTCTTTCCAATAAATTCGGTCCCTTTTCTAAACATTGATTCAAAGATAGTCCATTATGACCTAGACAAGAAGCATCGAAAACCGGACGTATGGGCGTCGTTTTAGATTCCATCTTGTACACAGGGCGGTGAGGTAAATAGTAGCCTCTTCTCTCGAGAGGATTTTCCTTGACTCTTTCAATGAGTCCTTCAGTCAGCCAGTCTCTAAAGATCTGACTATATTCGGTCAACTTATTCTGTGAGGTCATTTTCTTAGTGCTTATATCTAACCTTTTTATCGCTATGTCAAGATTGCTGGGGATTGACTCCTTTCTACCTTCCAAGGTAGACCTACAGAATATCTCTGATCACTTTGTCTTTGAATTTTTGTTATAAACTTTTCTTTTATTTCCTGATATCTGGTCTCTTTGGAGCAAGTTTCAACAGGATCCCTAATGCCTAGTACTTCTAGATCCCACAAATCCTTTAAATCGCATCGCGTTGTTAGCAGATTCAAAGTCTGCTGCACATTGTCATTGCTATCAATAATTGGCGAATTGCCCATTAGTGTCCAACCTAATTTCGTTTCCACCGCAGTTAAATCTGCTTCAACTTGAACTATTTTTCCTGTCAAAATCATACCTAGATAGTTAGCACCAATCAATATGTCAATCTCTTGTTCTTTAAAATTGTCCTGAGACAATATTATGCCCTTAATCTTCAATTTTTCTAACCAATCTCCTTTTGGCAAAGGTGGTATGGCATCGCAAATTTTACGTTGATCCAGCGCCTCAATATGGATCACATCTCTTTTATTACCTAAATTCTCTAATTCTAACATAAATTTACCGTGCTTTTCTTCACCAATCTTATTACCTCCAAAAAGACTTTTAGCTATGGTTATTTCGCCTTTTCTTTCTATTCCTATACTCCAGACTAACGACTGTTTGATATACGAAAACTGACTTCCACTGTCGAGGAGAATTCTAACCCTTCTAGAGGCATTTGGGCCTCTTAACAGTGCTACCGTGGTCATCAGCAAGACCTGACCTGTGCAGGCTTGACTAGAAAGCGATGCAATGGGTTCAGGTGCATTTTCCTTTAGATTTTCTCTTCCTGGTTTCGTTAACCGGTTAGAAGAATTTCCTTCACATAAAACTTCCAAGTGGTTTCTCCCACAGTTTTTGCACTCCAATTGTTCTCGGCACTGACTCTGTATATGTCCCTTTCTTAAGCATTTGAAACATAGATGGGCACTACGTATTTTATCATTTCTCTCTCCCGGAGACATTTTCATTATGGAACGGCATTGATGACTCGCATGATTTGTTCTTTCACAAAAGAAGCATTTTATATTAGTTCGCCCTCCGAACAGACTAGACACAGTGGCGGGTCTGAAATTGCTCCTTGTTCTGGTCCCATCATTGAAAGACCTTTTATAGGGCTCCTCCTGCTTAAAGCCTTTTTCCACAAATTTCAGCCGTTGAGCACTCCTTACTTCGGCTTTTAGAAAGTCCAATAATAACCTTAGCCTTTCTTGAGCTCCTCCAACCCCTTTATCTGACTCTTCCCGTTTTGCTAACTCCATACCATAACCCAAAGAAGGATGCCTGTGCCATATTTTCAAAATATCCAAAGGTAATGAAGACTCGACAAGAGGATATAAAAAAATACCCGACAACTGGGGATCAATGCCCAATGTCTCTAACGACCGGAGGTGACTGCTCAGTTCGTCGTACAGACTGCTTAAATTTCTATTTTCCTTCTTTACATTAGATATAACCGAATTCAATAGATGTCTGACATACAGTTCTGTCAGTATATTCGGGTCACCGAATCGCTCCTGTAGGGCTTGTACTGCCAAAACATAGTTGGCGCCTGTAACGGGATAGCTTGCTACAACACGATAGGCTTCTGAATTTGGTACAATTGCTTGACGCAAATATAAAAACCGGTCGCTATCGGATAAATTCTTATTTTCGTGAATTTTCGAAAACTGCGCCCACCAGGGCAACCAACCTTCCAGAGAGCCGTCATAGCTTTTTAGGGCTAACTCTGGTAATTTCACATTTATTACAGTGTCCTCGCTAGCAATCGGGATTGTTTCTTCTTTATCGGGATTCCGTAGTACACTGACTTTCTGTTGAATATCAAACTTTTCCTCTTCATATTTATCGCATTCTTGCCATTCCTTATCAATACTTTCCTCTGTAATCCCTTCTTTCACTACCAATAAAGCCTGATATTTTTCGTTTAGATCTACAAGTTTCGTGTAATAAGACTCTAGTCTATTAAACTTAGAATAAATATCATTCCTATCAATTTGAGACTTTTCAAATTCCCCATTTATTTCATTAATAATTCTAGTGAAAGTACCTCTTATGGCTTTTCTGCGCTTTTTAAGTGCATCCATTTCCTCCATATTTCCTTTAAATCGATCACGTCCGGCTCACCAAAATGTTCGTGTTCGTTTAAAAAAAAAATAAAAGGGTGATCGATTGAAAGGAAAAACAATGGGGGAAATAAATGCACAGAAACACAGTATAATAAAAGGATTTATTTTAAAGATTAAAAACAAAAGGGATAAAAACTATTACACTTATATATATATAGAATTATGGTTGTATTTAAAGATTAAAACAGAGCTAAAAAAACTAAATAAAAAAGGTTAAGCTAAAAAAGTAAAGTAAAATTAAAGTAGTCTTAGGGAAGGAAGACAAAAATAAATGGCGGGGGGGTGTCGAGCGTTTGTTTACACAGTACCTCGTGGCAGCACCGTCGCAGGCTTGGCTTTCTCTTGTCGCGATGTCCAATTGTCGCGCGTTGGTTGTCTAATTGTCACGACTCGTTGGTTGTCTAAGTGTCTTTTTCCGTCCTCAAGTCGCTGCTTGAGGGATACTCCAATGCGTCCTTTCCCGTCCACGAAACTCTGCTCGTGGGATTTTCTTCGACGTCTTTCCGTCCACGTGACTCTGCTCGTGGGATTTTCTTCGACGTCGTTCCGTCTACAAGACGCTGCTTGTAGGATTTTCTTGGCGTGTCTGCTCCGCCTGGCAAGGGAACTCAACTTTCCCCTCCGCTTCTAACAAGGGAATCCTGCCAACTGACCAAAAAAAGAATGTAACATGACGCTCCGTCGTCTCCGCCCACGCCGACCTTTGCCCTCGGTCGGTCCAAGCTGGGGCTATCTATAGATATAGATGTCTTGCTCGTTGTCTCCCTTCACCTAAGACCTTCATTCTATGTACAAAAGGTAAAGGATCTGTAAAATAGTTTTAACAAAGGGCTTCTTCAATGGAAATCGGGGAAAACAAAAGGTATGCCCTTTGGTGTACGAATTGTTTGGCGATAACCAACAAATCACCATGACGATTATTATTTCTATGTCTGAAAAATCACAGGCCTTAATAGCAAAAAGAAGCAAACTAACTCTCATTCTGATATACCATCAGCAAGGCAATCTATTCCTTACGACCTCGTGAATCACATACCTATTCCTAAAACGGTTCAATAATCCTATATCAAAAAGGATGATTTGCACACAGCAATTGCAGATGATCATCAATTAGAAGACCCTGTATTCATTTCAAATGAAAGTGGCATTCCACATTTATTTGATCAGGCATCATTAAATGATCTAGTTAGGGATCTAGGGCTATCAAAAGAAGTAGCAGAAATCCTTGGATCAAGATTAAAGAAAAGGAACCTCTTGTTACCACAAACCAAAATCTCAGTGTATCGTAATAGGGAAAAATGTTTTTTTTTTTGCAATTTTTCTCTGAAGAACAAGAATAAGTGTACTGTAATGATAATGAAGGCGTTTTTAAAACTCTGAAAATTAATTACAATGCTACCGAGTATAGACTCTTTATTGATTCCTCTAAACAAAGTTTTAAGGCTTGTTTGCTGCACTATAGTAGTGTAATACTTTCCATACCATTTGCCTATTCAACCCAAATGAAAGACTTTTTGACTCTTAAGAAAATCTTAGAAAAGTTGAATTATACCAATAATTGTTGGAAAGTTTGCGGTGATCTTAAAATTATAGGAATTTTACAGGGTTTATAGAAAGGAAACACGAAGTATCCTTGCTTTTTATGCAAGTGGGACAGCAGAGACAGAAAGAATCATTTTATGCAAAAATGTGGCCTGAAAGAAGTATGTTTAACTTAGGTGAATAAAACATTGAAAATGTACCGCTTGTCCATAAACTAAAAATGCTCCTTTCCCCTTTACATATCAAATTAGGGTTAATGAAAATTTTGTAAATGCTTTAAAGAAAGCTAGTGTCGCTGTCAAATATTTAATGACTAAATTTCCGAAGATTAGTTGTTTAAGATAATGGAAGGCATTTTCATTGGACCTCAAATTCGTAAACTAATAAATGACGAAGAGTTTATTGCAACATAAAGAATATGGGGAAAAGGCTTGACTTGCATTCATCGACGTTGTCAAACAAATTTTAGGCAATAATAAGTCACCGAATTATGCGAGAAGCGTAGAAAATATGATTTCCAAATTCCATAAGATCGGGTGCTTAATGAATCTAAATTGCATTTTATGGATTAATATTTAAACTTTTTTCCCGATAATCTCGGTGCAGAGAGTGAAGAACAAGGTGAACGCTTCCACCAAGATATTAAAATCATTTAGCAACGATTAAATGATTTTTGGAATCAACATATCGTGGCGGATTATTATTGGAATCGGATGCGTGATGACAAACAAGCAAAATATAATAGACCTCACAGAAAAAAATCTTTAAATCCATGAATATATATATATATATATATTATTTCCTAAATATTACTGCATTTTTATAAATAATGTTTATTAAACCAAATGAAATGTTTTTCGCATACACAGCTTTTTGTTAATACTTTCCATCTTATATATAAAACAATTCTCCTGATAATTCTCCTGACATGAGTCACCAGGAGGTTCCATGTTATGTTTCAGTGCTGATGTCTGTATTATAGGCCAAAGATGTAAGCCACAGATTTTTGCTGGCCATCTTTGCTTTTTCACCGACCAGGTGCAAGGCAAACAGCCCTGACCTAGAATGAGACTACGACATAGCCAGACATAGACAAATATGTGCTGCACAGGCACGAGTAGAGAGCATGATTTGGAAAGCATGATTTTCCTCAGTAAACAAAGATGATATACAAGCAGAAAAAATGAGGGCACACTTTAAAAGTTACAAATGATGCAAAAAGGTGACTGAGGTTCCAGGATCTGTGCAAGGAAGAAATCATGACACAGACAAAATCTTCAAAAGGAGTGAACTATGGTCACCATTATATGGATAACTCTCAACCTGTGATAGAGGTTACTTAATAAAAAGAAGAGCCAATGTCCTTAGCGCTGACTGAGAGGGGAAAGAATCCCGTGTTGGATCCATTCAGTGGTTTGAATGTACTCCTGTAGACTGGAGAGGAGGCATAAAGAGGAGAGCAGTGTTGCAAAATGTTTTGATATAAATCTTCGATAACCCCAACATGGCAGGAAGGGTCAATTGGGCCAAATGAATATCTGTGGGGGGACTGACAGAGCAGTCTAGAAATAAAAGCCCATCTCTCTCTCTCTCTCTCTCTCTCTCTCTCACTGGCAGGGATGAAGGCTTCCTCCCAGTTGTTTATGGCGATTGTTGAACATTGTCCAGTGTATGTGACTTGCTTTGTTCTCTATGAATGCATGAAATTAAAATAAAGATCAGTCAAGCAGAGATCCTTGCTGATCTCACATGCCATTTGACCATCCTATTTTTAAAAACTATTTCTGCTATATGGATAGTTGAAATTTCATTAACAGCTTAATTTCTTTAATTCTGTTAGAAAATGGATTTAGGTTTTATATTATTTTAGAAATTAATACATACGATTTTAGTAATTGAAAATAGTTTATTAAAAATTAACAGAACAAAACAAAAAGGTTTAACTTTTACCTTAGAGTTATTTACATTCTTGATTTTACAGCAGTGTAACAAGATATATATTTTAAAACATTTTAAAAGAAATAATTATTAAATAATATTTTATAAAATATTAAAGTCTAAAATTGAATTCATATATTCAACACTCCTTCTTAAATTCATGTTTTAGAGTTTTAATTACCCTATCAAAACATCATCTGCAGCAGTGAAGATCTGTGTTTTTTCAAAAGTTTTCTTTGGCAGAGGCTTGGTTAGGATATCAGCAACTTGGTCTTGGGTTGGGCAAAACTGAACATCAACATTTTCTCTTATCTGATCTTCCAAAAAATTATATCGAACATCTATATGTTTTGTCTTTCTGTTCATTTGTCCTGTCTTCATTAAAGTCATTGCACTTTGGTTGTCAATATTTAGTTTAGCAAGTATGGTTTCATTTGCAAGTTCTTAATTAGTGCTTTTATATAAATGAGTTCTCTCACACATTCAGCTGCAGCAATATATTCTGCCTCAGTAGTGGATAAGGCTACAATTGGTTGTTTTCTTGAACTCCAGCTTATTGGTTCTTTACCAAACAAAATTGTATATCCGGATGTACTTTTTCTTTATGATTAAACTTTTTACATATTCTGCATTGTTCCTTGTTTACTTTAGCAGCAGGTTTACTGTTGTTCTTAAAGAAACAGTCCTTTTCTTCATGGTTAGTTTTTTTACAAAATTTGCAGAATTTTCTTTGGGTGGAATTTTTAGATATATGTCCTGGTTTATTAAAAGTAAAACATACCTTTTGTTTTGTTGCATTCATAGCCACTCGGTCTTCTGGTTGGCTCTGTCTATTTCTTCTTATTTCTTCAGTGGTCAATCTTGATATTAGATTTTCAATAGTTTTTTCATCTTTTCCAGTTGACTCCCAAGCAGTACAAAAATAATTATATTCTTCTGGCAAAATTGTTAAAATCTTTTAAATAACAATATTGTCATCAAAGTTCTGTTTTAGATTATTGAGTTTAAAAGCCAAATTTCTTAAATTACTTATGTTGGCTACAAGGTCTACATTTTTATCAAATGTATAAGAGTGAAATTCTTGTAGCAGCTTACATTTTAATTGTTCATCATCTCTTTCAAATATTCTGCATATGGTATCATACATTGATTTGGCATTTTCAAAATGTAGTATGTGTGTTAATATCGTTTTATCGATGCTCGAAATAATATATTTTTGGGCTTTGGCATCTTTTATTATCCATTCGTTTTTTTTTCTTTTTCATCCTTTTGATCTTTAAAACACAATTTACCATTTATTATTTCAATTAAATTATTAGCTTTAAAAATAATGTTAATTTGAAATTTCCAAATATCAAAATTTTCAGAGTCTTTTAATTTATCTATAATCGAAATATCTTCCATATCAGCAGCCATTTTTATTTTTACGATTTTAGATTTTAAGTTATAACCACGCTTTATGCTGCCACTGTTAGAAAATGGTTCTAGGTTTTATATTATTTTAGAAATTAATACATACGATTTTAGTAATTGAAAATAGTTTATTAAAAATTAACAGAATAAAACAAAAAGGTTTAACTTATACCTTAGAGTTATTTACATTCTTAATTTTACAGCAGTGTAACAAGATATATATTTTAAAACATTTTAAAAGAAATAATAATTAATTAATATTTTATAAAATATTAAAGTCTAAAATTGAATTCATATATTCAATAAATTCAACACACCAAGGGGCCAGTGCTTTCGGTTTAAGTTGGTGTCATGATCAATGAAGTTGATTATCAATTCATCACAGCATTCAATGTCAGTGTATATTTTTCTAGGATATACAAACTTTAAAATTTATAAATTACTCTTTCATTTTTAGAAAAATATAATTTTTATAAAATGTTTTTGGCAAATTTTGAATATTTTATTTGACATTTTTTAATTTTCTCTCTTTTTTAATATCATTGCTTTGGATCCCATTTTTCCCAAAATAAACAAAATTAGTATATATATATTATTTTTTTAATAAAGCTTTTTGGCATTTCATATTACTATCTTCATTTAAATTGTAAATTTGAAAATTGAATAAAATATGTTATTTACTGAATTAGCCATCTTCTATTAAACAAATATGATCTTGATTTTTTTATTCCCTAAAAATACTTTTAAATAAATACATTTTTCAGTTTCTAACACATTCATTTTTAGAAAATTTGAACTATATTGATTAAATTTTAACATACTATAGAGGTGTGTTAGCCGATCTTCTTTCTAGCTGGTTCTCTTATTGCTCACTCTTCTGCCTAGAGGTATAGTCAGCGCCGAGGTCTTGTCCTAATATGAAGCGGGCCTTACGAGCTCTAACTACTGTGAAATCACCAGTCTCACAAAGCTCGACTTAACACAACTTAACACGTATTTTATTTCCAAACACACAATATATAATCAAACATACACACGTGACCAGGCACTCTTGGTCAAATATAATATAAACAAATATACACAGAGTTACATTAAAATAATAATAATAAACTCCAACATTCCTCCCAGAGTTGATGGGTCACATCAATTTTCATCATTAGCTAACACGGCAGCCAGTTCTTTTAATTGATTTTGAGCCAGATATAAACGTGAACGTAACTGTCGTGCAGCTCCTACAAAACTTGTTCCCCGATCACTATATAGCCGAGTGCAGTGCCCTCTTCGCGCTACAAATCGCTTAAAAGCCTACATGATGGTGGGTGTAGAGGCATCTGGGACCAATTCAAGATGTACGGCTCGGGTCACATAGCACACAAATAGACAGATGTAGCCCTTTTCCGTCTTTCGACCTCTACCCTTGGACATTCGAAGGTTCACAGGTCCAGCATAATCTACACCACTGATTGAGAGGGGTTTACCCGGTGTTAATCTCTCCTTGGGTAAATCGCTCATTAGCTGGCCTTGAGTGACGCGATTGTATCGACAACATGTCACGCACTCTCGAATGCATCTCTTCACCTGGTCTTTTGCTCTCAGCATCCAATACTTCTGTCTCAATGTGGACAGCATCAGGTGCACACTTCCGTGCAAAGTCCGCATATGAACCGCTTGAATAATCATCTGAGCTACCTTTCCTGATGAAGGCAATAGCGCAGGATGTTTTTGTTCATATGTCATAGCTGGAGCCCATTTCAATCTACCGCCGACTCCAAGGATTCCTTGATCGTCGAGGATCGGTGTTAAACCATAAATCTTGCCCGTGCGCTTCACTGATCCTAAAGTGGTCAAACTTATCATTTCTTCCCTGAAATGCTGGCACTGAATTGCTTGAAGTATTCTCCTATGAACATTTCTCAGTTCCGCTGGGGTTAAGTGCGACTGATATCGCTCCGCACTGTAGCGGCAGTTATGGCAAAAAACGCAATATCCAAGCCACTTTTCGGATATATCCATCAAAGGTCGAGCTCATCTCTCCGATGGCCACCAAGAAAGGTGTTTCACTGAGGGCATGAACACTCAGGAGCTCAATTTGACCTTGGTGCTCAAACACAGGAGGCATTCTAGGCCATTCTGTGGATTCCGCTGACAACCAGGTAGGTCCTGTCCACCAGATGGAAGACTGTTTCAGCTCGGACCCCAGAATTCCTCGCGAGGCAATATCCGCTGGATTATCTCCTGTGGGAACATAGCGCCACTCCCTGACCTGTGGACAACTCTGAATCTCCGCGACACGATTGCCGATGAAAGTGGGGAGATTTCCAGACATAGTTCTTAACCAACTCTAGACCATGGTAGAATCGGACCAACAGGTATCACTCTCCATTTTGATATCCAACTCTTCCATTATATATTTCACTAGTCTGGTCAGCAGAAGAGCTGCGCACAATTCTAAGCGTGGAATTGACATCTTCCGCATGGGAGCCAACTTAGTCTTTGATGCCAACAGTCTTACACTGACTCCATCATCAGTGGGAATTCTCATGTAAACAGCTGCCGCATAGGCGTCTTCAGAGTCATTACCGAATCCATGCAATTTTACTCCCTGGGTATTCCTTCCGAGACCCAACCATCGGGGTATTCTCCAACTTCCTATTAAATTCAATTCCTTTCTAATATTAGTCCATGTTTCACTCAATGATTCATCCATCGGATCATCCCAATGTAATCCCGTTATCCACAACCTTTGAACCATTACTTTTCCTGTTACAAGGCAGGTGCCAACCATCTTAAGGGATCTTCTAACTTGGCGATGAAGGAAAGCATTTCGCTCGTGGTAGTCGCCGATGTCTTTTCCAACGACTGAACTTCATATAAGAAACAGTCTTCACCCTGGATCCATCCCAAACCCAATGTCCTTATAACATTGGACTGTTCAAATGCAATCTTTTGTGCGCAATGTTCTCTCGCAATGTTGCCCAAAATCGTCAGATCAATTTCTTTAGAATCTGTGGTTTCTAGGGCTTTGAAGGTGATTGAGGCCGGAGAGGATTCGTTTCTTCCAATGTCTTCCTCTTCCAAGTCTATGCTGGATTCTTCTTTCTTCATGCAAAGTATCTTGGAAGATATGGCTTTAGGGCTCTTTGTTTTAGCTCTTACCTCTACATCGCTTGAAGCCCCCACTCCAGAACCCTCCACATCAAGAGGCTCTGAAGGTTGAGAATCCTCAATTGCAGACTTTTCGTCAGAATCTTCTACTGCAATTTTGGAACCTCTTGAGAACCTTGAGCTTTACCTCTTGAAGAATCAGGATCTGATGCTAAGGCATCGTCTGCAGGCTTTGAGGTATCGTCTAAAGGCTCAGAGGTATCGTCTGAAGGCCCAGAGGCATCGTCTGCAGGCCCAGAGCAGTCATAGGACTCTGAAATCCTCTTTAGAGATCTCAAACCACTCAATATAATAGTCCTATAATCTACCGGATTCGCAATCCTTTCCAGTTTAGCACTTTTACTAGACTTTTCTGGAGACTTGTCTCCTAAATTAAGATTTTTCGCTGGAGTAGGCACTTGCCCCTTTGGAGAACTGGCCGGTGTATATAATATTGGAGTTACCACAGCTCCAGAAACAGTTTCCTTCGATACAAGTTGCATTTTATTGTTTGGAAGATATTTGCCAATTGAACCTTTTTCTAATGGCTCTCTCTTCACATAGGTGATCTGGATAGTACAACCCTGTTTAGAAAGCGTTTTACTTTCTCCAACCTTTGCATCATCATTCAACTATTTCCTTTTCTTCCGGATTTTGAGGTACGGGGCACTCAACCAAAATCGTCTACAACGATTTCCCGCCCAAAACCATCAGTTGTCCATCTTTTTCTTCCAAAGAAATCTGAGGTAGTCCCAATCATTCTCCTTGATGGCGATCATCCGGAAATATCTTCTCATGTCCACCACAACTCCGAACTTATTCTCCCGAAGTTTTTTCCTTATCTCAGGGATTCCTCTCACTAGACTGGGTCTCCTCCTCAAATATCGTTTCAACGAGAGTCCGTTGCGTCCTCGACAGGAAGCGTCGTCAAACACTGGCCGTATAGGCGTCGCTCTGGACCCATGCTCAAATACAGGGCGATCGGGAAAATAGCATCCCTTTACTTTAAATTCCGCATCTCCAGTTTGTCTTGCTTCCACCAATTTCCTCGATGCTGGAACTCTGACAACTCTTTCCTCAATATCATCAATGGACTCAGCCTCACCATCTGAAATCTCCACTTGATTAGCGCCCTCAGCTACCGCTTCAGAATTGCTCACCGATTCATAACCTTTAATTGCAGTCTCAAAATCCCCTACTCCATTGTCCTTGGTTTCAGCTTCTGAGTGTTTCCCATTCTCTAAATCTGCGTCTTGCCTTTTCGCCACCTTTGAATCGGTACCTTGTTCTGCATCTAGCTTTTCTGCTACCATTGAATCAGTGCCTTGTTCTGCATCTAGCAGTCTCACTTCTTCAGTGTTCTTTGAATCCATTCCTTGTTCCACATCCAGCCCTTTCTCTTCATCTGCTTCAACGAATTCTTTCTTAACTTCAGCCCTATGACTTTCGTCAACTTCTACAACAGACTTCTTCTTGACTTGAGCCTTTTCACCGTCTTCAGCAAAATGCCCTTTTACTACTTGAGCCTTTTTACTTTCTTCAACGGCAATCTGCGTGGATGTCTCTTCTACCATTTGCTCGGATGATACCACAATCCCAGCATCTTCCTTAGTAGAAGCTGGATCAACTCCCCTCATCAAGGTAACTCCTACAACCCTTGGCTTCTTACTTATCCCGACTTCTAAACTGCTTCCATCGCAGATCTTCAAATCCAAGTTGGGCAATCGGCAAACTCTTGTTCCAGGCAGCGAGCCCTTTTCCGAACTAGCACCATGGAGGGCTTCCGTATTTTTCTTCAGAGAGCTGAGGAAATTATTTATCTTAATTTCAAGATCCATCCACTTCTCATAATAATGGATCACTGTATCCTTCTCCTCCTCTAGTACCTTGTAATCAATTTCCTTATCTTCTAGCATCAACTTCCAGATCAACTCATCTTCTTCCCGAAGATCTGCTATATTATTTTCGATGAGTGTATAGCTCGTTCTTATCACATCCTCAGAAGGAGTTTCTTCATCCAACTCCGCTTATGCCCTTTTGATCAACTTGGAAATAATCGTTCTTTGAACGGCTCTACTTCTTAATGCCCGCTTCATTCTCTAGCCTTGCTTTTGTTCTTAACTTGACCTTTTATTGCTTAACGCACTATACCTCGGCCTTATCTTTTTAATTCAATTTGTAAAACTTTCCTAAAACCTAATTTACATAACTTCTTCTTTTGTTATGATCTTGCCTAAATTTGCATAGGCCTTCTTTTCTTGATTATCTTAGTATTGACAAATTGAATTTCCGAATTTTAAAACTTTAACTTCTAATCAAGAGTGAGTTCTTCTCAATCTTTATCTTCTTCAATTCCTTTAACCTCTTTAGGCTTCTTCAACTTCTTAACCTCTTTAGGCTTCTTCAACTTCTTAACCTCTTTAGGCTTCTTCAACTTCTTTAACCTCTATAACTTTAACCTTAGCCTAGATCTGGTAACTTAGATCCGGTCAACTTAAATCTTGTAGCTTGAATCCGGCTCGAGGGACCAAAATGTTAGCCGATCTTCTTTCTGGCTGGTTCTCTTATTGCTCACTCTTCTGCCTAGAGGTATAGTCAGCGCCGAGGTCTTGTCCTAAAATGAAGCGGGCCTTAAGTGCTCTAACTACTGTGAAATCACCAGTCTCACAAAGCTCGACTTAACACAACTTAACACGCATTTTATTTCCAAACACACTATATATAATCAAACATACACACGTGACCAGGCACTCTTGGTCAAATATAATATAAACATATATACACAGAGTTACATTAAAATAATTATAATAAACTCCAACAAGGTGGGTGGGAAATAAATCGATGCATAGTTTCTAATTTAAAATATGAAATGTTACATAATCATAGATTGATGTGCATATTCAGAAAAATTTTGATATCAGATATGGGACATTTTGGATTATATTAATTATGTGTTATTAACAGCCAGCATTGTTACTGAAATTTCAAACACAATTTATTTGGATTTGGTCTTTTTACCTTGTAGTTGATGTATTTATTAGCAATTTTTGTATTTTCATATTTTTTTGTATGGTATCTATTAACTTTTAACTGAATTTCCAATTTCCTTCCAAATAGTTGATCATGTTTCATATATTTGTTTATTCATTTTTTACTTCCTGGGGGGATTAATCATCTTTCATTATACTGATATGATTATACATTTCCACTTACCATCCCACTTTTGTGCGTGGGAGGGAATGATATTTGCTTAGAATATTTAGTCTAGGTGCAGTAGGTGACTTTAGTCCATGTGCAATAAAAATTAAAACCTTTCAATTCAGAAGTCTACGCGAGTCACTACATTAAAATTTGACTGCCGACTCATTTTTGCTTGTTCGTAGTAGGAAATTTTACTTTGTTTTTTAGTTACTCAGCTGGCAGGTTTGGCTTTTGAAAGACTGGTAATATTTTACCCTCATTTTATTCTTTCAAATTCGAAAAGCTTTTAGGTTGAAATTGTTCAATTAAAAAATATTCAACGAATATTACTAAAATATGCAGCAACATTTCTTCAATTATTTGTTTAAAAAAATGATATGTAAAAATAGAGGGAAATTATAAAATGGTTTACTTGATATTGTTTTTTTTTTGCATTGGTAGAGTGAAAAATGATACGTTTTGTGAGTCTCTATTCTCTTCTGTTACATCCTACCATTCATAATCAGAATTGTCTAATAATCATTATTTCCTCCAAAGGAATACATTTTTGTGTATTCTGAATCAATTGAAGTGAATCAAAAGTATCCCAAAAAATTGGATGAGAAACCTATTTATATGCTAGCACGAGGCTTCCCTTTTGAAAATAGAACTGTATCAGTCGTTTCTGATAATTTATAATATGTTTTGTTTGTGTGGCCTGTGAGACAGGCATGACCACATCATTTGTAAAAATTTATAATAGCCTTCTATTTTTATCTCTTATAAAAGTTAAATTTTATTTATTTTTAAACATTTTCTGATCATTTTTAAAAATAGTTCTGAAAAATAGAACGTAAATGTGAACATTGCCCCAAATACCTTGTTTTGAAATCGTGAAATTTTGTTATTTTAAATTTAATTATCATGATTTTAAGTTCGTTAATGGCCTAGTATTTTAAATAGATTTTGTTATTTTGGGATCTAAAATAGGTTTGTTATAGGGGTAGTTCACTATTTAAAAAATTGCAAAGGTTGTTATAGCGACGGTATTTTCAATGGGTAGAATTGGGAAATGCCTGTAGGTTCGTTATATTCGTGGTTCGTATTAGCGGGAGTTTACTCTATATATCTGAAATAATAGTACAAATGTGATATATCACTGGGATAAGGTGCATAAATTATGAAAAAGAAAAAGGCATCTCCTTTTTGTGCTCCTGAAAGTTGCTAATGGCTTGCGGCATCTATCGTAATAAATATAAACTATTTTAATTGATTTTTAATTATTCCAGAAATGGATGCTAACCACGTACACAATTCGGGCCTTTGGCCCTCATCAGTGTGGTGCAAGCTGTACCTCAATGAGCAAAAAACTGGTCATTCAGGCATCCTTAAAAATCATGAAACGGGTAGCCAGAATTGCGTTAGACCGCGACACAATGTGAAATAATAGTACAAATGTGACATTGTACTGCGATAAGGTGCATAAACTATGAAAAAGAAAAAGGCATGTCCTTATCTTGCAACTGAAAATTGGTCAGTAACCGATCAGTTACACGATATTTTTTTCTAATGAAAATATACATTTTTTTAATACATATATATTACATATCAAATCATTAATCAAATAAAAAAACTTTCAGAATAAATTGAAATTTTGATCATTTTTGGAAAATAAATATCTAAGCAACAAAATGACACCACCGCACTCAAAGGGTTAAAGATACTTTGTAAAGCACAAAATTTGAATTATAGGTTAGAATCAAAGGGTAACATCCAAATTTTGACATTTGTTGGTAGTTTGATAACAGCATTGTTTACATCATTTGGAAAATTATCAAAGAAAATTTGACATAGGAACCAAGAGGATGTCTTGTGACACCATGCATATTTGTGAGATATTTTAGGCTTCTTCCTTGTTGTTGAAGTTGGGAGGAAGAGGCTGCCTTTGTCATGTCAATCATGTCCTATGGGAGATCTAAGTTTAACCTTGAATAACCTTAACTAGTACACAACTTGCCTTGGATTGAAATTGTTTTTGAAAGAAGTTTTACATTTCTATCAATTCATAATATTTATTAATTGAAAAGCCAAAATTCTTATATCAATCTTTAAACATTGAACAGAACTTTAAAATCCATATTTGAATACATTAAATGTTTACTAGCACCAATAATATAAGAAATTATAAGCATTTTTAATTGAAAATTTTGAAATTCTAATTCAAAATCTGATGATGATTTGAACAGAAAGGTTATCAAAAAGTTTGCTGAAGGCTCTTACATCGCTTGACGTTTTGGCTGATCTCAACAAATTGTTCATATGACTGCTAATCAGAATTTCTTCTCGGCCAAATCTGTCTTTAAGCAATTTTATAGCTTCCTCGTATTTGTCTGCAGATAAAGTGACACCTTCGACTGTGTTTAGTGCAGTTCCGACGAGATGTGACTTCAGATAGTCAAATTTATCGATATGATTCAGTGAGTTATTTGGTGAATAGCTGCATCAAAAGAATTCCAGAACGTCAGACATTCACTAAGGTTTCCATAAAATTTCAATTTCATCAATTTTGGAAGCTTCACAGTCGTGCAGGAAGGGACATTATGTCTCATTTCGGGTTCATCTATTCGTGAGTTTGATTTCGAATTCGGTATATTTTCACCACGGGAATCTGATTGGCGATCCTTTTATTTGCCCTAAATCTCCAAGTAATATATTTATCTCGATATTCCTCTACGCCCTGTAATACTCACTCTAAACCGTTTCAAGAAGCATTTCTATTTCATGATCAACTAATTTAAGTTAATTAAATGATTTCTTTCAATTGTTCTAATAATTCGTCAAGTTCAATTCTCATTTGCGTGTTAAGTCCACTTTCAATCTTATTGCATGTTTTCTTTAAATATCATCTGTTAATAGCACGCTTCTTCTTTAAACGTAGAATTAATTCTTTCGCCATCATGTAAAAATAGCAGCAAGAAGGGTTAGCTAGTGAGTTCTAAAATGGTCAGCTCAAAAGGCTTTTTTTTTTCTTTCAAGAATTTACCATCAACAGTCCTGGCTGGAATGTCAAAAATATTGTGATATTACAGCCAATCTGTGTTGTGACAACAATCTAAGTATTATAGAGGTTGTCACTCACCTCTTTTCTTGGTTGGCGGGGTTGAAGGCACAAAGATGAAGTGTCGCTGCTTGTACCACTTTTAAAATATACTACGAAAACATGAGGGAAAATTATATTTATTATCATTTAGGAAAATAGTAAAGGATTATTCAATGAATATATTTTTAAATGTATTTACAATAAAATAATCAGGGATCAGGGCTAATCTTTCCTTTCGAAAGTTGTTCTGTTTTTGTTTTCCTCATTCTAGCAGCTGCATCCAGTAGCCCCCTCTGTCGCCCTCCCATTGGCTGCCTCTAACTCTTTCTTTTCCAACAAAATGTAGTCTTGAATGGCAATTTATATATAAATTTGGAAAATTTGCCTGGAGGAAATTAATCCATGGAAGCAATGGTCTACTCTCCCGTCAAAATAAACGTCAGAATCCCACGCCATCTATTGACCGTCGTCGCAACTAGCGGCATCGGGTCAGTGACAAAGCCACAACACCAACTTTGGCAAACTGATAAGCGTCCACCTAGAGACCATGGTTTCGGGCTAATGGCCCTCGTCAGTCTAGAGCGGACTTTGTTCCATGAGATCCACACGGGATCTAATGGAATCCTCACAATCTACCAAAGAGGTGTTTTGCTGGCAATTTGGCTGGGCCAAATCTATTGGCAAAACATAGATGGAATATTTGCCGGGAGGAAATTAATCCATGGAAGCAATGGTCGCCTCTCCCGTCAAAATAAACGTCAGAATCCGATGCCATCTATTGACCGTCGCCGCAACTAGCGGCATCTGGTCAGTGACAAAGCCACATCACCAACTTTGGCAAACTGATAAGCGTCCACCTAGACACCATGGTTTCGGGCTAATGGCCCTCGTGAGTCTAGGGCGGACTTTATTCCATGAGATCCACAAGGGATCTAATGGAATCCTCACAATCTACCAAAGAGGTGTTTTGCTGGCAATGTGGCTGGGCCAAATCTATTGGCAAAACATAGATGGAAAATTTGCCGGAGGGAAATTAATCCATGGAAGCAATGGTCGCCTCTCCCGTCAAAATAAACGTCAGAATCCGTCGCCATCTATTGACCGTCGCCGCAACTAGCGGCATCGGGTCAGTGACAAAGCCACAACACCAACTTTGGTCCATTAACACGTGAAATTTAAAGTTTAGAAAATTTGGAAATTCCGAGTTTTTTGTTTTTTTCAAGCCTAAATTATCATAAAATGTTTATCACTGGTGTAAAATTAAGCTAGTTATATGAAATATTTTAGGATCACACACACACACATTATAGTTTTATTAATATTGCACAATTATTATTGATTTAAAAATTTCAAATAACACACACACACAAATGCATTATATATATTTCAAAGTCAGATAATCGTTAATTTTCAGGTAGAGACATAAGTTTCTCACTCAGAGGTTGTAGGCCTACTTCTTACAAATTTTTACTAATTTGAAATTTTCGGTAGTTTCGGCCCCACGTTGGAAAGCGCTAATGTAGTGTTCTGATTTCTGGCCCGACGATATATATTCTACTGTACTTGTGGCTTTAAACGATGGTGTATCTAATTCTGATGCACTTCAAAAAAATCTCTAATAATGTTGGAGGAAATGGTAAAAACATTAAGATTAATAGAATTATAAAGGCAGAAAAATATCTGTAATTATAAAAGTTATATTTACAATGAGATCTAACTCTCCATATCACAATATAGTATTGAGGATAAACCCTAAAGTGGATCAAAAAATGAAAATAAAATAAAATAATAATGTGACATTTGATCTTTAATCCAAGGTTTCTTTATAAACTCAACATATGAGAATCTTACATTTGTGTAAAGGATATTGAGACTGATTCGACTATCACCTTTACAACTTTGAATTCCTGTTGTAAGGCTACCACTTACGAACATAAAGAAACATCAAGATATGCATGTATATATATAAATTTATACTTATTTATTTAATAAACATCCTAGAATAAAGAAATGAGCTCTACCCAAGTTACTAACCATATATATAAATTTTACACATACATATACTTATATACCTTGATGTTTGTTTATATATATATAAATGAACCAAAAGGGCCTCAAATAAA
This sequence comes from Cordylochernes scorpioides, assembly GCA_030710605.1. Taxonomy (NCBI): domain Eukaryota; kingdom Metazoa; phylum Arthropoda; class Arachnida; order Pseudoscorpiones; family Chernetidae; genus Cordylochernes; species Cordylochernes scorpioides. The sequence continues at coordinate 55,248,079 of CP092874.1, forward strand.
AAAAAGGAAGGAAGAAAGACAATTAATAATATGTAAACTATAAATGTTTTATTTGAATCTAATGATGTATATTTTTGCACACAATTAATATATTCACATAAAAAAATGATGTTGACCTTGGTAAATTGTCTAAAAAAACTAAACTAACTGTAAAAGAGAAATGAATAATTCTTAACTTCCTATTGATGACTTAAAAAAAAATTCTTACTTATATTTGCAGTTGCTCCACTTTGTGGGGAGCCTTTGGCCAAAAAGGCCCCCAGTTGTCTACTCTCCCTTGACCACTCTAAGACTCACTTTTTTCTCTCCAAGGTGACCAAAAATTATAAAAGAAAAAAAATAAATAAATCTTTGACTGGTCACCCTCTGTGATAGGTCAAAAATAATAATAATAATATACCTAGGTGAAATATATATATCTTATATTTAATAAAGATTTTTTGCTGTTTTGAGATTAATTACTTGTAGAGGAATTATTGGTCATTTGCCTGCTTTTGGTATGCAGACGTGGAAGAGATTATAACAAAATTAGCTATCAAAAATAGCTTTAATTGCGCTAAAGGAATATATAAAATACATAATTTGGTAAAAGTACTGCCTGGCTCAAGGCGTAAGAATAAATAAAACAAAATATTATATTTACATAATTACAAACATGTTTGAGCCGACCAACGGAATAGAACAACAACAAGTTTTTTACATGCAAAGCCTGACCTCTGGCGGTCGATTCAACAGAATATTTGTATCTATGAAATATATATTTCAAATAAAATAATATTTTAATATAACATTTTAAATAATAACCTTCATATATATAGTATATTTATATATATATATTATATTCAGTATATACTGAAATAAAATCTAAAATTATATCCCCATTACAAATTAATTAGATAATTCTTGAGAATTATCTAAATCAATATATTCTAATTTGGAAAAGAATAATTAATTTATCAATTCCCATGAATCATAAACCAATTTGTAAAATAATCTTAAAATTATTTAATAAATAATTCAGATGAATTATTTAGAATCTACTCCTATTATTAAACAAAAAAATAGCCTAGGCCAAAAAAAAAATATTTACTTAAAAGAACAAAATAAGGCATGCGTTAGAAATTTGTATGGTGTAATTTAATGTCCCTCAGGCCTTTAAAAGGTTCTTCTCAGGCTGTAGGATGCATAAGATACTGGATTTCAAGCCACATGATAGGTCAGCGCATGGTGTGCCAGTTGCCTGCAGAATCCGGTTAGGGGCATCCTGCACATCCAACATTAAGCCGAGAACCTTGTTTCCTTAAATTCACTCATGTTTTCATTGTTGGGTCTAAGTCCAAAATGGAGCCAACACATATATATGTTTTTGTTGTTATTTTACATAGACAAATATTATTCTACTCGATTATGAATATATGTATGTCAATATATCCCTAATTTTATTTAAGAAATAAATAATAAACAAAATAATACCTAATAAAACTAAAAATGTAAGTAGACAATTGCGGCCTTCTAGCATATTGTTTGGCATAATTTAAAATAGCTCGTTTATCTAACATTAGACATCTTTCATAAATCACTAAACAAAAAGAAAGCATTCCTATAAATGTACCAAATCTTACCTCAAGAATGGCGGGATCCGTTTCTCCACGTGGTTGGCTGCCTCGTGGTCTTTTCCATTCTTGGATTTTCCGTAGCCTCCAACTAGCACGCATTATCTATTAGTTTGTGCATAAGACAGAATTTTACAATTTACACATTTCAAATAGTAGGGTGTTATTTTACCGTGAACTTTTTTATGGCCTAATTTGTGTTGGGTCCATTTTGGACTCAGACCCAACAATAAAAACATCATGAGTGAATTTAAGGAAACAAAGTTCTCGGCTGGATTTCGGATGTGCAGGATGCCCCTGGCCGGATTCTGCAGAACACTGGTACATCATACGCTGACCCATCATATGGCCTGAAATCCAGTGGCTTATGCATCCTACAGCCTGAGGCGAACCTTTTAAAGACCTGAGGAACGTCAAATTACTACATACAAATATCTAACGCATGCCTTATTTGTTCTTTTATGTATATACTTTTTTCATGTTGGCCTAGGCTATATTTTTTGTTTAATAGTAGGGGTAGATTCTAAATAATTCATCTGAATTATTAATTAAATAATTTTAAGATTATTTTACATTGGTTTTATGATTCATGAGAAATGATAAATTAATTATTCTTTTGCAAATTAGAATATATTGATTTAGATAATTCTCAAGAATTATCTGATTAATTGTAATGAAAATATAATTTTTAGATATTAATTCAGTATATTTATATATATTATATATTTCACCTAGGCATATTATTATTATTATTTTTTTTATCACAGAGGGTGACCAAATAAAGATTTTTTTTTCTGTCATGATGATTTTAGGTCACCCTGGGAGAAAAGGTCAGTCAGTGACAAGTCAGTCTTAAGGCAGTCAAAGAGAGGACAACAGGGGCCTTGGGCCAAAGGCCCCCCCCCCACAATGGGAACAACTGCAAATTTAAATGAGAATATTTTTTTTAGTCATCAATAGGAAGTTAAGAATTATACATTTCTCTTCTTTTTTTTTGGTTAGTTTAGTTTTTTTTTGTTTTATTAGACAATTTACTTAGGCCAACGTCATCTTTCATGTATGTGAATATCATAA
>CP092874.1:55250865-55266518 GCA_030710605.1 Cordylochernes scorpioides
TTGTGAGCAAAAATATATAATTGGATTCAAATAAACATTTATAGTTTACATATATTATTAATTGTCTTTCTTCCTTTCCCTTTTTTATTTGAGCCCCTTTCGATTTATTTATATATATACAAACAAACATCAAGGTATATATGTATTGTATGTAGAAAATTTGCATACATGACTAGTAACTTGAGTAGCTCATTTCTCTATTCCAGAATGTTTATTAAGAAAATAAGTATAAATATATTTATATATACATGCATATCTCGATGTTTCTTTGTATTCGTAAGTGGTAACCTCACATCAGGAATTCAAAGCTGTAAAGGTGATAGTCGAGTCAGCCTCAATCTCCTTTACCCTAATGTTAGATTTTCATATGTTAAGTTTATAAAGAAACCTTGGATTAAAGATCAAATGTCATATTATTATATTAATTTTTTTATTTTTCTTGATCCACTTTGGGGTTTATCCTCAATGCTATGTTGTGATATGGAGAGTTAGATTTCACATAAATGTACTTTAGTGTATTGTACAAATTTCTAAACTAAAAAATATGTTTACATATGGTTTGAATGAAATTCTTCATTCTTTTCATTTAAATGTTTATAAATATTGTTACGTGTAAGGCCTCTAAACGGTTGCAACCTCCGCCAATAGATGGCGCTTTCGCCGGATTCCCTTGCTGGCCGATGTGGGAGTCGCCGAATGCTGTGGTCCCGTTTCCTGGGGAGGTTGGCTGTAAATACGCTTTTGTGTTGGCCCCAGGATGTAGGGTCATGTAAATACACAATGTCTGTTGTTTTATTTAGATGTAATGTTAGAAATAGATGACAATAAAAGAAGTGCTTCAAGTCTCCGTGCCGCCTCCTGTCGTTACTCTCGCCATTGCCATCATCGCCAGGCTGCTGCTGCTACTACTCTTCTGGTAAGTTTCTCGTGTCCCCCCACCAGTGGTAAGGCCGAGAGATACTGCCAGAGGAAGGGAGTTTCCACTGGAGAGGTGGAGCTCAGGACGTCTTTGGGTGGCCTGCGGGGAAAAGCCGCAGGGAAGAGCAACAGGAGCCTAAGTAGGTGAACCACGAAGGGAAAAAGCCCGTTGTCGCAAAGAACCGGTAGGGTATCCACGCGACAACTGGTGTCAGAAGTGGGAATCTTCCTCGTGGAGGTCACCAGGAGGTTTTTATTTTGAAAGTTTTTTTAGTTGCTGACAAAGGCCCATTGACGGGAGAGGCCAAGGGATGGCCTGTGAGCAGTACTCGCTGGCCGAGATCGACCGGAGGCTGCAGGAACACCGGGAGGAGTGGGACAGATTAAAGCGCCGAACGGAGGAGGAAATACTTCGGATGAAAAAAGAGTTCGAAGAGGGAAGGCGTCGAAGAAAAGAGGAATGGCTTCTGTTAGAAAAGGAAAGCGAAGAGAAAAGGCTACTCAGAAACTTAAAGATGGAGAGGCTGCTGTCTCAAATAAAGGCCCACTTGCAGGATGGGACAGGTACGGCCGAGACAGCTTTGGATGATGCCAGCGAAGACCGAGAAGAGTCCCGAGGACTGGAAGTCGAGCCGGGTCACAGGGGGAATTGCGAGGAGTGGAGGGCTTGATTGAGGAGCCTCCTGGACAGAACCTGAATCTGCTTCACGCGGACCCTCGAATGAAGCGGCCCCAGCGGGAGAAACGGTGCCAGCGAGAAAAGCGGTACCGGCGAGGGAAGCAGTGCCCTCGGGAGAAGCGGTGCCAGCGAGAAAAGCGGCTATGGCGAGAGAAGCGGTGCCCTCGGGAGAGGCGGTACCGGCGAGAGAAGCGATCCCGGCGAGAGGAATGGTCCCGGCGAGGGAAGCGGTCCCGTCGAGAGGAACGGTCCCAGCGAGAGGAATGGTCCCAGCGAGAGGAATGGTCCCGGCGAGAGAAGCAGTACCGGCGAGAGGAGTGGTCCCGGCGAGAGAAACGGGGCCAGCGAGGAAAGCGGTACGGGCGAGAGGAGAGGTCCCGGCGGGATGAATGGTCCTGGTGAGAGAGGTGGTCTCGGCGAGAGAGGTGGTACCAGCATAAGAGGCGGTGCCGGCATTAGAAGCGCCTCTGGCACGAAAGGCTGTACCGATATAAGAAGCGGAGTCGGCATAAGAGGCTGAGTCAGTATGAGAGGTGCCTCCGGCGTGAGAAGCGGTATCGGCGAAAGGGGCGGCTCCAGCGAGAGGGACGGCTAAGGAGAAAGGGACGGCTCCGGCGAGAGGGGCGGCTCCAGCGAGAAAGATTGGCTCCTGCGAGAAAGGCGATTCCAGCAAGATGGGCAGTTCCGGCAAGAGAAGCGGCACCAGCGAGGAGCGTGACATCGGGGCGATGGAAGCGATGAGGCCGGATCGGAACGATCCGCTTTGAGGGGGAGGCAGTGTTACGTGTAAGGCCTCTAAACGGTTGCAACCTCCGCCAATAGATGGCGCTTTCGCCGGATTCCCTTGCTGGCCGATGTGGGAGTCGCGGACTGCTGTGGTCCCGTTTCCTGGGGAGGTTGGCTGTAAATACGATTTTGTGTTGGCCCCAGGATGTAGGGTCATTGCTAAGTCGGATTTAAGTCCTATTGAGGACGTTTCGAACTTAAACTTGGTTCAGCTCAGCAATAATAGTATTTTATCATTATATTCCAAAGTGGGTTAAACTTAGATACACACACAGAAAGATGTAGCACACACCAAAAGGTTCATACATAGTTTGTCCATAGCATACATTTACTTCCTCTTTCCTCTACTTTACAAGTAGAATCATTCAGAGAAAATTATTAAACCAATAAAACCTTTAGTACATATATATATTTGCTTCAATGAGAAATTGTTACAAACACATTAAAATATCAATATATGAGTTTTTATTTTGCCTCACTAAATTTACAAGCTTTCATCTGTAGACAGTTCTAAGTATGCTTTATTATTATTTCTAGCAAAAATTATAAGACTTCATGCAAAGAAAATGATTTGGGAATATTCGACCTCTCAATTCAACCAAGATACCACTTCTAGATAAATGGATTAATAAAAAAAAATTTTACAATGTTATAAAATAAAAGGAGAGCTTAAAACTTCTTACATAGACGTATACCTATAAACGTGCCTTTTTAGGCCCATACACTAAGATTTAAAAAATATTAAACCTACCATTATCTTTCTCCACGCACCGTCCCCCTGGTTCAACCCGTCAGTTCGCTTGTTTTCTCGTAACTGTCCCCATTTAAAAAAAAAAAACCGCGTCCCTCCAAAAAAAATTATCATCTTCTTGCAGAGTAAGAAGAAAATTAATTTAATTTCGCAGAATATATTCAAAAAAATAAAAAGTAAAATATTATTCCTTTTTCTAGTGAAAGAAAATTTGAATTAATAATAAAATAATAAAATATAATAGGTTTATTCCTTGAAAATTTTATTTAGTAAATTCTTCTTTAAAAAGTGTAAATTTTATATTGTTATCTAAAAAAAATAGCTAATTTATCTAAAATATGTATATAATTAATTTTTATTCTATAGAATAAAATTAAATTTAGAATTTTTCGAACTGGTAATAAAATTTTAGACCTCTCTTCTTGCATATAAAGGAAGGGATAATTTATATACATATGTGCATGTGTCCTTTGTACATTCTTCATCTCGGCCTTTCTGCAGCGGGCTTTGGGATACACGCCCAGAACTAATTCCAGTTCTTCATATCTTAATCCACCTCGTCGTTGTCCTTCTGTAGAGGGTTGGTCGGTTTGGACAGGGTCAGCGTCATCTCCAACTGGGTGTCTTCCCCGGCTTTGGCCTTTAGGGCATCGTTGAGTTTCCTCGTTGGGGAATTCGCCAGCTGGACAACAAGCACTTTGGCGAGACACTGTACATTTTTGATGTAAATGTTTACATCATTGTTGGGTCTGTTTTGTGGAAATATGGCCCAACAATTCCTCCCCTGCCAGAGTGAAAAAAAAAAAGTGTTTTTTTCCAATTCAGATCTGTTCATGATCTATGATAAATATGATTTTGGAAGAAAATACATTTTTTTTACGATACCAGTATGCGCAATTACTGACACTCAGGCAAAGGGGAAACAAACAAACGGGCCAGGGTACCTGGAACAAGTTATCTTATAGTAGCATAAAAGGAAATTTTTATCCTACCATTTAGTGGGCAATATACTAAGCCCATCTTTCGCTGCCTGTATGCCGGAGGATTTGTTCTAGTTGTGAGGTGAGTCCATATAGTCCCTGCTGCAGTCCTTATAGGTGGAAAATGGGGAATTGGTCTATACCCAGGTTCTGTACAAATAGACATTTAGTCCATTCCAGATAAACATAATCATATGGGCGCCAAGGAATTGTGGGTGTAAACGTAGATATGTCCAATTCCTAAAACACATATAAAAAAAAATATTTAATAACTATACGTGATGAGGTACATGTGTTAATGATAGGATTAAAAAAAATGATTATACAAGGTTATATAAGGCAAAAATAAATTGGTATATACGATCAAAATAACAATAATAATATGGTAAACAAAACGAGGGGAATGAATATATACCAAAAAAAATTGAATGAATATATGATATATGTAGAAAAGAAATGACTTGATATATAGGATATACAATGATAAACAAATAAATATATATGCTGTGGTTAAATTTTTCATTCAGTACATTTGTCTGAAGATGGTAACAACGCTGTTACTGAAATGTCACACACTATTTATTTATTTGGGTTTTGTCCCGTTATCTTATGTTTATAATCTATAATACAAATTGTGCCTTATCTATATAAATATACATAAATATAATTAGAAAAGGAAATATACATGGTAAATGGTATATTATATGAGTAAATACTATATGCTGTGGTTAAATTTATCATTCAGTACATTTGTCTGAAGATGGTAACAACGCTGTTACCGAAATGTAACACACCACTTATTTATTTGGATTTGGTCCCGTTATCTTATGTTTATAATCTATAATCCAAATTGTGCCTTAACTATATATAAATATACATAAATATGATTTTAAAAATATATATATATACATGGTAAATGGTATATTACTGAATAGATAATATTGTCACGGTAGAGATAACGAGCACTACAAAAGTTTAAGTAAAAATAGTTTATTTAGAAAATGCAAAACTATATCTAAAAATGTATTTACAAGTAAAATATATAAGAATCGTAATGAGTGACTATGCAAATATTAATGATGATATACCACAGAATATTTAAAATAATTATTCAGTGACATTGCCCCCTTTCTAGATGAACAGCGTCCCGCTGTAATTATCACTTGAACAGATCAGCTTGGTCCTCAGGGTCATGGTAGGGTTTCATTCTCAGTACATGGACCAGGTCTCTTGTTTGGCGTCTCCTGGTTGGTTGGTCCACAGGTTCAACTTCGAAGGTCACGTCAGAGAGTTTCCGAGTAACCCTGTATGGCCCGAAGTACCTTTTCATCAGTTTTTCTGAGAGTCCCACCTTTCTTATCGGGATGAAAATCCATACCAGGTCACCAACGTTGTAATCCATTGCTTCGTGCTTTGAGTCATATCTGGCCTTGTCCTTTTCTTGGGCTTTCAAGGTTTCTAATCTTGCTAGCTGCCTAGTCTCTTCGACTCGCGAGGCAATCCTCTGACTGTAATCCTCTTGGAGATCTTCATGCGGATTTGGGAAAAGAGTGTCTACAGTTGTCTCGGCTTCGCGTCCATGAATCAGTTCAAAAGGGGTAAAACCTGTCGTATCTTGTCTTGCCGTGTTGTAGGCGAACGTAACGTAGGGCAGGATTACGTCCCAGTCCTTCTGTTCAACACTTACATACATAGCGATCATGTTGGCTAAGGTTTTGTTTAATCTCTCCATAAGTCCATTCGTCTGGGGATGATATGCTGTCGTGAACCGATGTATCGACGAGCATTGATTGGTGAGTTCCGCAATCAACTTGGATTGAAATACTCGTCCTCGGTCCGTGATGATTTCTCTGGGGGCTCCGTGCTTGAGAACAACATCTTCCATTAAGAACTTGGCTGCTTCTTTTGCTTCCCCTGTGGGTAAGGCTTTAGTAACGGCAAATCGAGTAAGATAGTCGGTACAGACTATGATCCATTTATTACCATTATCAGACTTGGGAAATCTTCCAAGGAGGTCCATTCTATCTCTCTGAAAAGGGGAGGTTGCAGGAGGTATGGCCTTAAGTAGTCCGGGTGGCTTTTGAGTTGATTGTTTCTTTCTTTGGCACTCTTTACAATGAGCGACATACTTCCGTATATCCCGGAGAAGTCCTGGCCAGAAATATTTATTTTTAACTCTCTCATATGTCTTCGAAAATCCAAGATGACCTGCTGTGGGAGCGTCGTGTAAACTTTTCAGTAGTTCTAAGCGTAAGTGCTTGGGAACAACTAAAAGGTCCCAGGGGGTCGAAATTCTTTTTGTATAAGGTTCCTTTTAACATTTCATATCCTTTCGATTCGGCACCAAATCTTTCTGTTTCCTCTATCAATTTACAAATTTTAGGGTCTTTTCTTTGTTCAGCCTCGAAGCACGTCAGAGCAGTTATTGAGGGTATATCATCATCCTCATCATTGTATGCTTCTTCCGATTCAAGTTGGAGAGGATTTCGAGAAAGACAGTCGGCATCTTGGTGTTTGCGTCCACTTTTATAAACAACCGTTACATTGTATTCTTGGAGTTTTAAAGCCCATCTTGCTAGTCTTCCTGTCGGGTCCTTCAGATAAGATAACCAGCAAAGAGCGTGGTGGTCAGTGACGATGACAAACTCACGACTAAAAAGGTACGGTCGAAATTTGTTGATGGCCCATATTGCGGCCAAGCATTCTCTTTCCGTTGTTGAGTAATTCTTCTCCGCCTTAGATAAAGTTCTTGAAGCATAACCAACTGGCCGCTCTTTCCCATCGTTGATCTGTACGAGGACAGCTCCAATTCCATAACCGCTGGCGTCAGTATGAAGCTCGGTAGGCAGTTGTTCTTCGAAATAGGCAAGAACAGGTTCAGACATCAATGCTTCTTTCAAGGAATCAAAAGCATCCTGTTGGTCAGAGTTCCACATGAATTTATTATCTTTTTTTTAGGACTTCGTGTAAAGGAGCAGCTTTCTCAGCAAAATTTTCGATAAATCTACGATAATAGGAACATAGGCCAATGAAGCTTCTCACATCTGTTATAGATCTTGGGGTCGGAAACCTGGCGATAGCTTCAATCTTTTCTGGATCGGGATAAATACCTTTACTATCGACGAGGTGTCCAAACACTCTTATTCGTTTGGTTCCGAAAAGGCACTTTTTGGGGTTGAGGCGTAGCTCGGCTTTGTCGAGACATTGTAGTATGATTTCAAGCCGGTGTAAATGTTTGTTGAACGATTTGGAATACACAACGATGTCGTCCAAATAACAGAGGGCCATCGTCCATTTCAGGCCTTTCAATATCTTGTCCATCATGCGCTCGAATGTTGCAGGGGCATTACATAGGCCAAAGGGCATGACCAGGAATTCATAGAGTCCATCAGGGGTAATAAAGGCAGTTTTTTCTCTATCTGCTTCGTCGACTTCTATTTGCCAATATCCTGAACGAAGGTCCATTGATGAATAAAATTTGGCTCCTTTCAGGGTGTCAAGTGTATCATCGATTCGAGGCAGTGGGTAAACGTCTTTTTAGTAACCTTGTTTAGTCGTCTGTAATCCACACAGAAACGCCAGTTACCATCCTTCTTCTTCACTAAAATAACCGGCGATGACCATGGACTTTCTGAATGACGTATATTCCCGGCGTCTAGCATTTTGTCCACTTCCGTTTGGATTGCTTGGCGTTTTGTAGGGGAGACTCGATATGGTCTATGCTTAATAGGCTGATGGTTTCCAGTTTCAATTTTATGCTTGGTTACTTGCTTTACTGGTTCATTATTTTTATCAAATATTTTATCATGTCGCTTTAAAATTGATAAGATTTGAGACTGCTGCTCCTCTGATAAATCATCACTAATTAGATTTTGTAAAAATTTAAAGTCACCTTTATCAGCATGACTGGCATGATTCCTATCTTTCACCTCCTTATTAAATTCAGAACATTCCGAAATAGCCGTCAAGTTATTTTCTTCAACCCTTTGAATTTTTCCCAGGCACATTCCCTTAGGGACTATTTGAGCTGTGGTGCCAGAATTTACGATCCAAAGTTTTCCTTTATTATGGGAAAGCCTGAATAATGCACAGGGAAGTGTTAACCCTTTTCCTATTGATACCTTTTTGAAGGTTCAAAAAGTACCTGATTTTGCCCATTAAGCTCTTCACTCATAACATTTATTAGTTTGGCAGATTCGGCTGGGATTACGACGCTTCTGCTAGCCACAAACTTTCCCATGGAAGCTGGTGAATTTAGTACATCTTTGGCCTCTTCCAATCTGATTTCGGCGCGTCCACAATCAATCACGGCATTTGATGCCTCTAGGAAATCCCATCCGAGGATAATACTTGGGTTACTATTAGGGAGGACGATAAACTCAAGCGGCTGTTCCTATCCATTGATGCTCAAGCTGATTGTGCATCGGCCGATCGATGTAACATTCTTGCCATCATTAACTTTCAGAGTCATTCCGCTATCCTTGAACATGGTATTTTTTAATTGTCGTCTTAATCCATCAGAGATAACCAAAAAAGAGGAACCTGAATCGACTAGAGCAGAAAACGCAATGTCATCAATGATGATTTCGACATAATTTTGTTGTAATTTAGCGGCTGTCGACGATGGAGGGTTTTTCACACCCGCGGCTTCCCCCTCGAAAGAAGACGCGGCGCTTAGTTTTTTTCTAGATTGTAGAGGCGTGGGGATTGGCTTGTATGGCGGCCTGGGGAAACGGACTGGCGTCTTGGGGATCTTCCTCTGTTTGGATACGGCGATTGTCTGCGGTAGGTTTGGCTTCTTATGGCTTGGTGGTCACCCATTTGAGGTTCTTGGGTGCTTGGTGCATGTCCTTCGGGTCTCTGCGGCCATTGTCGGCGTTCTCTACAATATCGCCTAACATGGCCTGGGCGGCCGCAATTAAAACATATTGGGATGTTGTCATGCGTCCTCCATTCATCCGTTCTTCGTTGTGGTGGCTGTTCTACCGCGTTAGGGTAAAGGTTCGAGCTGCAGTGAAAACTATAAATTAATAATTTATATTTTAATAAGTGTCCAAAAATTACATACAATTATAAGAGGCAGATGGAGTACAGTTTTTACTCCACCAGCGCCTAGAGTATTATATAATGGAAGGAACCGCCGTAGGTTGTAGAGACGCGCGGTAAACAACCCGCGACATCAGGCGGTGTTCGAAACGTGCGCGCGCAGCCCCCGGTGCGCGCGCAGGCCGGCCGGCCAGCTCGCAGAATTCCCGGCGTCCCGTGCCAGCGTCGCCCGCTGGCATCCTCTTATCTCATGCCCCCCCTGGAGATTGGGACTTGGGACCGATCCAACGTAGTTGCTATAACGCGGGTTCGGTTCTCGGGTTCGAGGGGATAAGGTCTGCTGATGTTGAGCTGAGTTGGGTGGGGTGGTGTACGGTGGAGGCACGAAAGGTTGTAAGAATCTGCGATTACGGCGAAGAAGGCGTCCGGCGTCGGTCCGGATGAGGTAGCTGCGACCGCGTGGAAGTTGTTCGAGAACCTCAGCAAGGAGGGTCCAATGTTTTGTGCGGTGATCCTGGACAAGGACTATTCCTCCCACTTCCAAATGTGAGAGTGGCTTGGCGTTGCGATTGTATCGCTTCCGGAAGGAATGTTCTTTTACATTTTGCTGCAAGAGGTACTGGGCCATCTGGATCTGCTGGGGCGTGCCAGAGATGGTGATGACCCGTTCGTTGCTACCAGGTTGAGACTCATCTATGGTGATCCCCGCACCAGACTCGCGCCGGATCTTCCTGATGCGTTGACCACCTTTCCCAATGATGGCACTGGCGAGATCATTTGGTATAGTGACTTGTGATGAGCCTTTTTTCGGGACGACTACCATAGGATGGCACCAATCGATGGCTTCGCCGACGGGTACCTGTTCGATTATCCCTTTCGCCAACATGGTATCGAGTTGAGTTTTGACGGGGTCTCTCCAGTGAAAGGGAACGTTGTATGCCCGGTAGCGTTTGCAAGGAACGGCATCTTTAACTAGTTCGATAGACATGGGGGGTCCTTGCATGGGTTTTAACACTGTGTCGTCGAACGCTCTAGTATAATGGGTAAGGATAGACTGCTTATCGATCTCATTGGCTCTCACCGGGGTCGGCGGGAACGTTAGAACTTGTCCGTTGGTTATGGCATTGACGATCATTGAATGGGGCCAGTTATCCGGCAGAAGTCCTAAGGCTTTGCATCCGCTCTTGCTCAAGAGAGGGGCGTTCAGGTGCTTGCAGACTCCAACGGTAGTACTGTATGTTTTCCCGTTGAGATGCAGTGCCGCGACGAACGATCCACAAGGACTTAAGCTGATGCCGTTGGCTCCTACGCAAGGGACGTTCTTCGGGTTGAGTGCTGATCGGGTCTGCTCATCCAGTAACAGGAATTCTGATTCTGGGATTAGATCCAGATCTGACCCCGGGTCCGCCAGCCAACGGATTTGGTGTAACTTATGGTTGATATCGGTCGGAATGGTTATGAGTTCGTTGCGTACTCCAGCTGCAACAACTGTGTATGAGGGTCCTGGTTGGGACTGATTGTTTCTGGTTGCGAGTGGCGGGATATTAGGTTTGGTTGTGGGTTTCCGTTTCAGTTGTCGGCAAACCCTTCCGTAATGCCCGGTGATGCCGCATTTGTTACACTCTATGTCTTTTGCTGGGCACTGGTCACGGCGGTGTCTTGGGTTAGCCCCACATCCGGAGCAGGGGTCGTTAGGATCATAGGGTTTCTGAAAGAAACGGTTGGCCTTAGGTGAGGTTTCAGACGAGCTGGCTTGTTGATGCTTGTAGGTTGATGGTGCACGTCTGGTTGCAATGAAGGCTTCGGGGGAGGTGGTTGGGGAGGGTGAAAGAGTCGCGCCCACGGCGGTAGCACTCTCATGTGCGATGCAAATTGAGAGGACTCGGTCCAGGGAGAGGTCGGAATTGTACTGCTCCGCCAGTACTTTTCGTTGGAGGTCTTTATCAAACAGGCCACATATTAACCTGTCACGGATACGGAGTTGCTGTTGATAACCAGCAAGGGCAAACGTTTTCCCACAAGCTCTTTTTGTGCATATTGTAATACACGGGTCGCCGCATGTGCTGCACTTAAAATCCAGCTCATGTGCACACGAGTCATCAAGAGTTTAAGGGCTGCGAAGTAGCGATCCACCGATTCTCCGGTTTGTTGGTCCCTACGATGAAAATCTTGCCGATCAAGGAGGGGGTTTCGCTTCTTGCGTAGGTAGGCCTCGAGAGCATTCACGGCTTCATCGAGGGTGGTGGTGGTAGAAATATGAAGGCGGCCTGATTGCCAAAGGATGGTCCATTCGGAATGGAGGGCGGCACGCAAAGTCACTTGCTGTGTGGATAGCGGGAAGGTGGCTACTTGTTGGGCGTCCACGTAGTCGTTCCAACGTTGTTTCCAATCGCGGAAAGAAGACATCGTTAACTCCTCCGGGGAAGCCAGTTTAGGAAGCTGGATGATTTTTGTGGCGTGGTGAGGAGGAGCTCCTAATGGGACTGTCGGTGTCGGATTCCGAGTAGCCATCTGCTGCAACAGTGCGGCTATGGACCTGAGGATGTCGGTGCTGGTCGGCGAGGCAGGGTTCTCTGGAGGGGTTTGGGATGGTCGGCGATTCCTTCTTGAGGGCATCTTGATTACTAATTGTCACTGAGCTGTCACTTAAAAAACGGCTATAATTAACCGAATGTCGACTGCGCCATGTTCTACCGCGTTAGGGTAAAGGTTCGAGCTGCAGTGAGAACTATAAATTGATAATTTATATTTTAATAAGTGTCCAAAAATTACATACAATTATAAGAGGCAGATGGAGTACAGTTTTTACTCCACCAGCGCCTAGAGTATTATATAATGGAAGGAACCGCCGTAGGTTGTAGAGACGCGCGGTAAACAACCCGCGACATCAGGCGGTGTTCGAAAAGTGCGCGCGCCCAAAAATTACATACAATTATAAGAGGCAGATGGAGTACAGTTTTTACTCCACCAGCGCCTAGAGTATTATATAATGGAAGGAACCGCCGTAGGTTGTAGAGACGCGCGGTAAACAACCCGCGACATCAGGCGGTGTTCGAAAAGTGCGCGCGCAGCCCCCGGTGCGCGCGCAGGCCGGCTGGCCAGCTCGCAGAATTCCCGGCGTCCCGTGCCAGCGTCGCCCGCTGGCATCCTCTTATCTCAGTGGCGTCTGGTTATATATGGGTGTTTGGGTAGGGTACTGACGTCGTGGAACCTGGTTGAATGTACGTGTTTGGTTGGGGTACGACTGTCGTGGTGGAGGCCTTTGAATAGGCTTCGAAATGGCAGCTACGTTTTTTTCAATCTCTTCTCGGATAATCTCTTTCAGAGAAGATGGTTCAGGGGTAGTTGACTCCGGATTTAGTGCGCGATGAACCTCTTCACGCACGATGCGTCGGACCAAGTCTTCCATTGATTCAGAGTCTGCTGAACCGATGACAGCAACATTCGGTAGTCTGTCGAATACTACACGTTTATTTACGCGTTTTTTATTTGAAGCCTCGATTTTTCGGCACCATTTGATGAACTCATCGATAGTTGCGATGTCTAAAATGATCATTGACTGATATATCTCCTCCGATATTCCTTTCGTCAAGTGTGCGATTATTTCATTTTCCATCATAGCCGGATCTACTTCTCTGCACAGATGGAGAACATCTTGAATGTAGGAATCACTGGTCTCCTCCTTCCCCTGAGCTCGAGTTTTGAGGTTCTCTGCGAGCTGATCTTTTTGGGTGACATGATGTCCGAAATTCTGAGAAAACATTTTCACAAAAATATCCCATGAATTTATTTTCTCTTCAACATTTTCGTACCATCTGTGCGCTGTTCCTTGGAGGAAAAAATAAACATTTGCGAGGCACATTGAATCATCCCAGCAGTTATAGCGGGCGACGCGATTGAACTCCTTCAACCATTTTTCTGGATTCTGGTTGCGTTCTCCAGTAAAATTAGAAGGGTTTCTAAAAGGTTGAAAGTGGTACTCACTCATTTTTGTCTGTGTCTCTTGATTGACCATAGCGATGTTTTCCTCAGGTTCTAGTCCTTGTAGTCTTCGGCTTCTTCTAATGGCTTGGGCGTCGAAGGAATATTCCAGCTTCTCCACCAGTTGTCACGGTAGAGATAACGAGCACTACAAAAGTTTAAGTAAAAAAAGTTTATTTAGAAAATGCAAAACTATATTTAAAAATTTATTTACAAGTAAAATATATAAGGATCGTAATGAGTGACTATGCAAATATTAATGATGATATACCACAGAATATTTAAAATAATTATTCAGTGACCATATAACAAAGGAATAAATATGCACTGAGGATCATGGGCATTTCGCGAGTATTTCAAAATATACATGTATTACTTAAAAGTTTGTTCTTACTAACTTGTCACTGGGAGTGTTTGTCTGACGTGTTCTCCGCCTCTCTTAACCATGATGGTAAAAAAAAATAGAAAAGAAATCTTAGTAGTCAGTAATTCTTTAAACAGATTATTTCCAAATTTACCTTATCTAGGGTGACAATCTTACTTCTCTTTGTCTTTAGTTGGACACTGTTGTCAACCTCTATTATCCATTGTTTAGCTTATCCATAGAATGTGTACTTATATTTTTAACCAATAAAATTCACTTTAATAAAATACATGTAGTAACCTCAAAGAGGATAAATGTTGATGACTAGCAATCTAGGTCTAACTTCTACCTTACGATATATCTTCTCACACTTGAGTTCGTAATATCTATCTGTAATTTGACCCTTTATTCTAAAAAAAATAAAAATAAACTTATTGTTCTGGGCTATTTCTCAGCCAAAAAAAAAAAATTGACATTCAATCCTCCCTTAAAACTTCCTCTTTCTTCAAGTCTGGAATACTGGCCTGTTCTGGCAATCCGCTCTGAAGTTCGTTTTTGTTGTCCTGCTAACTTAAACTTTATCTTATCATAGAATGAGTTACACTCATTTAAAAAAAAATTACTTACTAATTGGTATTTAGACTTGAACTCGTTCCAACTAAACGTATGGCAGACAATAGTCTTTAATTAGATGATTAACTTTTGCTAGCCTGGGGCGATATAAAACACAAAAAATCTGGACAGTCCATCTGTCACTTTGCTAACTGGTACCTAAAATCTGTAGACGGAATCGCCTCGTCTATTCGTAACTTGTTTCTCATTTGCTCGTATTGTTAACTTTCATTAGAAACCCCCTTCGGACTTTGACTTAGAAACAAGGAGTTATAGGGAATTCAATTTACCCACCGGATGTTCCAAATTTTGTCCATAGAGGATTGGTTCCAAGCTGCGCAATACATAGAAGAGCATCTAACGTTCCAATTTCTCCCAACCTCCCGTCTGAATCACCCCCATCCCAGCCACGCTTAAAGCGTCGAAAACTACGATGACAGATCGGTTATCCGAGGTTTGTCGCTATGCGCTTAGCTTACGACATTGGCAACTAAATCCCCCACCTAGCACAAAGTTCACCTGATACCTCTCCGTCCCCTCTAATGAGGAGAAGATTTGTAGGCTTTTTGGTCTGACCTTGACCTCCCACAATCTCCTAGCCTGAGGTCCAAGACATGGTCATTATCTACGACCCTTAGAATTCAAGTTGATATAATGAAATGAAGTAATTACTTATACAAATAAAAAAATATATACTTATACTCCTCTAATAGGAGGCCTAACAAAAAGGAGCGGATATCTTCCTATCAATAGAGTTGTTAGTCCTGTGAGGCTATCGGTCCTAACAAATAAAGAAATCAAAATTTAAAAAAAAATCGAACCTATTAAAATTCCTTAACACTATTCTAATGTACCTTTGGTCTTTCAGTATAATTGTTTTTAACTTTGACAACAATCATTAGTCATTCCATTCATACATATTTCATTCACAGACTGCATTCATACTATAGTTAAAAATTGCTACAAATGCCAAAGTATTAATTAATCTCATCAATAGACCCTAATTATAAAAAATCTTTCAGGACAAAATGTGAAATCAAATAAAATAATCAAATTAAAACAAATTGGGGACTAATGCCCTAGTTTACTTAAAAGAAAAGCCTCATACAAACTCTATATAAATTACCTGTACTTAAATAAATAATATTTATACTTAGATAAATTAATAAAATTGATTGTCGACAATCAAATACTGAAATCTAACCTATCATTAAAATTGTGCATCTAATAATTTGAAATTCTTCTCCTTATCTTGACACTTGGTGTCTAAACAAAGTGAATCATCAAACTAGCACTTAAATTGGAGCGAATTGAACTTCAAGCATTTACCTCATTGCCAATTAGGATAGATCTACAAGTGTTTGCCGACCTTACTTCCTGTTCAAGGTTATTGGCGTCTTCCTTTCTCTGCTCTTCAGCTAAACTCCCCCTTTTGGAATCATAGGGCTTTAATACCCAACCATTTTGGAGTGTAACAACAGAGATCACTTGTTATCCAATTTATCAATTCTTAGACCACAACTGCCCTACACACTT
>CP092874.1:55274482-55313460 GCA_030710605.1 Cordylochernes scorpioides
GATCTCTTTTTTGAAAACAGCGCCCCCAAAAAAATTGTCATCTTCTTACAGAGTAAGAAAAAAAATATCTTAATATTCTTAGAATATAAAAAATAGTAAAATATTATTATTCTTTTTTTTAAGAATAAAAATTGAAATAATAAATATAAATGCTCATCCCCCTTGAGAAATTTGTATAGTAATTTCTTCTTCACGAAATTTAAAATAACGAGACATACTTTATTAATTTTAGAATAAAATAAATAATAAAGGTAAAATTATATTATCTTTATTATCAAGAGATAATTTGGATTAGTAATAAAATTAATAAAATCTAACATGTTTGTCCCTTTGAGAAATTTATATAATAATTTCTTCTTTAAGAAATTTTAAAATAAGGAAATATGTCCAATCTATCTGGATATGCCAGTAATTGGCTTTATTCATTTTTAGAATAAAGAAAAAATAAATTTAGCAAATTCTCTAAATGGTAATATAACCCTTTTGGACGTTTCATATTGCATAAAAAAAGGTGATTGGCATTAGTTAACATATGTACATATGTACATAGTTTGTACATCCTCCTCTGGACCTTTCTACAGTGGGCTTCGAATTCTTGGACAGGGCCAGTACCATCTCCAGCTGGGTGTCTTCCCCGGCTTTTAGTCTTTAGGGCATCGCCGAGCTCCTTGTTGTGGAATTCTCCATCTGGACAACAAACAATTTCGGCAAGACACTGTGTATATATATGATGTAAATGTTTACATCATTGTTGGGTCTATTTTGTGAAAAATCTGGCCCAACAATTCCTCCCCTGCCAGAGTGAAAAAAAATGCGTTTTTCAATTCAGATCTGTTCATGCTCTATGATAAATATGAATTTGGAAGAAATGCATTTTTTTTACGATGCTAGTATGTGCAATCACTGATACTCAGGCAAAGGGGGAACTAACGGGCCATGGTACCTAGAACAGGTTAACTCATAGTAATATTGAAAGGAAATCTTATCCTACCATTTAGTGGGCAAAATACTATGCCCATCTTTCGCTGTCTGTATGCCGGAGGGTTTGGCCTAGTTGTGAGGTGAATCCACACATTCCCAGCCGCAGTCCCTATAGGTGGAGATGGGGGGTGGTCTATACACAGATTCTGTACAAACAGACCCTTAGACCGTTCTAGATAAACATAATCGTATGGGCGCCAAGGAATTGTGCGTGTAAATGTAGATATGTCCAATTCCTAATAATGTAAAAATTAAATTGGCATATGCTATCAAATAACAATAATAATAGGGCAAACAGAATGAGGGGAATGAATATATATGTCAAAGTTGAACGAATAAGATAAATGCCGAAATGGAACAACGTAGATATATAAGATACACAATGATACTAAAAAAATTTTAAATGAATATATGTTATAAGTAGAAAGGAAATGACTTGATATATATATAGGATATACAATAATAAACAAATGAATATATAAGCTGTGATTAAATTCTTCATTCAGTACATTGGTCCGATGATGGTAACAACGCTGTTATCGAAATATCACACACACTAATTATTTATTTTGGAATCGGTCTCGTTATCTTGCTTTTGTAGTCTATAGCTCAAATTGTGCCTTATCTATATATGAATATACATGAATATAATTAGAGAGGGGATATACATGGTGGATGGTACATTAAATGAGTAATACTACCTCTGGATAATAAATATGACAAATTTTTGGAAGAATATGATATATAGGAAGGAAATAACACTGATATGGGAGATACATTATGATAAACAAACGAAAATACATATATACTCTGTAGTTAAACTTATTTAGTGCGTTTTGTCTGAAGATGGTAACAACGCTGCTACCAAAATGTCACACATCATTTATTTGGATTTGGTCCCGATATCTTAGGTCTATAATCCAAATTGTGACTCATATATATATATGTAATATTATATGCGGATGAATATTACTCTTGGAGGTTGATGATTGTTGTTGGTGGTGGCGCAGTCGTGGTGGCTGAGTGATAAGGTGTACACACAGGGGAAATAAGCCAGGACACTTAATGGGTTGAAATAAGGCAACTGGTCGGAGGAAAGGAAGGCTTGAGAAGGTGGAGCGGATTGGCTATTGGCTAACTATTCACATTGCGGTGATTGACTTATCTGAAAAGGATGAACGGGAGGGTTCTAAGTGATGATTACTCGATGGTGTCCAGCCGATGGCTATCGGTCCTAACTCGGTGGGATGCAAGTGAAGACTCGAGGTGCTATCTCGGTGGGATCGAAGTGACTACTTGGTCCGAACTTGGTGGGATCGAAGTGAAGACTGACAATTCTTGGTTCTCGATTTAACACGAGAACCCTTCTTACTTATCATTGGTTGAAAGGTGTGACTTGGAGGTTCCCTATTGGTTCTCCACTAATTGAGTTGCTCCCTGATTGGTCTACGTTACGTCTTTGTCTTGAGACATGTTCCAGCTTGACCAGGAAGTGATAGTTTGTTGAACTCAACTTTTATGAGTTCCGCGATAATTAAACTGGTAATAACTTTACTAATGATTGTGCTAACTCTTAAGCCTCTTTTCTAGGCCTTTCTTCTAGGCCTTTCTGTCCTCCAATGTTACCTTGTTCTTTATTGAAACAAATCATACATTTTCATACATATTGGATTGACTATTGGCATCTATGTATGTACAAATTATGACAGATGCGCCCCCTACATGTGAAGAATTTATGAAGGGGTTTTAGTCTGAATAAGTTCTCTGAAGCAAAGAAAATAATTTTGTGTAAAAATTAATTGGTTATAGAGAGGTTATATACAACATTGATAAGTATATAAGAGATAAAAAAATGTAGTGTTAATGCTATATAGTTGGTTTATAGTTAATAGAAATCAAAAATTTGTAAAGGTGAATCATAAGTTGAGTACTATGGTAACATAGTGAAAAAGGAAAAATTGCCTAACTACATTTTTTGCTCGAGATTGGGAAGGAAATCGAGGAAATTTCATGAGGTAATTTTAGAAATCAAAAAATAAAAATAAAAGAAATGTTGAGTGAAATCAAAGTTGAATGCTTAGTTGCGTAAAAAAAAAAGAAAAATGAAAAAGGTTTTTCAAAAATAAAGGATGACTTAATGTCTAAGTTTAACCGAAAACCAATGAGTTTTCGTTGATAAATGGAAATACGATAAAATAAAAGAAGTGGTAAATAAAATGGTAAATATTTGCTAAAATAAGTGATAAGAAATTGAATTTAAAAAAAAATGATAAGTTGGATTAAATAATTTGAATTAAAATAAAGAAAATAAGGTAAATGAATGATGTAAAAATTAAAAAAACGATATATAGTGATGTCGTGAACCCGCTTTGTATCTACATGCCATCATCTAGTTTTCGTAATTGATTAATTTTGCCCTATAAATTTTTTGTCTCTTCTGTAGCGACACTTAGGTGGAAACATGATCCTACTCTCAAGTGCGAATTTATGTTATGTATACAGGAGACATGGAAATATAAATAACCTTTACATGTATTTTTATCTTGTGTCATTGTAGGTCGAGATCTCAAAAGCCGAGTGTCGTATTTTAATTTGTCTCGAGCCTTAATGCGTTCTAGGGGTTTTTATGCGATCCCCTAGGACACTTAAGATGTGCTCGCCCAATATCCACTTTATATATTGGGTGTCGGTACCTAAATCAATACCTTAAATACAGGATTCGAGGAGGATCCTCGATCCTTCTAAAAGGTCGTTTAATCCCTTTTGGGAGACAAGGTAAGTTCGGAAACTAACTAACAATTAAAGTGGTAATGTGCGTGAACTTTGTTCGTATTTGACTTTGAGATCTACGTGTAGGTGGAATATGTAACGTTTTTTGGAAGTCTGTAAAGGGTTTATAATAGAGGTGTGAATTCATTAAGATGTGTTGGTACGTCTTTAACTCTTGTGAGAGTGCAATTAATTGTATTTTTGTAAAAGTCGATATGGAGCTGGAATGGGGAATGAAAAGTGGGTGACATGGAGAGAAGTTCCCAATTGACCCCAATTTAGACGACGGCCCACTGTAATTAGAGATCCGGAAGCGGGACGTGGGGGACTCCCTCTCTATTTGATAATGGGGATTTTTATTGCCGCGTGGAGCTACTCGCTTCCTTTTTGCCGCCTAATTGATTTTTGTTCTAATTGAATCTTTTAATGGTTCTATACTTATTTTACTTGAGTGGGTTTTTTTTCTATCTGGGAAGAATGACGTAAATCGTTCTTTTGGCAAAATGGTGGTCATTATTTTAAGTGGAGATGTGTAATCGTTTATCTGTCGTAGGTGGTGTAATTTCGGCATTGTTTGTATTTCGAAAATCCGGATATTGTATCTATTGATATTAAATCGAATGATTGTTGTGGACTTAGTAAAAATGTTATTCAGTGATATCAGAGTGGAATTGAGTGAAAGTGCGACTTTCGACGTCGACACGCTTTGAGGTGAGAAGTGTCACAGGACTGGTGAAGGCGTCTTTGGCCTGAAAAGTGAAAAGTTTTGTGGTGTGGCCTGTGACACGAATTGAAAGGAAAAAAAATTGTAAATGAAAAGGTGTCACGTGAAGCCTTTGTTTGTACAAAATCTAACCTGTTCTCACTATGAACAACAAATTTACTAAAGTCAGGGGTGCTGGTTGCACGAACATATATCGAGAATTCTTATATTGTTAGTGCATATGGCACGTTTTAATGTGAAAATTTTTAGTGTTTTGGGTAGACGAGATGATTGTATTATTATTAACGGTTGTGCATGCTTGCTGGTTGTTGTCGTCTTTTGGCGCGAGTGTCGCGCTTGTTGTGCGGGTTGTGCGTGTTTGTTGCGCTGGTGGTGTGAGTTACCGTTGTGTGATGACGTATGGATGTGTGTGCTGTTAGTGTGAAAACCATCCTGTTGGATGGATGTTGTCTGTGTTTTGTTGTTGTGAATGTCGTGTTTGTTGTGAGGTACATTTGCGTGATTGTGGCGTGACGATGTATGGTCACGTATGAACTTTGCGTGGCAGTTGTGTGAGCTGTGCTATTGTACGAACACGTTTTTGGGCATTGTGATTGTAGGTTGAAGCCGTTGTGGCTTTGTGAGTTGAGGACATATAGTTAGGAAAGAAGTTGTGTGGTGCGGGGTTAGAATGGTGGCATGTAGAGAGTTGTGGTTGGGTCAATGAATGCATGCAAGGGTTGCCATGTGGGAAAGCTTTGGGTGCAGTGCAAGTCCTTTGGGACAGGTTTTGGCCTAGCCCGTGCGTGCATTCATTGGATACATGGTTGGATACATGGTTAAAGGGTAGGTCCTGGGTCAGATTCAAGTCCAAAGTCAATTTCTTGACGTCATAGGGTGGGGTGCCTACCACAGTCTAGAAAGGTCTCCTCTGGGGCGTCTTTGGCTTGGGTTGGCTGCTTGGGACTCGGGACCGTTTGCACTGTCCGCGGATTTGAAGGGGGAAATCTAGCCATTTGCACTGCTTTCACTCGAATGGACCGCTTTCGGACTATTTGCACTGTCCTGGGTCGCGTGGATTGCTTTCGGGTGCGGGTGTATGGGTACGGCATGGCGGTGGATGACTCCTCGGTGGTCGGTGTCAGGTCGCGGTGACTCTCGCCGGCGATAAGTCCGTCCATCTTGCCTGGGGCGGTGGCGCGATCGTCATCTCTCCCGGGGGTGGGGCTCTGGAACGCCGTCTCTAGTTGTGTGGCGTTGATTCCTTGAAGTGCGGCGGCCAAAATAAAAATTATCGCCGTCAGGGTGCGTTTTGTCGCTTCGCTCGTCGCCAGCTTCTTCTTCTTCGGTTTGTCGTTGCCACCTTTTTTGATCGCATCTTGGCTACTCTCCATAGTATCCTGTCGACTCACTCTGTAATATTATATGCGGGTGAATATTACTCTTGGAGGTTGATGATTGTTGTTGGTGGTGGCGCAGTCGTGGTGGCTGAGTGATAAGGTGTACACACAGGGGAAATAAGCCAGGACACTTAATGGGTTGAAATAAGGCAACTGGTCGGAGGAAAGAAAGGCTTGAGAAGGTGGAGCGGATTGGCTATTGGCTAACTATTCACATTGCGGTGATTGACTTATCTGAAAAGGATGAACGGGAGGGATCTAAGTGATGATTACTCGATGGTGTCCAGCCGATGACTATCGGTCCTAACTCGGTGGGATGCAAGTGAAGACTCGAGGTGCTATCTCGGTGGGATCGAAGTGACTACTAGGTCCGAACTTGGTGGGATCGAAGTGAAGACTGACAATTCTTGGTTCTCGATTTAACACGAGAACCCTTCTTACTTCTCATTGGTTGAAAGGTGTGACGTGGAGGTTCCCTATTGGTTCTCTACTAATTGAGTTGCTCCCTGATTGGTCTACGTTACGTCTTTGTCTTGAGACATGTTCCAGCTTGACCAGGAAGTGATAGTTTGTTGAACTCAACTTTTATGAGTACCGCGATAATTAAACTGGTAATAACTTTACTAATGATTGTGCTAACTCTTAAGCCTCTTTTCTAGGCCTTTCTTCTAGGCCTTTCTGTCCTCCAATGTTACCTTGTTCTTTATTGAAACAAATCATACATTTTCATACATATTAGATTGACTATTGGCATCTATGTATGTACAAATTATGACATATAAATATACGTGAATATAATTTTAAAAAATGATACATGATAAATGGTATTACTGAATAGATAATAATAATAAAGGAATAATTATGCACTGAGGATCATGGGCATTTCGCGAGTATTTCAAAATTTACACGTATTACCTTAAAAGTTTGTTCTTACCAACTTGTCACTGGGAGTGTTTGTCTGGCGTGTTCCCCGTCTCCCTTAACCATGATAATAAGAAAATATATAGGAAAGGAAATTCTAGTAGTTAGTAAATTCTTTAAACCAGATTATTTCCAAAAATTACCTTATCGTGATGACAACTTACCTATCTTTGTCTTTAGTTGAACACTTTTGTTAACCTCTGTTATACATTGTTTAGCTCATCCATAGTATGTGTACTCATATTTTTAACCAATAAATTCACTTTAATAAAATACATAGATTAACCCCGAAGGAATAAAATGATGATGACTAACAACCTAGGTCTAACTTCTACCTTACGATATATCTTCTCACATTTTAGTTCCTAATACCTCTCTGTAATCTGACCCTTTGTCCTAAGAAAAATAAAATAAAATAAACTTACTGTTCTGGGCTACTTCTCAGCCAAAAAAAAAATTGATACTCAATCTTCCCTTAAAAATTTCTCCTTCTTCAAGTCTGGGATACTGGCCTGTTCTGGCAATCTACTCTGAAGTTCATTTTGGTGTCCTACTAATTTAAACTTTATCTTAACATAGAACGAGTTATCCTCGTGAAAAAAAAAATTCTACTTACTAATTGGTATTTAGACTTGAACTCGTTCTAACTAACGTATGGTAGACAATAGTCTTTAATTAGGTGATTAACTTTTGCTAGCCTTGGGCGATATAAAACACAAAGAATATGGACAGTCCATCTGTCACTTTGCTAACTGGTACCTAAAAAAAAATCTGTAGACGGAATCGCCTCATCTAAT
Source organism: Cordylochernes scorpioides (assembly GCA_030710605.1). Classification (NCBI taxonomy): domain Eukaryota; kingdom Metazoa; phylum Arthropoda; class Arachnida; order Pseudoscorpiones; family Chernetidae; genus Cordylochernes; species Cordylochernes scorpioides. The sequence goes on from CP092874.1 coordinate 55,282,054, forward strand.
CTTAACTTGTCTCTTATATGCCCTAATTGTTAACTCTCATTAGAAACCCTCTTTAGACTTTGACTTAGAAAAAAGGAGTTATAGGGACTTCACTTTTACCCACCACATGTTCCAAGTTTGTCCATAGAGGATTAGTTCCAAGCTGCGCAATATATAGAAGAGCATCCAACCTGCCGATCCTTCCCAACCTCCCGTCTGAATCACCCTCATCTCAGCCACGCTTAAAGCGTCGTAAACTACGATGTCAGATCGGTTACCTGAGGTTTGTCGCTGTGCACTTAGCTTGCGACATCGGCAACTAAATCCCCCACCTAGTACAAAGTTCACCTGATACCTCTCCGTTCCCTCTAATGAGGAAAAGAATTGTAGGCTTTTTGGTCTGATCATAACCTCCCACAACCTTCCAGTCTGAGAATCGAGACATGATCATTATCTACGACTCTTAGAATTCAAGTTGATATAATGAAATAGAGTAATTGATCACCCAAATAAAATAAATTATACTTATACTCCTTAAAAAGGAGGCCTAACAAAAGGGAGCGAATACCTTCCTATCAGTAGAGTTGTATAGTCCTGTGAGGCTATCGATCCTAACAAATAAAGAAATCAAAATAAAAAAAAAATCAAACCTATTAAGTTCCCTAACCCTATTCTAATGTACCTTTGGTCTAACAGTATAATTGATTGTAGCTTTCTCACATTCATTTCGCATTCCCATTCATACAATTCATTCATGGCGAGCAATCATACTAGAGCTAAATTATATTATATAAGCCAAAGCACTTCAATAATCAATGTTAACATTACCCTAACAATAGCTAATCTCCAGGACTAATGTGAAATCAAATAAAGTTACTTAATTAAAACAAATTGGGGACTAAAGCCCTATTTACTTAAATAAAAAATGCCTCATACAAACTCTATATAAATCACCTGCACTCAAATAAATAATATTTATACTCAAAAAAATTAATAAAATTGATTGTTGGCAATCAAATACTGAAACCTAACCTATCATAAAATTTGTGCGTCTAACAGTTTGAAAAACTCTTCTTCTTATCTTGACACTTGGTGTCTAAACAAAACGAATCATCAAAACTAGCACTTAAATTGGAGCGAACTGAACTTCGAGCATTTACCTCATTGCCAAACAGGATAGATCTACAAGTGTTTGCCAACCCTACTTCCTATATAAGGTTATTGGCGTCTTCCCTTCCCTGCTATTCAGCTAAACCCTCCTTTGGAATCATAGGGCTTTCAATACTCAACCTGCTTTGGAGTTTAACATCAGAGATCACTTGTTATCCTAACATATCAACTCTTAGACCACAACCGCCCTACACACTTTCATTAGAAATTCTCCTTGAACTGTATTTTGGACCCAAGGGATTAAAGGGAGTCAAGTTTTACCCAACGCATGTTCCAAGTTCGTCCATAGAGAATTGGTTATCAGCGCAGCAGTTATCTAGTGCGTCTAAGTTCCTTTATCTATTTTTAAAGTTGAACCAAAGTTCAGAACCTTAAATAAAAAATTAAAATAAAATAAACTGTTGAACTTACTTAAATCTTAAACCACATTGTGCTATTAATACAGAATTGTAGCTTTAATAAACACAAAAAAAAAACTGAAAACTCTTAGATTCACTTTCTAACATTAAAGCTCAATGTAGCAAAAAAACTGAAAACCCCTTTACAATGACATTTAAAAAATCAAAAACCAAGGTTGTAGCAAAAAAAAAGAAAAAAAACTGAAATCCCTTTAAGACCACCTTTAAAGGCCGTCATATCACTTCCTAATACTTCATACTATGATCAAAATTTTGACTAAATTCAGTACACATTCTATAGATTTACTTATTGGCAGCCTGGGCATGACTTACACCCTGTGGGCTTCTTGACCCTGGTTGAACGGCGTATTTCAAGGCCGCCTACATTGCCACCAATTACCCTATTCACTATCCCTAGTGGACTTCTTAAGATTGCCGTCTCTTGTGATTCCTCAGGTCCTACAGTAGGACAAATTGTAGCATAAAATTAAAAGGAAAACTGAAAACTCCTTAAATCACATCCTAACAAGGTTGTGAAAACTCTTCAAAATGATGTACTACATTAAAACAAGGTTGAGACAACTCTTTACAATGATCATTTATCACTAAAGCACACATTGTAGTTTAGACTAAAATAAAACTGAAAAACCCTTTGAAATTCATTACAACACTAAAACAAACTTGTAGTTTAAAAATAAAAGAAAACTGAAAACTCTTTAAATCACATCCCATCACTAAGAATAAAGTGTTGTTTAAAAAAGAAAAGAAACTGAGTAGCTCTTTAAAATCAAATACCAACACTAAAACAAAAATTGTAGCCAAAAAAAAACTGAATACTCTTTAAGGAAATTCTGGCTTCTCAAAAAGGAGAATACATATTTGTTATTTAATATAACCTCACATTATAACTAATATAGACCTATGTATATAAATTAGTGTATACAGTTACTGAATTTTAGGTAAATCAGCCCATACCAACTCTCAATGCATGTTTTTGTGCTATTTAAAACTATTGGCCTATAGGCCAAAACAAATTATCTATTAACACTATTTTATGAAGAGTCAAAATTGTTCTATCGAGGCAATAGTACAGTCAACAACTACTATTTAGACATTGATCACACCTTCTCCTATCATCTTCCCACCGTCTTTCTATCAACCTTTATCTTCTATTTACAAACTCTTTATCAACTTCCCCAATTCTTTATCTTTCAACATCTTTCCGCATCTTTCAACACTTTCTCTCTGTCGATTTTCGACATCCTTCGACACCCTCTTACCACATCTCTTTCCATCTCTTGCAACACTTCTTTCTGTCGATTTCCACCCCTTTCATCATCTTTCTATCAACACCTTTCAACATCTTTAGACACTTTTCACAACATCTCTCGGTACCTTTCGACACTTTTAACATCTTACAACCCTTCTTACCTCCTTTCGTCTCTATTCATTGCTTTCGACATACCTCTCTCCATCTCTTTCAATACCTTGCACCTTTCAACGCTCTTCAACATCTCTCTTTCAACACATCTCTTTCAACACCATTCATCATCTTCAACACCATTCATCTCCCCTCATCACTTCTCATCGATCTCCACCTTTTTCACCCTTTTCATCACTTTCTCACTTTACGACATCCTTCAACGTATTTCAACACCTTACTCGCATCTCTCTTCCATCGCTTTCAACACCTTTCAACACTCTTTCATCTCCTCTCATCACTTCTCGTCGATCTCCACCTTTTTCACTTTTTTCAACCCTTTCAACACATTTCAACGCCTTTTCATCCTATCTCTTAACGCCATTCAACTCTCTTTCATCGCTTTTAACACATTTCAACGCCTTTTCATCCCTCTGGAGTCTCCTCGAAACCCGTCATCGGGAACCAATCCCAATATTACTCTAATCCAATTGATATCGCAGGAGTCCTTCAACGCCATTCAGCTCTTTTTTATCATCTTTCTACCACACCATTCAACTCTTTTTCATCCCTCTGGAGTTTCCTTGAAACCCGTCATCGGGAATAAATCCCGATATTCGCTGGTCTACTTCGATATCTCGGGAGTCCTTTCTGGGAATCTGCTCTTCCCTTGCCACTCATCAAAGCTAACGACCTACCCTCCCATCTGCAAGGATGAAATTTCCTCTTATTCTGCCCCCCCTTTGTCTCTCCCCCTTTCAAGAGATAAGCTTATCTCGGCGGTCTTAGAGATCCTGTCTAGATTGGTCAGTAAACACTTTACTTTATAAAACTATTTTAGTGGCGTATTATTCTTTTTAAAATAAAACAATTTCTACTGTCCTTACTGCGATGAAAAATTTAAAGGGAGGGCCTGGCTCATCAGTGGTGAACCCTCCCAGCGGTTTCGCCAGTTTAATCTACCATACCGCTGTTATATTGCATTTTTGGAACTTCCTTTTATAGGGGACCGTTGTAAGAATCTTGGAATGGGTATTTTAGAAGAACTATGGACATAAGCTTTTAGGACAGCAGAATTAAATATAATTATAAATATATAATATGCTTCGAGCAATCGCTCTTCCGCAAATATCAAATTGTGTCTTTTATTAGAACAATAATGTTATGATGTACTAGAGCGCCATCTGTTATCAAATTATAAAACATAGTTCTTCTAAAATACCCATTCCAAGATTCTTACAACGGTCACCTTTAAAAGGAAGTTCCAAAATGCAATATAACAGCGGTATGGTAGATTAAACTGGCGAAACCGCTGGGAGGGTTCACCACTGATGAGCCAGGCCCTCCCTTTAAATTTTTCATCGCAGTAAGGACAGTAGAAATTGTTTTATTTTAAAAAGAATAATACGCCACTAAAATAGTTTTATAATTTGATAACAGATGGCGCTCTAGTACATCATAACATTATTGTTCTAATAAAAGACACAATTTGATATTTGCGGAAGAGCGATTGCTCGAAGCATATTATATATTTATAATTATATTTAATTCTGCTGTCCTAAAAGCTTATGTCCATAGTTCTTCTAAAATACCCATTCCAAGATTCTTACAACGGTCACCTATAAAAGGAAGTTCCAAAAATGCAATATAACAGCGGTATGGTAGATTAAACTGGCGAAACCGCTGGGAGGGTTCACCACTGATGAGCCAGGCCCTCCCTTTAAATTTTTCATCGCAGTAAGGACAGTAGAAATTGTTTTATTTTAAAAAGAATAATACGCCACTAAAATAGTTTTATAATTTGATAACAGATGGCGCTCTAGTACATCAAAACACTTTACTGTTGTTATTGGGAATTTGACAAGTCACTCTTCTTTAGTATTGTCTCCCTCCATGCGAGATAGGGCAACCTTCTCATGGAAAAACAAAGATATATATGTACAAGAGTCGGCTGTCCTACAAGTTTGCTGAACAATATCCCCTTCAAGAAATTACGCAAGCCTTTCACAGAATTGTAGGTTCTAGATGCTAACTATAACTTATTATGATCTTATAAATATTGTACTCTGGTTGAATCAGACTATGCAATTCCTCTCGTCCCAAAAGGAAGTTCTTAATATTGTTGACAACTCTTAACTCACAGGGTAGTAGCTTATAGAATTATGTCGTTTATCTAAGACATGTTCATGCGGATGAATGGAGCCCTTCTAGTAGGTCATAAGTGTTCATCTGGGAACAGTTGATCTAGGTAAATTTTATTGTCATGCGTCTTTACTTCATGTAACAGGAGATGTCGCTCCAAAGGACCTTAACTTTAGGGTTAAAAAACTTGTTGCTTCTTTTAGAATAAAGCGGTTGTCAAGACATTGATGTGGAAGGAATCGTACATTTGACCAGTGTATATTGTTGAATTTAAACTCTGCCGTCACTCTTTATCGTCGCCCAGATACTTTAGGGCGTCACTTGGTCCCTTGGTTATTACACGCGAATCCCGTCCGGTATTCAATAAGATATCAATGGTGATCTTTGTCACGTTTAGGAGGCCATCCCTTATGCGACCAAATCAACTTTCTCCCGACTTATAATACCGTATCATCGCGGCAATTGAGATTAACTGGATCCAAGGAGGAATCTTACTTTTGTATATCTTCGTTAATTTTATTACTTCAACTGTCTTCTCCATTTCTTCTTAATACACTGGCCTGACACACTACACTTCTCCTAATCAGCAGCAACTTCAATCAATCCCAATGAGAAGGCCACTTTAAGGCGTCAGTTTCTTGTTAAAATCATGCATGGTTCCAAAAAAAAAAAAAACTTATATATATTCCACAGTGGTATCTGCTCCCACTGGTATTAGTTTCCAATATGGGATCTTTCTATCTTATTTATTCAACTGTTATTAGTTGTATAACTGTAATCCCTTTTTCATCATTACTCCTAGACCCCCGCGCAAACATTGTCTTTGATGTGGCTAATTCCTTAAAGTTCTGCCCTTTGAACACCCTGTTAGTTAGAATTGTCTTAATTAATCACTGGAGTTATCTGCGATGAGTGGATTGAGCCTCCTTATCTAGATTTCCACTCTAACTCCAGGATCTAGACTGCCCAGACCTTTTACGAAAAAAAAAACTATATCTAAACACTATTGTCACGGAAAGAAACCACATATCTGATTCTCGAGCATAATCGAAGCTTGCCTCTATAAAACAAGATAATTATAAGAAATCTAAAATTTTATATAATGAATCAGCACTATTGAAATATCTCTCTCGTTTTCTCTAAGGGAAGTGGGTTTTATTAAAAAGAGATGCTCAAACCCATACCATCAGAATACCCATGACTTTTGTTGATATATATTCTCTTACATGTGCCATGACAAAGCAATCCTTTTCCCTATGGTGTTGAAATAAATGTTCAACTCGTCTTATAAGACTCCTAGTGAATCCTTACTGAATTAATATCCATTCCTGTGCCAAATTATAATAAAGAAAAAGCTAAATATATACGGGCTTAAATTTCATCGTATCTGATCAGACCTTCTGCTGGTGATTATTTATTGTAATTAGATGCTGGTAATGATGTCTTTATTTGTCCTTATTTTAGGAAAGGTGCTTCAGGGAAGTGGACAGAATCGTTGGAAATTTCATAATAAAAAAAAAGGTAAATTCTTAATTATGACATATTCAATTTTATCGTGACTGTACCGTCACGTAAACAACTATTGTAAATCATACCATATCGGGATAAAAAGGATGACAAAATTCAACGTTTTAAAGAAGCAAAACAAACTATTACTATGCTATCATAAAAATTAATAGAAATACGCTTATCTAAATGTCAGGGGGTTAAGTTTAAAAATTGCATATTCATTGAAGTTAGCAAAATACAAATAAACAAAATGCTGCAGTTTTACTCCAAGGGTGTGATTGTAAATGTGTCAAACCATTATACAAAAGAAATACGTGTATTATAATTTAAAATAAACTAAGATAGAGGTTTATGGGTAAGCATGACTAAACGCGTTCCTTGGTCCGCCATGTTGGAATTTTACCGTGGTTGAACCGACATGTAAACAACTATTGTAAATCATACCATATCGGGATAAAAAGGATGGCGAAATTCAACGTTTTAAAGAAGCAAAACAAACTATTACTATGCTATCATAAAATTAATAGAAATACGCTTGTCTAAATGTCGGGGGGTTAAGTTTAAAAAAAATATGCACACTCATTTAAAGTTAGCAAAATATAAATAAACAGGTACTGTTTTATTTCATGGACACTACCTGGAATTTATACTAACTGTCACCTAGAAGGATCATTACATAAAATAAATTAATATAGAGGTTTATGGGTAAGCATGACTAAGCGCGTTGTTTGAAAATATATCGAAATGCACTAAAATTACATAAAGAAGACTGGGAATCAAAAGTATGCGTATTTTAATGCTTAACGATGAATAATTATTAAAATTTTAAAATATGGCGGTGTAACGTATTTTTTCAAAATATGTGGAAACATGTGTTTGAAAATATATTGAAATGCACGAAAATTACATAAAGAAGACTGGGAATCAAAAGAATGCGTATTTTAATGCTTAACGATAAATAATTATTAAAATTTTAAAATATGGCGGTTTAACGTATTTTTTCAAAAATATGTGGAAACATGTGTTTGAAAATATATTGAAATGCACGAAAATTACATAAAGAAGACTGGGAATCAAAAGAATGCGTATTTTAATGCTTAACGATGAATAATTATTAAAATTTTAAAATATGGCGGTTTAACGTATTTTTCAAAAATATGTGGTAGAGACATGGATTTTTATCTCAGGATCGCGGGCTTACTTCCTGCAAATTACTTTGCAGTTTTCAGTAGTTTCTTGCCTCGCGGCGGTCGTCAAAAATGTTGGGTGACTTTACAAGGTCCTATCGAGGACATCTCAACCTTATACTTTGTCTTTTAGCTCAGAAACAACATTGTTTAGTTATATACCAACTTGGGTTAAAACTCAGATACACATGTAGGAGGATATAGCGAACACAAAAAGGTCCATGTTTAATACATAATGTGCATTTTTGTTTCAGGGTAAAGTATCACAAACACATCTTTAAAATAATAAATCAAGGGTTTTATTGTTATCTCAATGGACCTTACAATTTTCATTTCATGGACAATTCTACATGAACAAAAATTTTTGTTTATAGCAAATTATAGGATTTCAAGCAAGAATGATTTTTTACCTATTAAAACCCTTTCTCGACATACAAAACGTGCCATAATTTACAAACATACCAAAAAAAAAATAGTGAAACATGAGCCTTTGTTCTATCTTGGTAGATTTTCTTACAAACTTTCGTTTGTAGGCAGTACTAAATGAACATAAAATCTATTTCCTTTATCAGACTCTAAGACTTCATACAAAAAACAAAATATGAATTTTTCCAACCTATTAAAATAAGCTATAAATATGCCTCTTTGACATATTAAATATGCCCTAAATTAATAGAGAAGATGTTAACATACCATTTCTCCCCGGATGTCAGCGCTCCCTCAGGATCGACCACTTCGTTCGCCTGCCCCCGTCAAGCCTGATCTCTTTTTTGAAAACAGCGCCCCCAAAAAAAAATTGTCATCTTCTTACAGAGTAAGAAAAAAAAAATATTTTAATATTCTTAGAATATAAAAAATAGTAAAATATTATTATTCTTTTTTTTTAAAGAATAAAAATTGAAATAATAAATATAAATGTTCATCCACATTGAGAAATTTGTATAGTAATTTCTTCTTCACAAAATTTAAAATAACGAGACATACTTTATTCATTTTAGAATAAAATAAATAATAAAGGTAAAATTATATTATCTTTCTTATCAAGAGATAATTTGGATTAGTAATAAAATAAATAAAATCTAACATGTTTGCCCCTTTGAGAAATTTATATAATAATTTCTTCTTTAAGAAATTTTAAAATAAGAAAATATGTCCAATCTATCTGGATATGCCAGTAATTGGCTTTATTCATTTTTAGAATAAAGAAAAAATAAATTTAGGAAATTCTCGAAATGGTAATATAACCCTTTTGGACGTTTCATATTGCATAAAAAAGGTGATTGGCATTAGTTAACATATGCACATATGTACATAGTTTGTACATCCTCCTCTGGACCTTTCTACAGTGGGCTTCGGGATTCTTGGACAGGGCCAGTACCATCTCCAGCTGGGTGTCTTCCCCGGCTTTTGGTCTTTAGAGCATCGCCGAGCTCCTTGTTGTGGAATTCTCCATCTGGACAACAAACAATTTCGGCAAGACACTGTGTATATATATGATGTAAATGTTTTCATCATTGTTGGGTCTATTTTGTGAAAAATCTGGCCCAACAATGACCGGAAAATTTGTACTAAACCATTACATAAAAGAAATAAACGGATTACAATTTCAAATAAATTAAGGTAGAAGGTTCATGGGTAAGTAAGATCAAATAAAGACAATTATGAATCATAAAATTGGAAGTAACATTAACTGAAGGTCGAGCGTCGAGCGCGTCCCATAGGCCGCCTTCTTGGAACTTTACCGTGGCTATACCGTCACGAAACAACTATATTGTAAATTGCACCATAACGGGATGGAAAGATGATCTCTGTACGCTCCAGGAACCTGGGTTACTTAAATAAATACATAAATGGGAAGGTGACGTAATCAAACACTTTCAGGGAAAAAAATTTACCATATTATTTTATCTGTATAATAAAAAAAATTAAGAAAATAAAAATATGCTTGGATATACCTTAATAAAATCATTCAGGTGAATAATATAAAATGCGCTCATCTTAACAAAAAAAACTAACTATTCTCAAGATAATGGAAAATAAAAGAAAATAAACAATTGTATTATCGAAAATTCAGTACACCTTTAGACTTTTCGAGTGAAATCACTTTGGCGAATAAAGTAATTGAAAATAAAAAAAATTATTATACTTTGGTGTAATAATATAAATCGCATGGCTTATACAATTTAAAAGAAATAGCAAAAAGGCAAAAAGAAGATGAAATATTTAAGAGGTGAAGCCCTCCCGCAAACGCGAGGAGGCAGAGGTAGTAAAAATCAACCTTTCGATTCAGAAGCTGGATGTCAACTAGTTCTATTGGTCGTCGCCAGTTCCCGCCTAGAGTATCCACATGTGTTTTACATGTGTGGTTTCCCCAAATACCTCTACTTCCACCCCCTACACATGTGCCTCCTCCCTTACAGATGTGTCCCTAGGGGTTCTATATTTGGAATTTGTGGGAAACTCTGAGGTTTGAGAAAAGCATTGTTCTAGGCCTAACTTCGCGTCCCAATATTTTGAGAACTATATAAAAGCAAGAAATTATTTCCTTTATGCCTAAAATTAGTAAATTTAAAAGAAATTTAACGAATACAATAAGCCTAAGCATTTCCTTTAATACTTGGAATATACTAAAATTCACAAAGAAAATACATAAATACACTAGATATTAAAATCTTTGAATAACACGTGGAGTTAAAAAAAAAAGGTTAAGATAACACACACACTAGGTCTAAGTATTTTTCAAAAATAGGTAGAGACATGAGTCTTTCATACACACATATGCTAGATATTAAACATCTTCGAAATAACACGTGACGTGTTGAAGTTGAAAAAGTTAAGATAACACATGTACTAAGCCTACCGTATTTTTCAAAAATAGGTAGGGATATGAGTTTTTCATACACAAATACGTTAGATATTAAACATCTTTGGAATAACACGTGACGTGTTGAAGTTGAAAAGGTTAAGATAACACATGTACTTAGCTTAACGTATTTTTTTTCAAAATAGGTAGGGACATGAGTTTTTTTTCTATATACTAAAACACAAAACGGAAAATACATAAAACATACATAAAAATTCAAATATGACACACGCTCGCTCTAAGCCTAACGTATTTTTCAAAATAGGTAGAGACATGAGTTTGTAATATACTTGTTAGAAATGTGAAATTTATAGAGTCGCTGATTCATCCCAAGTTGACCTTCGGCACATGTACACTGAGGCGGCGCCACCATATACCATGTGTGACGTCACTACTTAACCCTTACTTCCTGCCTGCCTGCTGCTAGCTGTTTACAACTGTCATTCAATCGCTCTTTTGATTTTCTCTAAACTTGTATAACCAATAAATCAATTGGCACTCTGCTTTAACGAGTGATTTGTTATTATTTCCAATAGGTTATGGGTCCTGACTACGCCCCAAATTTGTAGAAGCAAACCTAAAGTGAAACTGCTAAGCCTAACTCGTGCTAAATATGACCCACCTTGAGAATCAAGTCCGCCAGTTCAAAGGCGAAAACTTCTCCCTTTGGAAATTTCAGTTCCGACTACTATTAGAGCAAAATCAACTTTTGGATATCGTGGACGGCAAAGAAATCAAACCAGAGGTAAGTGACGCTACCTCTGCTATACAGGATGGATGGCACACCAAAGATATCAAAGCCTGGATGCTTATATCACAGGCACTTGAATTAAGATTTCTAGAACCTTTGATGTCCTGTAAAACTGCCGCTCAATTGTGGACAAGGCTCATGTCCATCCACAAACAGAGATCAGAGATCGCAATTGGCATGTTGTGGCAACAATTTTTTGCCGCCCGAATGTCGTCATCAGAGGATGTCAGCAGCTATATCGCCCAGATTGAAAATCTTAGTGCAAGAATTAAGGATGCAGGAGGAACGATTACAGATGACCAGAAAGTGGCAAAGATAATAAACTCTCTTCCTTCGAGCATGCGGTATTTCATCCCAGCATGGGAGTCTCAAGCGCCGATTACGCAGACTCTAGAGAACTTATCAGCACGTCTTCTGATTGAAGAATGTAGAAACCAGCAGGCCGATTCCTCGCAAGGTACAGCATTCTACCAACAGACTAAACCAAGAATTGAAGAAGATAACATAGAGAAGACTGATTCAGGAAATATATCAGAACTAAAGAAAAAGACTGAATGCCATTATTGTCACAAGATTGGTCATTGGTCACGGGAATGTCAGAAATGGATTGCCGACCAGCAGAAGAAAAACGAGAAGCGGAAGAACCAAGCAGGAGATTGTGATCATAAAGTTTTCAACGCTGATACCATCCTAAAGTGGAATGATTGCGACACATGGTGGGCAGATAGCGGAGCTAGCTGCAGCATGACCTTCCGACGTGAATGGTTCAAGTCTTTCACTCCGATCCACAACGATCATAGAATATACCTTAGAGACAACACTTTGGTCCTTGAAGAAAGTACAGGTGACATTGAAATCCTTGCCATGGTGAATGGAGAATGGATTACAACATCAATCAGGAATGTGCTCTACTCTTCGAAGCTCAATAAAAATTTGTTCAGCCTGGGAGCGTGCACTGAAAAGGGATACCGAGTAGACATCGACAAGGATGTGCTGCGCATCTACTCAAGAAAAGATCTGAAAGCAGTTGGACAACGCCAAGATGGGCTCTACAAGATGATGTTCCGAGTTACTTCATCTTCACAAGGATTTTCTGCAAAGATCAACAACCTCCAAATGTGGCACGAAAGACTAGCACACATCTCACTCACCACTATTCGAGAAATGGCCAAGAAAGGATTGATCAACGGTTTACAACCCGAGGACATAAAAGAAGACGATTTCTTCTGTCAAGGCTGCCAAGAAGGAAAAGCTCACAGAAAGCCTAGTCATTTGTCTGAAACAAAGGAGTACAATCCTGGTGAGTTCATTCTAAGTGATATCTGCGGCCCTATGCCAACACAATCAATAGGAGGATCACTTTATTTCATTTTATTCGAAGATTATTCCAGTGGCTTTCGCCATATATATTTCAGTAGACACAAATCCGATATTTTACACAAATTTGAAAACTTTGCTAGATTCAGTTATAATCAAACAGGCAATAAAATTAAAGTGATTAGAACCGATAATGCGCTAGAATATACCAGTAAAGATTTCACAAATACTTGCAAAAAGTTCGGAATGGTGCATGAATTGTCAGCTCCATATGTTCACGAACAGATAGGGCGCGTAGAACGAGACAATAGAACTATTGTCGAAGCAGCTCGATCGATGCTGTGCGCACGAAATCTTCCCGAAGAACTTTGGGCAGAAGCTTGCAATACTGCAACCTTCATTCTAAACCGAACATTCACTAAACAAGCTCCCAATACCACACCCTATGAACTCTTTTTCGGAAGAAAAGTTAGTTTATATAATCTAAAGATTTTCGGCTGTGAAGCATGGTTGCATACACCTAAAGAACGTAGAAGGAAATGGGATAAGAAATCACAAAAGATGATTTTCTTAGGGTACGATAAAACATGCACTAACTTTCGACTCTGGAACCCTTCAACTAGAAAGATTTCTATCTCTAAAGATGTTACTTTTAACGAGACAAAGCTCCGACATTGCGAACTAGAGGGAGAAAATTTCATCCCAGTAGACATTGACCTTGATCCGCCGGCACCAACGACCGAGGATGAATCACCTACAACGCTACATTTTCCCACGCCGCCGGGATTCCACCCGATGATAACTCGATCTAAAAAGAAAGCAGATTCTTGTAACTACCATTTTGTCGATGAGCCTTCAACCTATAAAGATGCTATGGAAAGTCCAAATGCCGAAAAATGGTTGGATGCTATGAAAGAAGAAATAAAAGCGTTAGAATCTAATAACACATGGTCACTCGAAACCCTACCAGACGGATATAAGCCAATAGGAAGTAAATGGGTTTATAAGCTAAAATCCCATCCCAACTCTACGGCACCTAAATTTAAGGCTAGACTTGTAGCTAAGGGTTACACACAAAGGAAGAACGTAGACTATTTCGACACCTTCAGTCCTGTTGTCAGATATGATTCACTTCGAGTGTTACTAGCAAACGCGGCATCAGAAAGAATGTTCTTAAAACAATTTGACGTAAAGACTGCATTTTTATATGGTGACCTAGACGAAGTCATATACTTAGTACAACCAGAAGGATTCTCTCAAGGACACAATTTTGTTTGTAAACTACAAAAGAGTCTATATGGACTGAAACAATCGTCCAGAAATTGGAATAGGAAGTTTAAATCCTTCTTAGAGAAACACAATTTTTTCCAATCTAATGCAGATCAATGTGTTTTTACCGGAACTATTAACGACACTCAAATGATCCTTGCTCTTTACGTCGATGATGGACTTCTCAAGTCTCGGAACAAGGACGATATCGATTCTATCGTCCAGGAACTATCTCACGAGTTCAATATAGCGTCTAGAGATGCAGATTATTTCGTAGGACTTCAGATTGAACAATCAGAGGATAGATCGAAGATCTATATCCACCAATCTTCATACATAAACAAGATTTTAGATAAATTCAACATGATTGATTGCAAACGCGCAGCAGTACCCATGGACCAGAGTAGAGTCCTAACTAAAGCTGATTGCCCAGACTTAGATAAAAATGGAAATTCACCAAAATTTCCTTACAGAGAAGCCGTAGGCTCACTAATGTTTGCCTCTTCTGTTTCTAGACCGGACATAGCTTTTGCAACATCACAGTTAAGTAAATACCTTGACAACCCAGGACAGACACACTGGACAGCAATTAAAAATGTATTTTGCTACTTGAAAGCAACACCACAATTAGGAATATTGTACGCTAGCCATCAAGAGTTAACAGGTTACTCAGATAGCGATTATGCTAGGGACATTGATTCAAGAAAAAGTACTACAGGTTACATCTTCATTTTAAACCATGGTGCTGTTTCATGGTCAAGCTAAAAGCAATCGACAGTTGCCCTCTCGACAACAGAAAGTGAATATATTGCTGCCTGTGCTGCTACTAAAGAAATGATCTGGCTACGCAGACTTCTTAAGGATATCGGGATTAAGATGGACAGACCCACAGTACTCAACATGGATAATCAAGCAGCAATAAAGCTAGTGCTGAATCCCGAGTTCCATAAGAGAACAAAGCACATTGATGTACGATATAATTACATTCGTACTAAACAGGAAGATGGTGAGCTGATCACAAGATATGTCAGCACTCTTCAGCAGACGGCTGACCTCCTGATGAATCTTTGGGACCGAAACACTCCAGGCGGCTCCTAGAAAACTTGAACGTTATAAATTTCAAGAGGGAGTGTTAGAAATGTGAAATTTATAGAGTCGCTGATTCATCCCAAGTTGACCTTCGGCACATGTACACTGAGGCGGCGCCACCATATACCATGTGTGACGTCACTACTTAACCCTTACTTCCTGCCTGCCTGCTGCTAGCTGTTTACAACTGTCATTCTATCGCAATTTTGATTTTCTCTAAACTTGTATAACCAATAAATCAATTGACACTCTGCTTTAACGAGTGATTCGTTAATATTTCCAATAATACTAAAACACAAAAAAAGAAAATACATAAATAAAATGCACAAATACGACACACGCTCGCTCTAAGCCTAGCGTATTTTTCAAAAATAGGTAGAGACATGAGTTTGTAATATACTAAACCACAAAAAGGGAAATACATAAAACATACATAAAAATTCAAATACGACACACGCTCGCTCTAAGCCTAACGTATTTTTCAAAAATAGGTAGGGACATGAGTTTGTAATATACTAAAACACAAAAAAGAAAATACATAAAGAAAATGAACAAATACGACACACGCTCGCTCTAAGCCTAACGTATTTTTCAAAATAGGTAGAGACATGAGTTCTTATCTCAGGCGCGTTCTACTTTGCCCTAATGGCGTTTCACTATGTATATAATTTAGAATATAATAGAAGAAAAATTATATACAAAATTCGGGCCCGCGGCAGGCGCCAAATGTTAAGTCGGATTTAAGTCCTATTGAGGACGTTTCGAACTTAAACTTGGTTCAGCTCAGCAATAATAGTATTTTATAATTATATTCCAAAGTGGGTTAAACTTAGATACACACACAGAAAGATGTAGCACACACCAAAAGGTTCATACATAGTTTGTCCATAGCATACATTTACTTCCTCTTTCCCCTACTTTACAAGTAGAATCATTCAAATAAAATTATTAAACCAATAAAACCTTTAGTACATATATATATATTTTGCTTCAAGGAGAAATTATTACAAATACATTAAAATATTAATATATGAGTTTTTATTTTGCCTCAATAAATTTACAAGCTTTCATCTGTAGACAATTCTAAGTAGGCTTAATATTATTTCTAGCAAAAATTATAAGACTTCATGCAAAGAAAATGATTTGGGAATATTCGACCAGGCAATTCAACCAAGATACGACATCTAAAATAAAACCCGCGTCCCTCCCAAAAAAATTTATCATCTTCTTACAGAGTAAGAATAAAATTAATTTAATTTCGCAGAATATATTCAAAAAAATAAAAAGTAAAATATTATTCCTTTTTTTTTTAGTAAAAGAAAATTTGAATTAATAATAAAATATAATAGGTTTATTCCTTGAAAATTTTATTCAGTAAATTCTTCTTTAAAAAGTTTAATTTTTATATTGTTATCTAAAAAAATACCTAATTTATCTAAAATATGTATATAATTAATTTTTATTCTTTAGATAAAATTAAATTTTGAATTTTTCGAACTGGTAATAAAATTTTAAACCTCTCTTCTTGCATATAAAGGAAGGGATAATTTATATACATATGTACATGTGTCCTTTGTATATTCTTCATCTCGGCATTTCTGCAGCGGGCTTTGGGATACACGCCCAGAACTAATTCCAGTTCTTCATATCTTAATCCACCTCGTCGTTGTCCTTCTGTGGAGGGTTGGTCGGTTTGGACAGGGACAGTGTCATCTCCAACTGGGTGTCTTCCCCGGCTTTGGCCTTTAGAGCATCGTTGAGTTTCCTCGTTGAGGAATTCTCCACCTGGACAACAAGCACTTAGGCGAGACACTGTACATATATGATGTAAATGTTTACATCATTGTTGGGTCTGTTTTGTGGAAATATGGCCCAACATCATGTAAATACACATTGTCTGTTGTTTTATTTAGATGTAATGTTAGTAATAGATGACAATAAAAGAAGTGCTTCAAGTCTACGTACAGCCTCCTGTCGTTACTCTCGCCATTGCCATCATCGCCAGGCTTCTGCTGCTACTACTCTTCTGGTAAGTCTCTCGTGTCCCCCCACCAGTGGTAAGGCCGAGAGATACTGCCAGAGGAAGGGAATTTCCACTGGAGAGGTGGAGCTCAGGACGTCTTTGGGTGGCCTGCGGGGAAAAGCCGCAGGGAAGAGCAACGGGAGCCTAAGTAGGTGAACCACGAAGGGAAGAAGAGCGTTGTCGCAAAGAACCGGTAGAGTATCTGTTGGGCCAGATTTTCCACCAAACAGACCCAACAAAGATGTAAACATTTACACCATTTATATATGAACAGTGTCTCGCCGAAAGTGTTTGGTGTCCAGATGGAGACGCCACCACGGTGGCCGACGGTGGTTTAAAGGCCAAGGCAGGGGAGGACACAGCCCTGGACGTGTATCCCAAGATCTGCTGTAGGAAGATGACATCGGCCCTGTTTAAGTAGCCAGAAGGCCGATGCAGACAGAACCAGAGGAAGGCCAGGAACCGGGGAGGCATCCAGTTGGAGATGACACCTATGCCTTTAAAGTTCACCCACAGTATAAATGGAGAGCTGGTGGACAATGGAGAAGCTGCCTCGACAAGAAAGAAGAGGTCTTCGAGCATTCTTCTTTGTTAAACCAGCCCATCTCCTCACCTTTATTTTTATTTTTGTGTATAACTTATGATATCACATTCAGATAGATTGGGCACATATTTAGTATTTTCTTAGAATTCCTTAAAGAAGAGATTATTATATAGATTTCTCAGAGGGGCAAGCATGATAGAATTTATTTAAATTCTTTACTAATCTAAATTATCTCTCGATAAGAAAGATAATTTATATTTTCTTTAATATTTATTTCATTCTAAAATGATTTCGCATAGGATGAGCATGTACATTTGTTATTTCATAATTTCTCTTAAAAAAAATAATAATATTATTTTTTATTCCATAATTTTTCTTTGAAAATAATAATAATATTATTTTCTTTTTAATATTCCGAGAATTTTTTATGTATAAGTTTTATTACTCTGTAAGAAATTATTTTTACACTGAGGGCGCTGTTTGAAAACAAGGCATTCTTGATCAAGTTTTCAGAGAGACCGGATCGAATTTTATCAGGAGAGGAGAGACAAGCGGGACGTTCTGGGGCCATGGGGGCTTGAAAGGGGTATGTAGACAAGATATCTGGTAAGTCAACTTAAATTTTGACATAAAGAGGTTCATATAGAAAGCATGGTAATAGCCATGGCAAATATTAAATTTTGATAAACTCGACTATTTAAGATATATGATGAATTGAGGTTTCAACCTTATGTTTTCTTAAAGGTATTAATTATTATCGATTGATCATTTTATCTTGATGTGGTAATTTGATAGAATTATCAAATTATAGGCTGTTAGTAAAATTTTGCTGCCTACAAATAAGGAATTTTCATGTGTAATTTTCTATAAAAATGAATAAAATTTAATGTTCAATACATTTTTTTTTGTTCATTGCTATCTACAAATAGAAAAAGAAGCTCTGTAAATTTCATAATGATAAATAAAATTTTATGTTTAGCATTTTTAAAGTAAATTGGTGATATTTTTTTAATTAAAATACAAAACATGTGTGTATTCTTGGTGTGTAACATGTTTCCTTCATGTATAAATCTGGGTACAACCACTGAGCTAAAACAACAGAACTGATCTAACATTTGGCGCCCATGCGAGGCAAGTTACTGTCGAAAAGTGCAAAGCAACTTTGCACGAAGTAAACCCCACGACCTGAAATAAAAAAATCTCATGCTCTACCACGATTTACATTAAGCCTAAAACAAAAATGCATAATAATGATGAACAATCCCTATTTTATGCCTTTTGTTCAATTTCGGTATAACTTCAAAGAAATATTTAACGTTTAATACACCCATCATAATGTATTCTCATGTTCTAACAATAGCCTTATTTTTATATCTAAAAATGCGTATCAAAGGTGAACAACCTTTTTCGAGTAAATTTTTTATTTTTTTGTTCAAGACGCCGTTGCATATTTTTTTTCGAGAGTGCTAATTTTATGCCTTTTGTCCAACTTCGTATAATTTCAAAGAAATATTTAACGTTTAATACACCCATCTAAATGTATTCTCATGTTCTAACAAGAGCTTTATTTTTATATCTAAAAATGCGTATCAAAGGTGAACAACCTTTTTCGAATAAATTTTTATATTTTTTTTGCTCAAGACGCCGTTGCATTTTTTTTGAGAGTGCTAATTTTATGCCTTTTGTTCAACTCCCGTATAATTTCAAAGAAATATTTAACGTTTAAATACGCCCATCTTTGTGTATTTTCATGTTTTTGATAAAAGCTTTGTTTGGATGTCTAGAAATGCGTAGTAATGATGTACAATTGTTGTATGGGACAATTTTTTTTATTTTGTTCACTTTTAAAATATATTGTAGTGGTGAATACTCATTTTGAGTCGAAAATTTCTTTATCTGTTCACGACGCCTTTTTTTTTACATATTTTTTTACACACGTGTAATTTTATACCTTTTTTTTTTCTTTCGAAATTGTCTTCCACCCACTTTAAAAATACGTTATACTCGGCGGGTAATCGCCACGAGTTAAACATTTCTCAGAAGATCGTTAATTTTTTTTTTAAGCAAGGCTTTAAAAAATTTTACAACTGTTTTAAACTACAGACACAATTTTAATTTTATTATTTCTCGCATAATAATGATGAACAATCCCTATTTTATGCCTTTGTAATGATGTACAGTCGTTTTATGGGTCAATTTTTTCTTATTTTTGTTCACTTTTAAAATATATTGTAATGGTGAATAATCATTTTGAGTCGAAAATTTCTTTATCTGTTCACGACGCCTTTTTACATATTTTTACACACGTGTAATTTTATTCCTTTTTTTCCTCGAAATTGTCTTCCACCCACTTTAAAAATACGTTATACTCGGCGGGTAATCGCCACGAGTTAAACATTTCTCAAAGGATCGTTAATTTTTTTTTAAGCAAGGCTTTAAAAAATTCACAACTGTTTTAAACTACAGACACAATTTTAATTTTTTTATTTGTCGCATAATAATGATGAACAATCCCTATTTTATGCCTTTGTAATGATGTACAGTCGTTTTATGGGTCAATTTTTTCTTATTTTGTTCACTTTTAAAATATATTGTAATGGTGAATAATCATTTTGAGTCGAAAATTTCTTTATCTGTTCACGACGCCTTTTTAACATATTTTTACACACGTGTAATTTTATACCTTTTTTTTTTCTTTCGAAATTGTCTTCCACCCACTTTAAAAATACGTTATACTCGGCGGGTAATCGCCACGAGTTAAACATTTCTCAAAAGATCGTTAATGCCTAATAATGATGAGCAATCCCTATTTTATGCCTTTGTAATGATGTACAGTCGTTTTATGGGTCAATATTTTCTTATTTTGTTCACTTTTAAAATATATTGTAATGGTGAATAATCATTTTGAGTCGAAAATTTCTTTATCTGTTCACGACGCCTTTTTACATATTTTTACACACGTGTAATTTTATACTTTTTTTCTCTCGAGATTGTCTTCCACCCACTTTAAAAATACGTTATACTCGGCGGGTAATCGCCACGAGTTAAACATTTCTCAAAAGATCGTTAATGCATAATAATGATGAACAATCCCTATGTTATGCCTTTGTAATGATGTACAGTCGTTTTATGAGTCAATTTTTTCTTATTTTGTTCACTTTTGAAATATATTGTAATGGTGAATAATCGTTTTGAGTCGAAAATTTCTTTATCTGTTCACGACGCCTTTTTACATATTTTTACACACGTGTAATTTTATACCTTTTTTTTTCGTTCGAGATTGTCTTCCACCCACTTTAAAAATACGTTATACTCGGCGGGTAATCGCCACGAGTTAAACATTTCTCAAAAGATCGTTAATTTTTTTTAAGCAAGGTTTTAAATTTTTTTTTTTTACAACTGTTTTAAACTACAGACACAATTTTAATTTTATTATTTCTCTATATATATCCAGAAACGCCGTTGGCCACTCGCGTGTGGCATGTTCTTCTTATATTAAGAAGATGTCTGATGTATAATTTGATCTATTTAGTGTATTACATGGCTCTAAAGTGAATTTTGTTTAATATGCAATTTTTATTGTGTATTTAGTAAATGTTTATGAGTAAGAAAACTCATGATTTAGCCTAATTTTTCTGAATAGTACGTTTTACATGATTCTTAATATATATATATATATATATATATATGATACATTTTGAATGATAGAATGTAAATTTTATTTTATTTTTTTTTTATACTAAAGATTTAATTAAATGGTGTATGTAAATTTTTGTTTTGTTTAAAAAAGATTTGAAAAAAATAAAGAGAGGATTATTGAGGTGGAGACAGCCACAAACGACTGCTTAATTGTCATTTCCAGACATTGAACTTTGGAAAATTTACAATACGACAAATAGTCGACAGGATTCGAACTTGTTCGCGGAAATTTTATTTAATCTCAGGGCATGGGAAAGAGGAAGGCAAGCCCAAAAAATACTTCATCTATTAATAAAACTGATCTCAAAGAAAATTCGAATATGGAATATTACCCCAAAAATATGATACCAAGCTTTAACCCTGAAGAAGGGCTTAAATACTCACAATGGCTGAAGGTTTTCAACCAACAGATCAAGCTCCGGAATATCAAACAAGAAGATGCTCTTTTCATGATACCCACTCTCTTTAAGGGCAATGCTCTTGAGATTTATGCCACAATTTGTGACGAAATTGACACCTTGGAAGATTTACATTCTAGGATGATGACATTCTTCCCAGAGTTTGAACGCGGCCTACATAAAAAGTTTTGGCAACTAACTAAGCAAGAGATGCAATCAGTTCGTAGGTATTATCTTGAAAAGATAAAAATTGGCACACAGCTACACATGCCAAAGGATTTAGTCTTGGAATCTCTTACATCTGGTGCCGGCCCACTCGAGAAGTTTCTGATTGCTTCCTCGCCACATTCCTTAGAGGACTGGCTTCGTATTGCCGAATCATTGGAGCACACAACTCAACAAAGGGACGGAAGATGGAATAATGGACGGAGGAACAACTTTGCTGGAGGAACTCGCCCCAACATGGCCTCGCGGTGGCGATCTATCACGCCGCAGCATGGAGATGTCAACGCCGGCCAACTCCACGAACCTGGCCATCCTGGGACTTCATCCATCGGCCTACAAAGTGCGTCGAACCCCGGTAATCAAGACCAAGTGGGATATTGACGGTACCCGGGGATCAGAGCGGATGTGGGGACAGCAGACTCATGGTTCCTGAGTATGTTTATGATTCTTTTTGATTCAGGTAGTGAGATTAATATCTTACCTACTCATTTTTTGGCCAAGAATTTTTCAAATAACATAAATATTTCTAGTTACGATAAAATAAGTACTGTATCTAATAATGTTAACATAAAAGGCCAGATTTGTTTGAATATAAAAATTGGAATTATACCTAAAAATATTTTGTTTTATATTATTGATAATCCAAATTTGAACTTTTTGATAATGTCCACAAAGTACCTAAAATATTTTAAACTGAAGATTGATTTTGATAAAAATGTTATTATGCAAAATGATGGTGTTTTATCTAATTTTGATTATACTTTTTCTAAAGAAGAGCTTGATGCCTTACAATATGATAATTCTAAAAATTATTTAAGTCTTGTTAGGTCTACTAAATATTGCAACAAACATAATTATTGTTTAAAACTATCAGGGAAATGTAATCGTATAAAAAATGTACATGCCATAGGTAAAACTATAAATCAATCTAACATATATTTTCCTTCTTGTTTTAAATCGAGACCTATTTATCAACCAAACTTCCGACCTTTGCCTTTACCAAACTCAGAAGATAGTTATATACATAATGACGTCAGACTGGGAAATAATTTCCATGTTTTGATGAATGACTATGATGATATTTTTGGTGAAAATAAGTATAATGTTAGACCTTTAAAGGTAGATCCCCCGAGACTAACACTCAGAGATAAGACTCCTGTTTGTCTCAGACCTTATAGACATAATCTAAAGGATAACGGAACAATTAAAGAACAAATTAGTCAGTTGTTGAAATATGGCATAATTAAGCCTGCTTCATCACCATATAGTTCGCCAGTAACCCTAGCCCGTAAAAAGGGAGAAAGTGTTAAGACTAGACTATGTATTGACTTTAGAAAATTAAATTCAAAATTAATGGGTGACAGTTTTCCAATTCCGTTAATTGAAGATATCATCCAGAAGGTTCAAGGGTCGAGAGTATTCTCATGTCTTGACATTTTAAGTGCATACTGGACTGTTTCCTTGCATGAAAAGGATCAATACATGACATGTTTTACCACCACAGAAGGTTCCTATCAATGGTGTAGACTACCATTTGGTCTACGTACAGCTCCCGCCATCTTTAATAGGATACTTAGTTCAATATTACAAAAATATGACCTTAAAAATGTAATTTCTTATTTTGATGATATATTGTTTTTTTCAAACGATACGCAATCCCATTTGGAACATCTTAAGGAAATATTTGAAATTCTACAAGAAGAGGGTATCCAACTTAGGAAGGAAAAGTGTTTATTTTTTATGAAAAAGATAAATTATTTAGGTTATGAAATTTTTGGAGACCAAATGTCTCCCTCGGGCATTAATGTTGATATAATTAAATCATTGCCACCTCCTCGTAATGTTAGGTGCTTAAGATCATTTTTAGGAAGCGTTACACATTATGCTAAGTTTATAAATCATTTTAATAAATTAAGAGCTCCCTTAAATAATCTTTTGAAAAAAGATATAAAATTTACATGGACTGACGAATGCCAAAAAAGTTTTGAGGCTCTTAAAGAAGCATTAGTTTCGAAACCAATCCTCCAAATTTATAATCCGTTATTAACTACGCATATCTTTTGTGATGCTAGTACTGCAGGTTTAGGAGGCGTGCTCAAACAGGAGTATCCTGATGGCACAATGAAACCCATAGCGTTTTATAGTAGGGCCTTAAGGGGGGCAAAATCCAAATATACCATTACAGAGCTGGAATTATTAGCAATAATAGAAACGTGCAAGAGATACCATCCCTACCTTTCAGGTCAGCGGGTAATAGTTCACACTGATCATAAAGCACTAATTTGGTTAAATAATTTCAAACATACAAATGGTAGACTATTTCGATGGTCATTAAGATTATCAGAATATGATTTGGAATTCAAATATAATAAAGGATGTGAAAATTATGAAGCTGACATGCTGTCCCGCTTACCATATTCTTGCTTCCTATCCATACAAGATTTAAAAGAAGGACAAGAATCCTTAGCTAAGCCTTCATCTAAATTATATTTCAATAAAGACAATATCACTTATATTCGATTAAAAAATAAAGATAGAATAGTAGTACCACCATCCTTACAACAAGAATTGATAATTAAGGCCCATGAAAGTTTAGGACACCCAGGTATTAGTGCAATGGCTAGGGTAATATCAACACAATATTATTTTAAAGGTATGATAGGTAAAATAAAAAATTATATTTTGAAATGCAAGACCTGTCAATCTGTAAAGAAGCCGACTACACCTTCATATGGACTCATGGGTACTTTACCGCAGGCTGAGAAACCATTTGATGTAGTTGCTCTTGATAGTATTTTAGGCTTAGGAGAATATAATAGTACAAAAAATTGCCTTCATGTAGTAGTTGATCATCACTCTAGATACATTTGGGCTTTTCCTTCTAAGAGTACCTCGATAGCAACGTATATAAATATTATAAATCAATTATTAAGTATAGGTAAGCCAAAGATTATTGTTACCGACAGACATCCCTCATTTGTCTCCAAAAGATTCAATAAATTCATACAGGAAAAAGGCATAAAACACGTTATGACATCCCCTTCTCATCCACAATGTAACGGGCAGGTAGAAAGGGCTAATGCCCCTATCATTTCGAAGTTAAGACTCCACCATCAACAAAATCCCAGAATTCCATGGCACAAGCTATTACAAAAAGCATTAGAAGAATATAGGAATACTCCCCATTCAATAACTACAATTCCTCCCGTTTATTTACTTTTCGGCATTAATCCATTTTATACCAGTGACCTAACAATAGCCTATCCCCCCATAGAAGAAGCTAGGAAAACCGCCAATGATAATACAAAAAAACTACATCTTAAATTAGTCAAAAGATATAATGAATCCCATAAAACGCCCAATTTAAAAATAGGAGATAAGGTACTGTATAAGATCCCTTACCAATCAGGCCAAGGTAAACTTATGCCAGCTTTTTACCCAGAACCTTATACGATAATTGCCATACCTTCCCCCCAAACAATAGAAATAGATAAGCCATGTCAACCCGAAAATAAACGTACAATAATAGTTAATATTTCAAAAATAAGACTCTGGGAACCAGTATTTGAAGATACCGAGGAAAACCTGCACACAATTTATCCATTTCAAGAAGAGGACCTGGAACAATGCTTGGGCACTTAGCTTAACAGGCAAGTTTTTCCACTACTAACCCTAAATTTTGCATGCTTCCATTCAGCAATAAAAGTTGCTATTGAATGGGATTATACCTATGTGTATGAGGGTATGTAAACATGTAGTGCTTGATATTTAGAAATTTTTCCCCAGGTGTCTGCATTATGTTAGTTAGGTTTTGTAGGGCCACCTTTTCCTGTGAATTCCCCACCTAACAGGCCTTGGTCGCCTTTTGCCTCTAACAATATAGTTTCTTGTGTAAATACAATTACTTGTGTAATATAATTTTTGCATTTTTTTTTCTTTTCTTTTTTTTTTTTTCTTCTTTCCCCTTCGAAATGTATCTCATCCTTTACCTTCCATCCCCTCCCAACCTCCGTTGAGGAAGAAAATTTAATACAAATTTTTCTTTTTTTTTGTGGGGGGTATTGATACATTTTGAATGATAGAATGTAAATTTTATTTTATTTTATTTTTTTTATACTAAAGATTTAATTAAATGGTGTATGTAAATTTTTGTTTTGTTTAAAAAAGATTTGAAAAAAATAAAGAGAGGATTATTGAGGTGGAGACAGCCACAAACGACTGCTTAATTGTCATTTCCAGACATTGAACTTTGGAAAATTTACAATACGACATATATATATATTAAATTGCGAAATTTAGGCCTAAAAACCAACGCTTTCTCAGAAACCTGAGAATTTCCCACGAGTTCCAAATTTGGGGTCCTTTGGGACACATGCGTTTTTCCCCTCCCCTCCTAACACATGTACATGGGGGGCGGAGAAGGGAGGTATTTTGGGGTGGACATGTGGAAAACACATGTGGGGCTCCAAGGTGGGAGGTAGAAAAACAACTAGGAGTTCAGTTCGCTGCCAGCATCTGAGTTGAAAGGTTAGTTTTTTGCTATCCTCCCCGCTCTTGCGGGAAGGTTTTCACGTCTTAAATATTCCATTTTCCTTTTGTTTTTCACCATTACCTTCTTAATTATAAAAATCAATGCGACTTATTTTATACTACGGTTTAATAATTTTTATTTTTTTAATTATTTCCATCCAACAGAATTTCCACTCGATAAGTCTAAAGATATTTTGAATTTGTTAGAATGTTCTCTTAGTTAACTCTTATCTTTATAGTATTTAACGTTATCAATATAATAATTCGAAGCATTATTTTCTTATCTAATGTGCATTGTCATACGATTTGTTTAATTTTATTAAGGTCTTCAATTATTTTTTCTGTATTTAAGGCTTCACGCTTTAAATATTCCATCTCCTTTTAGTTCTTCACCATTATTTTTCTTTTCAAACTGTAAGTTCAATATGACTTGTACTATTGTATATCAAGGTTTAATGATTTATTTCAAATACTTTATCCAACAAAATTTCCACTCGATTGGTCTGAAGATATTTATTTCGAGTTTGTCAAATTGTTCTCCCAGTTATTTATTATCCTTATAGTATTTAACATTTATCAATATAATAATTCGAAGCATTTTTTTCTGATGCGCATTGACATACGAATTATTTAATTTATAAATGTCTTCAATTATATTTTTCTGTATTTAAGGCTTCACGCTTTAAATATTCCATCTCCTTTTAGTTCTTCACCATTATTTTTTCTTTTCAAACTGTAAGTTCAATATGACTTGTACTATTGTGTATCAAGGTTTAATGATTTATTTTCAAATACTTTATCCAACAAAATTTCCGCTCGATAAGTCTGAAGATATATTTTTTTTTATAATTTGCCAAATTGTGCCCTTTGTTCTCTCTTATCTTTATGTAATGATCATTTTTATATGTAACAGTAGTACAATCCCGGTGGTGTATACGAGATAAAACAGTATTAGATATATTTTTTTTTATTTCGCTAACCTTATATGAATGTGCATTTTCTTTTAAGATTTAACCCCGATATTTTAGACAAACGTATAGTTTGCTTGCTTCATTAAGTCGCTGGATTTCGCCATCCTCCTTATCCCAATATGGTATAATTTACAAGACTTGCTTACATTTCGATGTACAATCACGGCGAAATTCCAAGATGGCGGTCGATGGACGCGTACAAAGCCCGACTTTCAATCCATGTTGCCTCCAACTATATATGAATTTGAAGACGCTAAAGAATTCCTTTTCCTGCTTAATCCTAAATACCCTGTATACACACTGGCATGGGAAAGTCACCTTGAATTTATAAATGTGCAATTTTCTTTTTCTTTCCACAAAAGGTCTTAGGTAAAAATTTCCAAGATTCTATTTTCTGAAACATTTTTTTTTCTTGGATGGGGACAAATAAAAGCATCTCGATAGTATTTGATTACAGTGAATAGTTGCCAGCAGAGGGCATGATGAAATTCCATGGAAATTTAGACCAGTGATATGTTTATCTTTTGTTTTTCTTAATAATTTTGAACCGTTATAAAGCAAAGAAAGGTGGACAGCAAGATATATCCTGATAGCTGGATGTGTATCTATATCAAAGGGAGTAGTTATTCCGTTTAATAGGGATTACAATAATCATCGAATATTAGCGAACTCTCTTTGGTAGAGAGATTTGGACAACTGTTTTTAAAGATTTGAACGACTAAATAATACCATTTTTTTCGGTCATCTTTGATTGTATTTTTTTTCTTTTTGCATGTGTCACGCACATTACAAATAATTACTGCACATAATTTTATCTCTCCCATTTATAGGTTAATTTATATTTTATTATTTAGTTATTTTCGTATCCAATCTAATAGCGATTTTATAGTATGATAATCCATATTACAGAATTTGGTGGGAAAGGTTTTCCTTTTTTAATGAAAGTAGTGAAATTTGTTGTTTCTTTTCTTTAACTCCAGCCAAAGAACGAAATCAAATTTTTAACCTGCGTTCTTGGAAATTAATGACTCTATTTCGAAATAAGAACTTAGCAGTTTACCAGATATGTGGTTATAGATAACCTTAGATAAACAGAGATAGAGAGTATTGCACCTCGTGTATGTTTACACTTGACTGGTTTGATAAGCCCTTCCAGAAGCCTTTATTTACTCCACTACCTTCAGAATTTTTGGCAGCAGAAGCCAGTAACAAAGGAAAGGATTATAGCATCACAGCAAACCTAAAACCCGTTTCGACATCGGCTTTCGTAATTTTATGAAATGTGGCATTAGACATTGGTAACCAGTAGCAAAGACTACATTTCTGGGGTCGGGAATAGGCCTTGGAGACTCAAAAGGGTGTCTTGCGTAGCCATGAACTGTGGATGTCGGAGCATGTAATTTTGCCTACAAGATTGCACATTATTAAATAGGATTTAAAGATACTTGCGAAGGTGGACGTGAGTGAAGAACGACATAAAGCATAATATCCCGATGGACGCCACCGAGCGTAAGACCACGTGGCTTGAACCAGTTGAAGAGTGGGCCATTGTGGTGGGATATGGAAAGAATATTTGAAATATATGCATCAATTGTATAATACAGAGATGTACTCTACATACTATCCATCTGCCTGCTGATGCACCTGATTTCGCTCAGATATTCCAAAATCAGCTAATCGACATGCCAAGTAACCTATGCAAGATATGGTTGTGCCAACCCGGACCTGATCAGATGTATCTAAGCTCGGTTCACCTCTGTCATACCACGAGAAATCACTGCGACAGCCATGTCTTAACGAGAAAAATCTTTGGTACCATTACAACATATATATGTTAAATGTCCAGCTCTGTATCCTGACGAGATTCCGATAGGAAGGCGTGCTGAATCAAACCAGGTCAAGACAAAGTACACGATATCATGAAAGGCGTAAGAGAGATTAGCCTACAATTGACAGTATTTTTTTTTTCGAACCAACGTGTAGTGAACAAGAGTTCGGGCTGGAATGAGGAAAGGAACAATAAGATGGAAAGTTGCATAAGAAACAGTCATTTCATAAAAATTCATTATGTATTAAATGGAAAGATAAAATTGAACAGAATTTTTTTTTTTCTTTTATAGAATTTTCTTTATGACACCTTAAATTTTGAAATCTTATGTTAAAATTTTCAAAATTACTCACGTCAATGCATATTGTAGGTGTAGACAATCAGCATTGTTTAATATTAACAATTAGGTGTAACCCATTTGGCATAAATATTCGAGTTATAGGGCAACTGACTTTCGTACATGCATATATCTCCAATTCCCATGATAAGGCTGCCCTTTCTAATTTGGTTGAAGCAAATTATTTATCTAACTTTATTGCGTTTTAACTGGTCTATAGTGTTATGGATTTCTTTTTGTTGTTAACAATATGACTACCTCGCCAAGTGTGTATAAAGGATTATAGATCATAGACTGTCAGAATAATATTTCACTAGTAATAATTAATAGTTCATTCTGATATACAGTAAAGGCAGAGAGAACAGCGCCTTTATCAATAGGCTACCATAGCTAGCTAGTTTCAATACACCCAGGAAGAGCTTATCTCCTCGAAGGGGAGATTAGGGGGTGAAAACAGGTCCTGAGGAATTTCCTCGAGATTTTGCGGTAGCTTTCGCCCTGAACGAATGTCAGACTTTAGCATAGAGCTGGCAGGGGAGGGGATAGTATACCAGAGTAGTTTCAAAATGAAGAATAGTAATAGGTCGGGATCCAATTCCCGATGACGGGTTTCGAAGAGACTCAGAGGGATGAAAAGGTGTTGAGGTGTGTTGAAAGCGATAAAAAGGAGTTGAATGGTAGAAGTTAAGACTTATTAGCAAGAGATATCGGAGTAAGCCGAAAATCGGCAAGAGGAATTGTAGAAAGGTGGTAGAGAAGTGATATAGAAGGGAAGCTGAATGGCGTAGGAGGACTCCTGCGAAGTCAATCGGGATAGAGTAATATTGGGATTGGATCCCGATGACGGGTTTCGAAGATACTTCAGAGGGATGAAAGAGGGTTGAATAACGTTTAGAGATAGGATGAAAGGAGTGATGAGATGTGTTGAAAGCAATGAAAGAGTGTTAAGAGGTGTTGAAAGAGATAAAAAGAGTGAGAAAGTGTTGAAAGGACGATGAAAGAGTGATGAAATGGCGTTGAAATGTGCTGAAGGCGAAGGATAGAGATCTTCGGAAGGAAGGAAGGAGGCGAGAAGTGTAAGAAAGTATTGTACGATTTTGAAAAGTGTTGAAAGAGATGAGAAGTGTTGAGAGGGATAGAAAGCGATGAATAGAAAGACGAATAATGATGAGATAAGGATGAAAGGATGGAAAGAGATGGAAATCGACAGTGAAAGGTGTTATAAAGTGTAAAAGAGACATGTTAGAAAGGTGTTGAAGCATGTCGAAAATCGACAGAAAGAATTGTAGAAAGATGCGGAGAGATGTTCAAAGCGAAGGAATTGAGGAAAGTTGGTAAAGGGTTTGCAAATAGAAGATAAAGATCGATAGAAAGGCGGTGGGAAGATGATAGAAGAAAGTGCGTTCAATATTTAAAGCGTAGCTGTCGACCACAATATCGCCTCGATAGAACTATTTTGGCTCTTCACCACATAGTGTTAATAGATAATTTGTTTTAGACTAGAGGCCAATATCTGTAAATAGTACATAATATGCACTGAGAGTTTGTGTAAGCTGATTTAACTAAATTTCAGCAACTATATACACTAATTTATATACATAGGTCTATATTAGTTATAATGTTGGGTTATATTAAATAACAAATATGTTTTCTCCTTTCAAGAAGCCAGAATTTCGTTAAAGGGTTTTCAGTTTTTCTTTTTTTTTTTTTGGCTACAATTTTGTTTTAGTGTTGGTATATGATTTTAGAGAGTTACCC
>CP092874.1:55313560-55324734 GCA_030710605.1 Cordylochernes scorpioides
AGTTTTTTTTTAACAACACTTTGTTTTCAATGTTAGGATGCGACTTAAAGAGTTTTCAGTCCTCCTTATGAATTTTTTTATTTTTAGCTACAGTTTGTCTTAGTATTATGATGAATTTTACAGAATTTTCAGCCTACTTTTTATTTTTATGTTACAATTTCGCACTAAGGTTATGATGATTTTTAAAGAGTTTTCAGTTTTTCTTTTAATTTTAAGCCACAATATGTGCTTTCGTGCTAAAGGATCATAACAAAGAGTTTCACAATCTTGTTTTAATGTTTGTATGTTGTCTTCAAAAGGTTGTCACAACCTGTTTTAATGTTAGTGTGTCATCTTTAAGGAGTCCTCACAACCTGTTTTAGTGTTTGTGTGTCGTCTTTAAAAAGTTGTCACAACCTGTTTTTAGTGTTTATGTGTCATTGTAATGAATTTTCACAACCATGTTTTAATGTTAGTCCATCGTTGAGAGGGGTTTTCACAACCTTGTTTTTAGTGTTGAAATATCAATTGAAAGGAGTCGTCACAACCTTGTCTTTGTGTAGTACACCGTCTCACAACCGTGTTTTAATGTTGGAGTGTCATTTAAGAGTTGTCACAACCTTGTCTTTGTGTAGTACACCGTCTCACAACCGTGTTTTAATGTTGGTGTGTCATTTAAGAGTTGTCACAACCTTGTCTTTGTGTAGTAGACCGTCTCACAACCGTGTTTTAATGTTAGTTCATCTTTAAAGAATTTTCACAACCGTGTTTTAATGTTGGTGTGTCCGTCTCACAACCGTGTTTTAATGTTAGTTCATCTTTAAAGAATTTTCACAACCGTGTTTTAATGTTGGTGTGTCATTTTAAGAGTTGTCACAACCTTGTCTTTGTATAGTACACCGTCTCACAACCGTGTTTTAAAGTAGTTCATCTTTAAAGAATTTTCACAACCGTGTTTTAATGTTGGTGTGTCATTTTAAAAGTTCACAACCTTGCCTTTGTGTAGTACACCGTCTCACAACCGTGTTTTAAAGTTAGTTCATCTTTAAAGAATTTTCACAACCGTGTTTTAATGTTGGTGTGTCATTTTAAGAGTTGTCACAACCTTGTCTTTGTGTAGTACACCGTCTCACAACCGTGTTTTAATGTTAGTTCATCTCTAAAGAATTTTCACAACCGTGTTTTAATGTTGGTGTGTCATTTAAGAGTTGTCACAACCTTGTCTTTGTGTAGTACACTGTCTCACAACCGTGTTTTAATGTTAGTTCATCTTTAAAGAATTTTCACAACCGTGTTTTAATGCTGGTGTGTCATTTTAAGAGTTGTCACAACCTTGTCTTTGTGTAGTACACCGTCTCACAACCGTATTTTAATGTTAGTTCATCTTTAAAGAATTTTCACAACCTTGTTAAGATGTGATTTAAAGAGCTTTTCAGTTTTTTTTTATACAAGATTGTTTTAGTTTTCTTTTATTTCAGTCACAATATGTGCTTTAGTGTTAAAGGATCATCGTTAAGTTTTTTTTGTTGTCATTTTAAAGTGTTGTCACAACATTGTTTTAGTGTTAATACACCATGGTAAAGAAAATTTCTCTTCCCCCCCTTTCCACTTCGTATTCCCCACTTTGCCCACCACTATGGGGCATAATACTACCGTTACGGTCGAGGTGGAATCTAATGTCTAGTTCCCGAAGATCCAACAACTGAGGACCATGCCTGCTGATAAAGAGAATGCCACAGCTAGCCAAGCCCAGCTGCCCTCCATGCTGTACAACCTGGAGAAGTTTGAAGGGAAGGGCATAGTCCCCTTTACAAAATTCATAAAGGACTTTGAGCTCGTCTACGACCTAAGGGCTCTGGACGACACCGGAAAAAGAGTCCTCCTGGATAACCACCTCCAAGGGGCTGCGAGGGAGTTTGCCTTACAATCCCAGCAAATCCGTCTGGGGTACGAGGAGCTGAAGGAGAGTCTAGAGAGACGATTTAGAAAGAGAGTCTCCACAAGGGAGGTGAGGAGCCAGTTCTTCTCCTGTAGACAGGGAGCCGGGGAGAAAGTCCGGGACTTCGCCGCGCGGGTGAGCGACCTTGCAGCGGGAGCAGAGTCGGATGGCCTGAAGATAGGCATCTCGGAGGTCGCGGAGGTCTTCATCGACTGACTCTGCCCCAGCCTGTGGGAAAAGGCTCACCTCTACCAAGGCGAACCCTTGGAGACCCTGGTCGCCAAACTACAGTGGCTGGAGCAAAGAGAGGAGGACTACAGGGAGGCGCAGCGCTCCAGCGCCGACAGGAACGGCCAGAGGCTGGGTGACATGGGCAGCAAATTGGCCGAGCTGGAGAAGAAAATGGAGGCACTAGAAATCGAGAACACAGCCCTTAGGAGACGAAGAGGGAGTACCAATAGTACAAATAACGGGGGAGGAAGGTGGCCATCACACCCCGCAGGAAGAAGGAATTACGGAGATAACACCGAAGATAACAGGAGGGGAGCTCCCTTCAGGAACTGGCAAAGGAGACCTGCACAACAACCATCCAGGCAACAACAGGATCCACCTCCACCTAGACAAGAAAGGAGAAACCCTAACGGTGAAAAGGAGGAGAACCCTGGAGTGGAGTATAAGAAACAAGATGTAAGGAGGCCACCACCCAAGTGTTACAGGTGTGGTGAACCAAGGCACCTCATCCGGGATTGCCAGCAGACACAGAGAAAAAACTAGGTCCGGCTTGCCTCAAGGCAGGAGGGGGATTTGCGGCCAGTTTGCCTGCCATAAATGTATATATATTAAATAAGGAGAGGTCTCTGAGCGAGAGGTCACTAAAATTTATCATAGACTCGGGCTCAGAGGCCAATATTGTAAATATCGACAATTTAAGTATATGCACTGAGGGACTAAACAAGCCAACTTACCTTAAGGGTATATCAGGCAAATCTTTAAGGTCATTAGGGAGTGAGGTGTTAGAAATAGGGGCAGTGGTGAATGATAAGCCCATTAGGGAGGTAAGAACGACCTTCGAGTATTGTCACATGGGGGAAATAGGATTTGATGGCATACTCGGATTACCAGGTTTCCGAGCCCTAAAACTACACCTCAGCTATGACGGAAGTATTAGATCCGATTACGAAAGGAAGGAAGATCCGACCAAGTCGGCCTTTCTATCTTCATTGCAAACTATAGAAATGTCTCCTCAACCACCCAGGATACCCCTAAACAAAATCCACACGGGCGAAGATATTTTCAGGGCTTTCAGCCATTGTTTCTGTAGGGACATAAGAGATATGGGGAATGGCTCCACCATCACAGCCCCGAAACTGAGGATGCTGACTAGCAAACCAGTATATAGGAGGCAATATCCGATCCCGAACAGATTAATCTCAAAGGTGGAAACGTTAGTAGACGAACTGGAGGAAATAGGGATAATAGAAGGGAGTACCTCTCTGTGGAATTCCGCTCTATTCCCGGTTGCCAAAACTGATGGTAGTGTTCGCATCACCATGGATCTACGTATGATCAATGAGGCAACTGAATTCTTCCCGTTCCCGATACCCCGTGTTGAAGACAATCTGCGCGCATTTGCGGGTGCAAAAGTCTTCAGCACATTAGAGCTGACTTCTGGATTCTTCCAGATTCACATCCCGGAGAGTGACAGAGATTACTTTACCTTTTCTCTACCCTGGGGAAGATACCACTTCACGCGTTTGCCACAAGGAGCTAAAAACTCGGCACAAGTCTTCCAGTGGGCCATGAACTTGGTCCTGGGTGACTTGTTGTTCAAATGCGTTCGTCTGTACATCGATGCCGTCATTGTCTACAGCGACTCTCACGAGCAGCATGTAGCGGACCTCGCCGCTGTACTCGAACGCCTGAGTAAGTTCGGTATGAAGGCCAAATACGGGAAGAGCTATCTCTTCAGGGACTCGGTAGAGTACCTGGGTCATGTAATTGACCAAAATGGGATCAAACCCATGTGGGATAATGTCGCCGCTCTCAGGGATTTGAAACGACCTCATAACATCAAGGCAGTCAGAAGTCTATTGTGTACAGTTAACTACTACCGACGCTTTATTCCCAACGCAGGTGAGGTCCTGGCTCCACTGAGCAACCTATTAAGGAAGGGACATAGATTTGCTTGGGGTATGATAGAGCAGTCAGCCTTTGAGACGGTGAAGGGAATATTAACCAGTGAGCCACTACTAATTCACCCAACAATTGGGATACCTTTCATCCTGAACACTGACGCCAGTGGAATAGCGGTAGGCGCTTGCCTCCAACAGGAGGTCAATGGGACAGTGAGACCAATTGCTTATTATAGTAAGAGACTGACTGGTCCTGAGATCCGCTATTCTACAATAGAAAAGGAGGCTTATGCAGTAGTGTTGTCCCTACAACACTTTAAACACCTCCTGGCGGGCAGTAGGGTAGAAGTACATACTGACCATAAACCGATTACTTATAATAAGGGGTCTGATTATAAGAACGCTCGACTGTCTAGGTGGGCAGAGATCATCCAAGACTTCAACGTTACATTCATTTATGTCCCGGGGAAGGAAAACACGGTAGCCGACTTCCTTAGTAGGTTCCCGTGCGAGGATGATCCAAACCTATCACAAGATAG
This sequence comes from Cordylochernes scorpioides, assembly GCA_030710605.1. NCBI lineage: Eukaryota > Metazoa > Arthropoda > Arachnida > Pseudoscorpiones > Chernetidae > Cordylochernes > Cordylochernes scorpioides. The sequence continues at coordinate 55,318,150 of CP092874.1, forward strand.
GAGGGTGGTGGCCGCGGTGGTAAGAGACCGTCGGCCCCCCTTATTAAATAGTAATCAGATATGGGAAGGCCTGCTTCAAGAGAAAGGATGGGCCCCAGTAATAAATAGATTATCGAAACTAAAATCGGGAAGCATAGAAAGGTATAATAGCCGAGAGTATAGACTACAAGACAATTACCTCGTTACAAAGAATGAGAAGGGTACCTGGGTGAAGGTGGTTCCTACAGGTTTTAGGGAAACAGTGATCAGCTATCATCATGACATCCCTACTGGAGGTCATTTCGGAGTTAAAAAGGTTATGAGAAGGCTGAAGGGTGACTATTACTGGCCTGGTATGAGGACTCAAGTCCGGAAATATATACGCAGATGCGAGAGTTGTCAGCTATCGAATCAAGGCATAACCAAAGCCGCTAGTGCTCCCCACTTTAGACCCGAAAACCCCTTTGAACATCTAGCTCTCGACTTCATAGGACCATTGGAGACAACCCCAAGAGGTTATTCAAGTATTTTGACTATTGTGGACCTATTTACTAAGTTCCCAATTCTGATTCCTACAAAGGACCAGTGTGCCAATACAGTGGTTAGGGCCTTGTTGGAGAGGATAATCACTACCTTTGGAGTACCAAAAACAATACTCTCTGACCGAGGTTCTGCATTCATGAGTTGCGTATTTAAGGGAGTTTGCAAGGCCATTGGGGTTGGTGCAGTGAATACCACAGCCTGGAGACCTCAGAGTAATGGCGCCATAGAAAGACTCAATAGGACGGTAATAGAATCTTTACGCAGGTGTACAGCGGGGAACAATTGGGATACCACCTTGCCAATGATAGCTTTTGCTATCAGGACCACTGTACATGCTAGTACTGGATTTTCTCCAGCGAAACTGGTCTTCGGACATGAGCTGAGGCTTCCACAACCTTTCCAGGAAGAGGAGCTTAATCCTATACGTGAAGATTCAATTACCGAAATGGCGGTCTTCTATGGGCGGGAATTGGTGGAGGAGGTTGAGAAAACGAGAGAGATGGTGAGGCAAACTTACTTGAAGGAGCAACATGAAGCCAGGGCTGAGTTTGAAGCTAGAGAGTTAAGAACCTTTGAGACAGGGGATCTAGTTTTGGTAAAGAGAATGCATGAGACGAAAGGACGTCATAAATTTGAGCCAAAGTACAGAGGACCATATGAGGTATCACAAAGGACGGGCGACACTGTTTATCTTTTGAAGGATTTGGAGACGGGGAACTTAGATAAAATCCACATAGACAGGATGAAGGCCTACCACGCCCCAGTAAAAACTTACCCTGGGGGACGAAAACATAAAAGAACAAATAGATGGTGTCATTGATGATGAGGATCACTGGGTACATCCAACGTATCCTATATATTCCCATAGAACTGTAGGACCAGGGGAACCACAAGAGACGGCAATCATAAGAAACCCGATAGAGATAGTGAATAGGGCAATTGGTGGCAATGTTGGCGGCCCTGAAATACGCCGTTCAGCCAGGGTCAAGAAGCCCACGGGGTGTAAATCGTGCCCAGGCTGCCAATGAGTAAACCTATAGAATGTGTACTAGAGTTTAGTTAAATTTTGATCATAATATGAAGTGTTAGAACGTGAGTTAAAGGCCCTAGATTGTGGTCTTAAAGAATTAGTTTTTTTTTTTACGCTACAACCATTGTTTTAGATTCTAAGTTTCTTTGTAAAGGGTTTCAGATTATTTCAGTTTTTTCTTTTTTTTTTTAAGGCTACAACCTTGTGTTTGTGTTAAATGTTCATTGTAAGGAGTTTTCAGTTTTTTTTTATTGAAGAGGCTATTCTGTATTAATAGCAGGTTGTGATTTAAGATTTGAGTTCAACAGTATATTTGTTTTGATTTTTTTTATTGAAGGTTCTGAACAGTGGTTCAACTTTAAGAATAACCAGGAATCTTAGACGCATTAGATATCTGCTGTGCTTGTAATATATTCGCTATGGGCTGGCTCGGAATATGCGTTGGGTTAAAACTTGACATCCTGTAATTCCATAGGTCCAAAATACAGCTCAAAGAGAATTTCTAATGAGAGTGTGTAAGGCAGTTGCGGTTTGAGAATTGATATGATAGAATAACAAGTAACCTCTGTTGTTAAACTCCAGAACGGGTTGGGTACTGAAAGCCCTATAATTCCAAAGAAAGAGTTTAGCTGAATAGCAGGGAAAGAAGAATGCCAATAATCTTATATAAGAAGTAGGGTTGGTGAACGCTTGTAGGTCTATCATGTTTGGCAATGGGGTAAATGCTTGAAGTTCAGTTCGCTCCATTTAAGTGCTAGTTTTGATGATTCGTTTTATTTAAGACACCACGTGTCAAGATAAGAAGAAGGTTTTTCAAACTGTTAGACGCATACTTTTAGAGATAGGTTAGATTTCAGCATTTGATTGTTAACAATCAATTTTATTAATTTGTTTAAGTATAATGAATGTTTATCTACATATAGATAATTGATATATAGAGTTTGTATGAGGCAATTTATTTGAGTAAATAGGGCTTTAGTCCCCAATTAGTTTTAATTAAGTAATTTTTATTTGATTTCACATTAGTCCTGGAGATTAGCTATTGTTAGGGTAATGTTGACATTGATTATTGAAGTGTTTTGGCTTATATAATAGAATTTAGCTTTAGTATGATTGCTCGCTATGAATGAATTGTATGAATGGGAATGCGAAATGAATGTGAGAAAGCTACAGTCAATGATACTGTTATACCAAAATTAATTTAGAATAGGATTAGGGAACTTGATAGGTTTGATTTTGATTTCTTTATTTGTTAGGATCGATAGCCTCACAGGACTGTACAACTCTATTGATAGAAAGGTATTCGCTCCATCTGTTAGGACTCCTTTTAAAGGAGTATAAGTATGATTTCTTTTATTAGGGTAATCAATTACTCTTTTTCATTATATCAACTTGAATTCTAAGAGTCGTAGGTAATGACCATGTCTCGATTCTCAGGCTGGGGGATTGTGGGAAGTCACGGTCAGGCCAAAAGCCTGCAAGTCCCCTCCTCATTAGAGGGAACGGAGAGGTATCAGGTGAACTTTGTACTAGGTGGGGGGATTTAGTTGCCGACGTCGCAAACTAAGTGTACAGCGACAAACCTCGGATAACCGATCTGACATCGTAGTTTACGACGCGTTAAGCGTGGCTGAGATGAGGGTGATTCAGTCGGGAGGTTGGGAAGATTCGGCACGTTGAAGGCTCCCCTATAAATTGCGCAACTTGTAACCAATCCTCTATGGACAAAAACTTGGAACATGTGGTGGGAAACAGAGTCCCTATAACTCCTTGTCCTTTAGTCAAGGGTCTAAAGGGGGTTTCTAATGAGAGTTAACAATGGGAGCGTGTAAGAGACAAATTACGATTAGACGAGGCGATTCCGTCTACAGATTTTAGGTACCAATTAGCAAGTGGACAGATGGACTGTCCAGATTCTTTGCGTTTTATATCGCCCCAGGCTAGCAAAAGTTAATCACCTAATTAAAGACTATAGTCTCCCATGCGTTTAGTTAGAACGAATTCAAGTCTAAATACCAGTTAGTAAGTAGAATTTTTTTTTACGAGAATAACTCGTTCTATGTTATGATAAATTTTAAATTAGTAGGACACCTAAATGAACCTTTGGAGCAGGTCGCCAGAACAGGCCAATATAGTGTTCCAGATTTGAGAAGGAAGAATTTTTTTTTTAGGGAAGATCGAATATCAAATTTTGTTTTAGCAGTAAAATGGCCTAGAGCAATGAGTTTATTTTATTTTATTTTGGACATAGAGTCAAATTTCAGAGAGATATTAAGAACTCAAAGGGAAGATGTATCATAAGGTATAAGTTAGACCTAGGTGTTTAATCATCACAATTTATTTCAGTGTTAATTTAAGCATTTTTATTAAAGTGGATTTGTTGGTCAAAATTATGAGTACACATTCTATAGATAAGCTAAACTATGTATAGTAGAGGTTAACAACAATGTTCAGCTAAGAACAAAGATAGGTGGGATGGCCACCACAGATAAGGTAATTTGGAAATAATCTGGTGTAGAGACGTATTGACTACCAAGATTTCCTTTCTGTATATTTTATTTTGGATTAAGAGAGGCGGGGAAACACGCCAGACAAACACTCCAGTGACGAGTTGGTAATGTAAGCTTTTGTTCTTACGTCTCATTAGAACCTCTATATCCTGATGCTAATTAACTCAGGGGATAACCCAGGTACATTCACATTTGTAATTTATTATACATAGTAAAAACAACACGCCTTTCTGAATGTTAATCACTGTTGATATTATTTTAAACACATACATTCAAGATCTATAACACACACCAAGGTTTTACATGTGATATGTGGTTAAATATGAATATCAACACACATTGTAAAAGTAACCTCATTAATTTTATTCGGCATAAAAAATTACACTAAAATACCATTCTTATATGTGAATAGTTTGATAGGCTTAAAGAAATTGGTACATTAGATTATCTCATCTTGCAAAATTAAATTCCCCATAACGAAGTGACTGAGAATCTACGATTTGGTAATTCAACCAAAATTACTTCATCTGGATAAGGTAATCAATCAACAAAATTGACTAATATAAAGAAAAGGAAAACATAAAGGTCCACATCTCTATTTGCTGTATATATCTCAAGTAATCAAATTTACCAAAAAAAAAAATTGATAATCTACCATGGCTTCGCCATGTTTTATTATATTGACCTTTTTTACTGCAAAATCTAAATTGACTTACCTAGTATCTCGACTGCATACCTCTCCTGATAAGAAATTCGATCTCTTCCTTCCGAGAAACTTGCCCCAGACCGCTTAGACGCTCGATCAATACTGTCTGGCTAGCTCGATAAAAACTCAAAAAAAAAAAAAAATAGACTGCCATCCCTTTCCTACCGCGCCTCAATTTCAAAAATTCCCTACCGAGTAATCAAATAATTAATATTCCTAGATTATAAAATATATTAATAATTTAAAAAAAAAATATATTATTATTTTTAAAAGAGAGATATCAAAATAAAATAATTTGGATGTTTTAATCCTAAAAAAAAATAAAATTATTCTTCTCTTTAAAAGAATTTTTTTTTCTAAGGTAATAAAATGGCAAAATTAAGGATTAAAAGGATATATATAATTTTATTCTTAAGTTTAAGGTACCTTATACTTTAGAAATTCGAGATTAGCTTTTATTAAAAGGTTTGAGATAATAAAATTGATTAAATAGGGAAAAAATAATATTTTATTATATTTTTATTTTAAAGGAAAAATTATGGATTAGTAAATATACTCGCTCGACTTATGAGAAATCAATTTAGAATAAAATAAATATTAACGAAATTTAAAATTTATCTTTCTTATTGAGAGATAATTAGATTACAATGAAATCAAATAAAATGTGATGTCACAAGTTATATACAAAATTAAAAGAAGGAAGAAAGGAAGGAAAAAAAGGAGGTGAAGAGAATGGTTTGGTTTAACAAAGACGAATGCTCGAAGTCCTGTTCTTCTTGTCAAGGCGGCTTCTCCATTGTCCATTAGCTTTTCAGGGCCGATGTCATCCTTCACAGCAGATCTTGGGATACCTTCCAGTGTTGTGTCCTCCCCTGGCAGATCTTGGGGTACACGTCCATGGCTGTGTCCTCCCCTGGCAGATCTTGGATACACGTCCTTGGCTGTGTCTTCCCCTGCCTTGGCCTTTGAATCACCGTCGCCATTGCTGTGGGACTTCCATCTGGACACCAAACACTTTCGTGAGACACTGCGTGTATAAATATATGATGTAAAAGAATGTTTACATCTTTGTTGGGTCTGTTTGGTGAAAATCTGACCCAACAGTAAAAAAGTTTTTAAGATATACATATGAATTTGAAATGCTAGTAAAATGACCTAGACCCTCAGTCATATTATTCGTTTATTATCATTATTACACTCATTATTATCATAATCATGTATCATTCCTAATTATATTCATGTATATTTGTATATAAAGAAAGCCGATTCGGATTATAGATGTGTGACATTTTGGTAGCAGCGATTGTTACCATCTTCAGACAAAATGCACTAAACAAGTTTAATCCACAACATATAATATAAATATTTTGTTTATTTACCAGAATATATTACCATATCAATGTGTGTTATTTCCTTCCCATATATCATATTTTTCAAGAATGTTTGACATATTAATTATACAGAGGTTAATATTTACTCAATAAATGTATCATCCACCATGTTTCCTTCTCCTAATTATCTGCATGTATATTCATATATAGATATGTCACAGTTTGAGCTTTAGACTACAAAAAAAAGAACGAGACGATTCCAGAACAAATAATTAATAATGGACATTTTGTAACAGCATTGTTACCATCTTCGACAAATGTACCAAATGAAGAATTTAATTCACAATTTAATATTTCATATTGTTTACCATAGCATGTCTCTATATATAACATTGCCATTCCCTTTCTACATAGTACATACCCATTATTAAGAACTTTTTTATTTAACATCGCGTATACTACATTGCCCCATTTTGGCATACATTG
>CP092874.1:55324834-55441233 GCA_030710605.1 Cordylochernes scorpioides
GCCGACGTCGCAAACTAAGTGTACAGCGACAAACCTCGGATAACCGATCTGACATCGTAGTTTACGACGCGTTAAGCGTGGCTGAGATGAGGGTGATTCAGTCGGGAGGTTGGGAAGATTCGGCACGTTGAAGGCTCCCCTATAAATTGCGCAACTTGTAACCAATCCTCTATGGACAAAAACTTGGAACATGTGGTGGGAAACAGAGTCCCTATAACTCCTTGTCCTTTAGTCAAGGGTCTAAAGGGGGGTTTCTAATGAGAGTTAACAATGGGAGCGTGTAAGAGACAAATTACGATTAGACGAGGCGATTCCGTCTACAGATTTTAGGTACCAATTAGCAAAGTGACAGATGGACTGTCCAGATTCTTTGCGTTTTATATCGCCCCAGGCTAGCAAAAGTTAATCACCTAATTAAAGACTATAGTCTCCCATGCGTTTAGTTAGAACGAATTCAAGTCTAAATACCAGTTAGTAAGTAGAATTATTTTTTTTACGAGAATAACTCGTTCTATGTTATGATAAATTTTAAATTAGTAGGACACCTAAATGAACCTTTGGAGCAGGTCGCCAGAACAGGCCAATATAGTGTTCCAGATTTGAGAAGGAAGAATTTTTTTTTTAGGGAAGATCGAATATCAATTTTTGTTTTAGCAGTAAAATGGCCTAGAGCAATGAGTTTATTTTATTTTATTTTGGACATAGAGTCAAATTTTCAGAGAGATATTAAGAACTCAAATGGGAAGATGTATCATAAGGTATAAGTTAGACCTAGGTGTTTAATCATCACAATTTATTTTCAGTGTTAATTTAAGCATTTTTATTAAAGTGGATTTGTTGGTCAAAATTATGAGTACACATTCTATAGATAAGCTAAACAATGTATAGTAGAGGTTAACAACAATGTTCAGCTAAGAACAAAGATAGGTGGGATGGCCACCACAGATAAGGTAATTTGGAAATAATCTGGTGTAGAGACGTATTGACTACCAAGATTTCCTTTCCTGTATATTTTATTTTGGATTAAGAGAGGCGGGGAACACGCCAGACAAACACTCCCAGTGACGAGTTGGTAATGTAAGCTTTTGTTCTTACGTCTCATTAGAACCTCTATATCCTGATGCTAATTAACTCAGGGGTTAAACCCAGGTACATTCACATTTGTAATTTATTATACATAGTAATAACAACACGCCTTTCTGAATGTTAATCACTGTTGATATTATTTTAAACACATACATTCAAGATCTATAACACACACCAAGGTTTTACATGTGATATGTGGTTAAATATGAATATCAACACACATTGTAAAGTATCCACATTAATTTTATTCGGCATAAAAAAATTACACTAAAACATTCTTTATATGTGAATAGTTTGAATAGGCTTAAAGAATATTGGTACATTAGATTATCTCATCTTGCAAAATTTAAATTCCATAAAGAAGTGACTGAGAATCTACGATTTGGTAATTCAACCAAAATTACTTCATCTGGATAAGGTAATCAATCAACAAAATTGACTAATATAAAGAAAAGGAAAACATAAAGGTCCACATCTCTATTTGCTGTATATATCTCAAGTAATCAAATTTACCAAAAAAAAAATTGATATCTACCATGGCTTCGCCATGTTTTATTATATTGACCTTTTTTACTGCAAAATCTAAATTGACTTACCTAGTATCTCGACTGCATACCTCTCCTGATAAGAAATCGATCTCTTCCTTCCGAGAAACTTGCCCCAGACCGCTTAGACGCTCGATCAATACTGTCTGGTAGCTCGATAAAAACTCAAAAAAAAAAAAAAATAGACTGCCATCCCTTTCCTACCGCGCCCTCAATTTCAAAAATTCCCTACCGAGTAATCAAATAATTAATATTCCTAGATTATAATATATATTAATAATTTAAAAAAAATAATATATTATTATTTTTAAAAGAGAGATATCAAAATAATAAATTTGGATGTTTAATCCTAAAAAAAAATAAAATTATTCTTCTCCTTTAAAAGAATTTTTTTTTCTAAGGTAATAAAATTGGCAAAATTAAGGATAAAAGGATATATATAATTTTATCTTTAAGTTTAAGGTACCTTATACTTTAGGAAATTCGAGATTAGGCTTTTTATTAAAAGGTTTGAGATAATAAAATTGATTAAATAGGGGAATAAAATAATATTTTATTATATTTTTATTTTAAAGGAAAAATTATGGATTAGTAAATATACTCGCTCGACTTATGAGAAATCAATTTAGAATAAAATAAATATTAACGAAAATTTAAAATTTATCTTTCTTATTGAGAGATAATTTAGATTAACAATGAAATCAAATAAAATGTGATGTCACAAGTTATATACAAAATTAAAAGAAGGAAGAAAGGAAAGGAAAAAAGGAGGTGAAGAGATGGTTTGGTTTAACAAAGACGAATGCTCGAAGTCCTTTTCTTCTTGTCAAGGCGGCTTCTCCATTGTCCATTAGCTTTTCAGGGCCGATGTCATCCTTCTACAGCAGATCTTGGGATACGCTTCCAGTGTTGTGTCCTCCCCTGGCAGATCTTGGGGTACACGTCCATGGCTGTGTCCTCCCCTGGCAGATCTTGGGATACACGTCCTTGGCTGTGTCTTCCCCTGCCTTGGCCTTTGAATCACCGTCGGCCATTGCTGTGGGACTTCCATCTGGACACCAAACACTTTCGGTGAGACACTGCGTGTATATATATATGATGTAAAAGAATGTTTACATCTTTGTTGGGTCTGTTTGGTGAAAATCTGACCCAACAGTAAGAACAAGTTTTTAAGATATTACATATGGAATTTGAAATGCTAGTAAAATGACCTAGACCCTCAGTGCATATCTATTCGTTTTATTATCATTATTACACTCATTATTATCATATATCATGTATCATTCCTTTATTATATTCATGTATATTTGTATATAAAGAAAGCACGATTCGGATTATAGATGTGTGACATTTTGGTAGCAGCGTTGTTACCATCTTCAGACAAAATGCACTAAACAAGTTTTAACCACCACATATATATATAAATATTTTGTTTATTTACCATAATATATTACCATATCAATGTGTGTTATTTCCTTCCCATATATCATATTTTTCAAGAAGTTTGACATATTAATTATACAGAGGTAATATTTACTCATTTAATGTATCATCCACCATGTTTACCCTTCCTCCTAATTATCTGCATGTATATTCATATATAGATAAGTCACAGTTTGAGCTTTAGACTACAAAAAGATAAGAGAACGAGACCGATTCCAGAACAAATAATTAATATATGTGACATTTTGGTAACAGCATTGTTACCATCTTCGGACAAATGTACCAAATGAAGAATTTAATCACAATTTATATATTCATTTGTTTACCATAGCATGTCCTATATATATATCATGCCATTCCCTTTCTACTTATAGTAAATACCCATTTTAAGAACTTTTTTATTTAACATCGCGTATACCTACATTGCCCCATTTTGGCATACATTGTATCAGTGCAACTTTGATTTGTATATTCACTTCCCACGTTTCTGTTTGCCCTATTATTGATGTCATTTGATAGGAGCTGCAATTATTTTTTTTATTATCATTATCTTATGTGAACATGTATAGTCATTCCTTTGCTGTCGTATGTATCATATAGAGTTAATAAAGTTTTTTTTTTATTAGATGTGTTTTAGGAATTGGGCACATTTACACACACAATTCCTTGGCGCCCGTAATTATTATGTTTATCCCGAATGGCATAAGAATCTGTTTGCACAGACTCTGTGTATAGACCACCCCATCTCCACCCACAGGGACTGCGGCCGGGAATGTGTGGATTCGACTCACATCTGGGCCAAGACTCCCTGGAATACAGACAGCGAAAGGATGGGCTTAGTACTTTACCCATTAAATGGTAGGATAGAATTTCCTTCAGTAATCACGATGAGTTAACCCGTCACAGATTCTATGGCCCGTCTGTTCCCCTTTGCCTGAGTGTCGGTGATTGCATACTGGTATCATTTAAAAAAAATGCATTTCTCCCAATTTCATATTTCTCATAGAGTATGAACAGATCTGAATTGGAATAAACACATTTTTTCACTCTGGCAGGGGAGGAATTGTTGGGCCAGATTTTCCACCAAACAGACCCAACAAAGATGTAAACATTTACATCATATATATATAAACAGTGTCTCGCCGAAAGTGTTTGGTGTCCAGATGGAGACGCCACCACGGTGGCCGACGGTGGTTTAAAGGCCAAGGCAGGGGAGGACACAGCCCTGGACGTGTATCCCAAGATCTGCTGTAGGAAGATGACATCGGCCCTGTTTAAGTAGCCAGAAGGCCGATGCAGACAGAACCAGAGGAAGGCCAGGAACCGGGGAGGCATCCAGTTGGAGATGACACCCATGCCTTTAAAGTTCACCCACAGTATAAATGGAGAGCTGGTGGACAATGGAGAAGCTGCCTCGACAAGAAAGAAGAGGTCTTCGAGCATTCTTCTTTGTTAAACCAGCCCATCTCCTCACCTTTATTTTTATTTTTGTGTATAACCTATGATATCACATTCAGATAGATTGGGCATATTTAGTATTTTCTTAGAATTTCTTAAAGAAGAGATTATTATAGAGATTTCTCAGAGGGGCAAGCATGATAGAATTTATTTAATTTCTTTACTAATCTAAATTATATCTCGATAAGAAAGATAATTTATATTTTCTTTAATATTTATTTCATTCTAAAATGATTTCGCATAGGATGAGCATGTACATTTGTTATTTCATAATTTCTCTTTAAAAAAATAAATAATAATATTATTTTTTATTCTATAATTTTTCTTTGATAATAATAAAAATATTATTTTCTTTTTAATATTCCGAGAATTTTTTTATGTATAAGTTTTATTACTCTGTAAGAAATTATTTTTACACTGAGGGCGCTGTTTGAAAACAAGGCATTCTTGATCAAGTTTTCAGAGAGACTGGATCGATTTTATCAGGAGAGGAGAGACAAGCGGGACGTTCTGGGGCCATGGGGGCTTGGAAGGGTATGTAGACAAGATATCTGGTAAGTCAACTTAAATTTTGACATAAAGAGGTCCATATAGAAAGCATGGTAATAGCCATGGCAAATATTAAATTTTGATAGACTCGACTATTTAAGATATATGATGAATTGAGGTTTCAACCTTATGTTTTCTTAAAGGTATTAATTATTATCGATTGATCATTTTATCTAGATGTGGTAATTTGATAGAATTATCAAATTATAGGCTGTTAGTAAAATTTTGCTCCCTACAAATAAGGAACTTTCTTGTGTAATTTTCTATAAAAATGAATAAAATTTAATGTTCAATACATTTTTTTTGTTCATTGCTATCTACAAATAGAAAAAGAAGCTCTGTAAATTTCATAATGATAAATAAAATTTTATGTTTAGCATTTTTAAAGTAAATTGGTGATATTTTTTTAAAATCAAAATACAAAACATGTGTGGATTCTTGGTGTGTAACATGTTTCCTTTGTTGGGGCACGTTTTTGTAACCATACCCCAACAGAAGGTGTATGTATGATCAACATCAAATGGATACATGGCTTCCCTCCCACATAGACTTATAGACCACCTTTTTGCCCAGAAACCTAGACACTTGATGACACCAGACTTCCATGCCGAAAGCTGATGCCTGGTGGAGAAGAAGACACCAGTGACATCCAGAGACATCCGCGCTGGAAGCTGTTGTACCATATGTACATATATGCCCCTCATTTAAGATTTAGGTAGAGGTGACCAGAAGAAATGGAGAAGGAAGATTTATAAAAGACTAAGCCTTATAAATATCTTTCCCGAGAAAGGGAAGCATTGCATTACATGTGATGATGTATCTTTCCCGAGAACGGGGAGTATCGTCTTACAGTCCAAGTGGAAGGGGGCCTGGGTCGATTTTAGCTAAAGACGGGGGGTGGGCTTTATATATATCTTTCCCGAGAAGGGGGAGTGTTGTATTACAGTTCAGGAGAAGGGGCCTGGGTTGTCTGAAATTTTACACTAGTGCCGTGGCTGTTTCCCTTTTTAGACTTTTTTGTTTTGGTCGTCTGTGAAATTGTATACTGGAGCCGCTGGTCATTTCCATTGGTGTTTTCTTTCGAAGAATGAAAATGCCAACCAATAGAAACTTTGGCGCGAGCAGCGAATGAAAATGGAGAGAGGCAAGGATAAAAGAGGGTTTCTTTGCCAAAAGGCAGATTCAATCTGAGTCGCTCAATGAGAGGACAGTCTTCAGTCGGGAGGAGACCATACTTTTGCCGGCTTTCAGGAAAAGGTAGGCCTCTTGCCATTATGGCTTAGCGCCCCCCTTTTTGAGTAGAAACTAACTTAGATTTCGCATGGGCCCTAAAGGGCTTTAAGTAACTTAAAAGGAATGATAGAGTTCTTATATATATTTTTTTGTCTCGCCAGAATAGATAGAGATCTAGGCTTTCCCCTTTATAAAAGGCGAATTAGTAACTTCAAGTCACCTCTATCTAAATTTCTATATAAATAGCACATTCCGCCACTATAGAAATGTTCCCTAACTTTACTTATTTTTAAATAAATATTTAGTATATAACTTATATGGAGAAATTTTTTTGTTTCCTCTCATACATATTTCACTCTTTTGTTTTATGGTACTACCCCCACATCTTATTATTATTACAAATTGTATTGGAATATAGAACTACCGACTCTGATGGAATGGAGTTGTGTATTGTACCTTATTGTGATACTTTAATACAGAAACAGCGGTAAATACGATTTTTCCCGCCTTGAGGGTATCTCTTTGTCAGGTTTTAGTAATATTTGTATTTTCATATGAGTAATTTGCCCTTCTTCCACTGTTTAAATGAAATATTGTATGATTCTTACCTATTTGGAGGGAATGTTACTAATAATCAATTCTTCTAATAATTGCTGGCCAACATACATTGTCGAACGTGCCTGCCAAAGAAGCCAGTTCTCCTGTCTGTGTTTCAGTATGTTCCAGCATATCTACCATTATACTATTCGTTGATTTAAAATTAATAAGACCCATGTTGCCTTATACTCATTAGATTGTTCTCTTTATGATTTTATTGAAAACCTTTTGTTTTAGATATATTACAAATGTCAATGTCAATAGTATAAGTCTATAGATTTTGCTTGTCTCATAGCTTATTTCGCTAGGTTTTAGTATAATCTTTATAAATAGAGTCTTTCCATACATCCAGATAGTGACCTAATTCAACACATTTGTTGAGTCTTTGCTATAAAATCGGAACTAAAGGTGTACCTACACGTTTGATCATATTATTACTGGTAAAATCTGGACCTGGTACTTCCTTGATATTTAAATTTGAAATAATATTTTCAACATCTTATATTTCTATAAAAAAATGTTAAATTGGTCTTATATTCAGGTTTATAGTTTTTTTAATAATAACATGCTCATCTTTATCTGAGATCCCTTTAAGTTGTTGGATGATATCAGAGAATTTGAAACTATATGGGCTGGTCACTGACCCGAGTCCGTTAATCTGTAGAGACGGCCAATAGACGGCGATCAATTCCAGCGTCTATTTTGATGGGAGAGCCGACCACTATTTTATAGATCATTTAATTTATTGTAGGAACAAAAATAATTCAACATTTCCCTCCTTTTTTTTTTCAAGTACACGTGAGTCTTAGTTTAATGAGGAATCTCTTTACACATCTGTCCTAAACTTTCCTCACTATATCTTTTGTGTATGAATCTATTTACAATTGATCTGTAGAGATAATAGAGATCTATTGCTATAATTTCCCTCTCTGAAATTAGTTCCCAGCGTCTTCAGTTGGTTGCTGAATCTCCAGAAGGAGTCTTTTATAGATTGTCTAATTTAATAATGATTTCATGGGTTGTCTGATGAAACTGTACACTAGTGCCGTGGCTGTTTCCCTCTTTAGACTTTGTTGTTTTGGCAATACTATATGTTCTACATGTGGGAGAGGCCTTGTGATGATGTAGGGACATATGTCGATAGTGCGTAACGGGAGGAACCCAACAATGTCGCCCGCCGCGGGGCTCGAATTTAGTATATATTTCATCTCCTATATTTTAGAAATATATACCTAATGAAAAGCCATACTATTTTAAGTATTGGTGAAGTATTCCACACATCCTGAGATTAAGAGTCTATATCTAAAATGACTTTAAAAAATTTCCAGTGGTCTTATTTAGGAATGTCATGTTGTTGCATTGTGATTTTCCACTAATTTTAAGAGCTATTCATAGCGCCCTTTCAGTTTTCTAACCACACTTACTGTTATGATTTTAAATCGGGAATTTTAATTTATGCTTTCCGTTTCACTGGCATTTTATCAGGCAATGAAAGTTAAGTTGAGGCGGTGTCTACCGCATCACTCGCCGCGGTCATTTACGATTCACATTGTTTGAGACAAAGCCTTAATAATTTATTGATTACATTCCAGGCAATGAAAGTTAAGTTGAGGCGGTGTTTACCGCATCACTCGCCGCGGTCATTTACGATTCACATTGTTTGTGACAAAGCCTTAATAATTCATTGATTACATTTTTTATTTTTTAAAATTATTTTATACAGTATGAGAAATGAGGTTGGATTACCATGGTTCAAATTTAGAACGGTGATCAGTGTTTTACAGTAGTCTACTGAAATGACTTAGCTTTTTTTTTTCATCATAGCTCTGATATAATTTTTCTCACAGCAGAGGTGAGTTCTGATAATTATTGCTGGCTACAATTTTCTTAACTTTATTTTATAGCGCTTTCTATCATGTCATACTAGCCTTTGCATTCAGATTAGGGCTAACATGCTGAATGATAGTTAATCGATTTATTTTTTAGCGCATAGTGGATTGGGAGAGTGACAAATACATGAGCTTTAAGATAAAAATAGAATTGAAGATCCAGTTAGCGTAACCGTGAAGAGAGAAGTTTGATCACCATAGAAAAGACGCATTTTTTTTCGTAAATCTTTTTTTTATTTTTATTTGAAATCAATAATGGATAGAAATCTGGTTTTAACATTCCAATGGCAGAATCTCAAGGAATAGATCTGGTAACCAATTTGCGCGAGTACTTTTTAATCACTATGGAACTATGTATTAACTTATGACAACTACCAGGGATAATCTTTAAATATTCAAAGGAAAGGAGATGACTGGAGCTTGTGTCTACAAGACAGCTGAGATATCCCGAGGTGTGCTTGAACAGCTTTAAGTTGATGACAAGGCAGCAAAAGCCACCTGTGTTAGAGACAGGATCTATCTAATAATTGGGGTATAGGAGACAGGAGAGTTTATCGAGGCTCGATTTGACACTTGTATATAATGAGGAAGTTAGCGGAATGCGAGTCTCCAGTGCGGCGTAATATCACCTAAAAGGCTGTGAATAAGGATTGATAAAGTCGGGACACCCGAGCAAAGATATTACATTGAATGTAATCCGGAACCTGTAGGCGTGAGGCGGTATCGTGATTGGTTAGATGGCTAGACACGCGAGGAGGGCGGCCCCCTTTGACGACGTTTTCTGCCAAGTATGATCACTGGATGCCGATAGACCGCTCAAAGGGTGTGTCCCCCACATTGGAAATGTCATTGAAGATGTGCCAGCATGCAGAGAAGAAAGGTCTAGGACGAGATGACATTTCCTAAAATTGACACTCAAGGTGATACGCCTGAACAATAGATGAGGCAGTGAAGTCCATCTAGAATATGGCGATAAATTCCAGAACAAAAATGTGGATAGATCGAGCTGAGGTGACTACTCCATATTAGATATACTTCTGTAAATTCTTAAATGTCCACATATAATTCCACAGTGAATTATAGAAGTTGCACACCTATCTCATGAGCCAGGAATGTAATTATCAAACTGACAGTAATAAGGAATAATATAAAATTTCTAACCCAGGAACAAACAAAACCCCTGATATGCAACACAATCCTACAAAATAATTTCCCTACCAAATTCACAGTGTATCATCATAACTCAACAGAAAACTCAGTCACGATTAGAATCTTAAAGGGCGAAATAACTTTGTCATTTCCCAGTCCAATATGCACCTGTTACTCCATAGACAGTGATCTTATAACCACATTTGATTTCGTTTCAGCATGTTGTAAGAGGGAAGAACTCATGGAAATGCAGCCTTTAACTACTATGCCTCATACTGTATAAATACAAAGGGAAATTTCTAATAACAGCCGCTAAGTGACAACCAGAGCGAACTCAGAAGTAATGAGACGAGGGGAAATTGACAGCGTTAGTGTGGACAGTTTAACTTTACGCAGGTCTACAAGGGTGAAAAAGCCCACACAGTGTAAATTCTGCTCAGACTGTCGCCACTAACTAGGATTTTGAAGTGTGTACGGCGAATCATCTCAATAGAATGAGCAGTTTAGAGATTTCAATCTTTTTTTTAAATTTAAACCTTCTTTTTCCAAAGTAAAACTTCATTAGGATTTTTTTTCTATACAAACTATTTCTTGTTAAACCCCGAGTTTCAAAGACCAGTGAGAATAATGTATACCATTGTGAATTAATTATTTAGTGTAAATCTGAAATTTTAGTTATTATCGGGAGTAATAGGTGAAGGAAGGTGTAGGAAATCACAACTTAGAGGGGGGCTATATCTAAAACAACAAACCTAATAGGCATCCTATGGCTTGTGTTGGGTAATTTAGAAACCCTATAATCCCTGGCTTTCAGGTAGTAGCTTTGAAATAGGTTTCTAATGAGGACATGAAAGGTCAATCTCTCAGAGTGAAGTTGTGAAGTATAGGGACCCTAAGCCAGGGGTAGAAGTTAAGTAGGCCCAGACTGTAGTTGATCCTTGGAAAGCACTTGAGAATGTTAGTGTTGGGTAGTGAATCATAAACCCTATAAATCCATCTTTCAATAGAGTGTTGAGGTCGGACTACTGCAAAAGAGGGGCAGACGCACGACGAAGTAGGAAAAAAGTGACTTCACCCACGGTGGCTAGGGGAATGACTCAACCCACTCTTATGAGGTGTCACGTTTAATGGTTCTTTAATCACCCTTATATTCTGTGTGTGTCTTCATAGAATTGTCATGAATAGTCGCTTAGTGTCAAAGCAAGGGCAGTTTTGAAATTAGATTTTTTTTAAAGGTAGGTTAGCTTCCAGATAATTTAGAATTGTTAACCATTTTATTAACAATCATTTTTGTTTTTTTGTTTAAGTATAAAGAAAGTTTATCTACGTATAGATAATTGATATATAGAGTTTGTATGAGGCAAACTTTTTTTAAGTAAATAGGGCTTTAGTTCCCACTTTGTCTTAATTTAGCAATTTTATTTGGTTTCTCATTTGTCCTGAAAGTTTCGTTATTATTAGGGTCTATCGATGATGATAATTATAGTACTTTGGCTTGTGTAGCAGCTTTTAGCTTTAGTTTGTATGCACACCGCGAATGATAGGGGGGAGGGTGTATGAATGAATTGGTGTAATGAATGTGTAGGAAGGTTAAAAACAATTATACTGTTAGACCAAAGGTATATTAGAATAGTATAGGGAATTAATAGGTTCGATTTTTAAATTTGATTTCTTTATTTGTTAGGATTGGAAGCCTCACAGGACAACTACAACTCTATCTAGTTAGAAAATATTCGCTCCCTTTTGTCAGGTCCCTCGAAGGGGATATAATTTTCCTTTGATTTTCTTTTATCTTAGTTTAGCTTGAAATCTAAGGATTGTGGATAAATGATCCCTATCCCGACCCTCAGACTTAGAGATAGTGGAAGGCAAGGATCAAGCCGACAGCCCACTCATCTCCTCCTCGCAAGAGGAAGCGAAGAGGTATAGATTGAATTTTATGCAGGATGGGGGATTTGTTTTAGCCATGCCGTATAGCCTGGGGCATAACGGCGCGACCTTGGGTAACCGATCTGACACCGTAGTTTCGACGCTTTTAGCGTGGCTGGAGCGAGGGTGTTTCAGACGGGAGGTCCTGTAAGATTAGCATGTAGGCAGAGATTGCCCAGTTATTCTAGACGAAGTAGTTTCCGTCTATTGATTTTTTTTGGTACCAGTTTGATTCCCCATAGCTAGCGGAAGTTTCTTCTAATAAAGGATTCGCCCTGCCATACGTTTTGTTGGAATGAATTCGAGCATAAGACCGATTCGAGAGGCAGAATAAGTAATTATTAGGACCTTCAACGAGTTTAAACTCGTTCCATGATAGGATAAGATTTTAAAGTATTAGTTAACTATAAGGACCGCGAACGAGACGCCAGAACGAGCCAATGAGTCAAAGTTTTAGAAGTGTTGTATTGAGGACAGTAGGATTAAGAGCAGTTATACAGGGATAGAATTCTGAAGGAATTTGTAAAAGAACCAAAAATTCAGATTGATAAAATTCAAATTTATAAGATGTAGATTTATAGGATTCAGGTCAATGAATAGAGAGTATATTAGTAGATGAAAGTAATATGAATTTCTTGGAAGGGGAGGTAGCTGAACTGTACACACCCCAGAGGCAAGGTAAACGGAGCCGCAAACAAAATAGTAGAAATTGATTAGTCGCTCTGCCAAAACAGAAAAATCCTCTTCATACGGTTGTCACCCTAGATTTAAATGGACTGTGTAGTTTAATAGAGGTCTGGGCTATGTTCCATTTGACCAAGATTCTAAATGACGTTCCCATCTGGGTTGAGAGTGTATTGTAATTTGAGGAATCTAACACACAAGAGAGAACCCAGCCTCCAGTAGGATCGGGATAGACGAATATTACCCAGTGACCAACTCGTGATTCCAGATTGGATAAGATTGAAAACTTAACTGAGATACTAAACCTTGAACCTTCAGCGCACAAATATATATTATGTTTACATTTTCTTATTGAATATGTTTTATTTTTATATCATATATATTATATTATAATCATATACCATTCATTTCAACAATTTTATTTCTTTTGATATTCATGATATTAATAATATTTACCTACCATGATGCGATTTTTTTTAACATGTTGTCATGGCTTATTCTTCCCTCAAGGCATGATCTATTTTATCCTTATTGTCTTTTATCCGCCTTACTTTTATATGTATATATATTTTGTCATCATATATAATTTGTAGTAATTTTCTTTGTCTTCTATCATGGGATGATTTTTATCACTTATATCCTAACATATTTAATCACTATCTGCATGATATGTTTACTTCAATATATATATTATACTCATCATATAACATGGAAGGCTTCATTTTATCATTACATATTTCGTGCCTTATTTAATGATTACTTTCATAATTTGTTTTCTGTAATTTATTTTATTTAGCAAAAGTCATCATGTCATAGGCTAATCATTATATACCAAGATATTTCTTTCAGCTAACTATAATTATCCTTTCCTTTGATTGTATATATAACTATACCACACGAATGTCTTGATTGGTACTTAAATAAAGATGCTGGCATGTTTTAGGAGTTGGACTAGTCAGTTATTTCTAAACGACTTCTTGGCGCCCAATATTTTTTTATATATAATATGTAAAGAAAACATTCAAAGACAAAGAGGATGAGTTTATTTTTATGAACATGCGTTCGAGCTTTCGGGCATAATGTCGCCCTTCAACAGGAATAAAACTACTTAGTAGTTTAGTAGTATAGTAGTTTTATTCCTGGTGAAGGGCGACATTATGCCCGAAAGCTCGAACGCATGTTCATAAAAAGAAACTCATCCTCTTTGTCTTTGAATGTTTTATTTACCAAGTTACTCCAGAGGATTTTACCTTGTTTAAATATATAATATGTAAAAGGGAAATGTTCTAACTGTATTGTTAGCAGAAAGAAGGTAGCAATGAAACCAGCACACCAAGAGGCAAGGATGGGGTGAGAGGACTTAACACAAGGATGGCCTACTCCTCAAGGCCAAAGAAGAAAGTGGAAGGGTGGTATATATACCCATGAATGGTGAGACAGATGACCTTGCTTACTTCCATACATATGATATGACTGTCCCCCATAACCTATGTTGATAACAGTGTGCTGACAGAATAATAACACATAAAAACCCCTTTGCCAGGATGCACAATGCCCACTAATGTTCGGAATAATAAACATCTAGAATGGCATTCCATCATTTTGATTAGCCTTATCTTCCCTATAGGTTTCGGTACATCTGGCTTCACCTAGTAATGGAAAATGCATTTTGCTAGAAATGGGCCTGCTTTCATAGTAACTGATGAAAGGCAGATAAATAATGAGTAGCACAAACGCATTTGTCCATTACTTGGCAGGGGGAGGATTGTTGGGGCACGTTTTTGTAACCATACCCCAACAGAAGGTGTATGTATGATCAACATCAAATGGATACATGGCTTCCCTCCCACATAGACTTATAGACCACCTTTTTGCCCAGAAACCTAGACACTTGATGACACCAGACTTCCATGCCGAAAGCTGATGCCTGGTGGAGAAGAAGACACCAGTGACATCCAGAGACATCCGCGCTGGAAGCTGTTGTACCATATGTACATATATGCCCCTCATTTAAGATTTAGGTAGAGGTGACCAGAAGAAATGGAGAAGGAAGATTTATAAAAGACTAAGCCTTATAAATATCTTTCCCGAGAAGGGGAAGCATTGCATTACATGTGATGATGTATCTTTCTCGAGAACGGGGAGTATCGTCTTACAGTCCAAGTGGAAGGGGGCCTGGGTCGATTTTAGCTAAAGACGGGGGGGGGGGGGGCTTTATATATATCTTTCCCGAGAAGGGGGGAGTGTTGTATTACAGTTCAAGTGAAGGGGCCTGGGTTGTCTGAAATTTTACACTAGTGCTGTGGCTGTTTCCCTTTTTAGACTTTTTTGTTTTGGTCGTCTGTGAAATTGTATACTGGAGCCGCTGGTCATTTCCTTTGGTGTTTTCTTTCGAAGAATGAAAATGCCAACCAATAGAAACTTTGGCGCGAGCAGCGAATGAAAATGGAGAGAGGCAAGGATAAAAGAGGGTTTCTTTGCCAAAAGGCAGATTCAATCTGAGTCGCTCAATGAGAGGACAGTCTTCAGTCGGGAGGAGCCCAGACTTTTGCCGGCTTTCAGGAAAAGGTAAGCCTCTTGCCATTATGGCTTTGCGCTCCCCTTTTTGAGTAGAAACTAACTTAGATTTCGCATGGGCCCTAAAGGGCTTTAAGTAACTTAAAAGGAATGATAGGGTTCTTATATATTTTTTGTCTCGCCAGAATAGATAGAGATCTAGGCTTTCCCCTTTATAAAAAGCGAATTAGTAACTTCAAGTCACCTCTATCTAAATTTCTATATAAATAGCACATCCCGCCACTATAGAAATGTTCCCTAACTTCACTTATTTTTAAATGAATATTTAGTATATAACTTATATGGAGAATTTTTTTTTGTTTCCTCTGATACATATTTCACTCTTTTGTTTTATGGTACTACCCCCACATCTTATTATTATTACAAATTGTATTGGAATATAGAACTACCGACTCTGATGGAATGGAGTTGTGTATTGTACCTTATTGTGATACTTTAATACAGAAACAGCGGTAAATACGATTTTTCCCGCCTTGAGGGTATCTCTTTGTCAGGTTTTAGTAATATTTGTATTTTCATATGAGGAATTTGCCCTTCTTCCACTGTTTAAATGAAATATTGTATGATTCTTACCTATTTGGAGGGAATGTTACTAATAATCAAGTCTTCTAATAATTGCTGGCCAACATACATTGTCGAACGTGCCTGCCAAAGAAGCCAGTTCTCCTGTCTGTGTTTCAGTATGTTCCATCATATCTACCATTATACTATTCGTTGATTTAAAATTAATAAGACCCATGTTGCCTTATACTCATTAGATTGTTCTCTTTATGATTTTATTGAAAACCTTTTGTTTTAGATATATTACAAATGTCAATGTCAATAGTATAAGTCTATAGTTTTGCTTGTCTCATAGCTTATTTTGCTATGTTTTAGTATAATCTTTATAAATAGAGTCTTTCCATACATCCAGATAGTGACCTAATTCAACACATTTGTTGAGTCTTTGCTATAAAATCGGAACTAAAGGTGTACCTACACGTTTGATCATATTATTACTGGTAAAATCTGGACCTGGTACTTCCTTGATATTTAAATTTGAAATAATATTTTCAACATCTTATATTTCTATAAAAAAATGTTAAATTGGTCTTATATTCAGGTTTATAGTTTTTTTAATAATAACATGCTCATCTTTATCTGAGATCCCTTTAAGTTGTTGGATGATATCAGAGAATTTGAAACTATATGGGCTGGTCACTGACCCGAGTCCGTTAATCTGTAGAGACGGCCAATAGACGGCGATCAATTCCAGCGTCTATTTTGATGGGAGAGCCGACCACTATTTTATAGATCATTTAATTTATTGTAGGAACAAAAATAATTCAACATTTCCCTCCTTTTTTTTCCAAGTACACGTGAGTCTTAGTTTAATGAGGAATCTCTTTACACATCTGTCCTAAACTTTCCTCACTATATCTTTTGTGTATGAATCTATTTACAATTGATCTGTAGAGATAATAAAGATCTATTGCTATAATTTCCCTCTCTGAAATTAGTTCCCAGCGTCTTCAGTGGGTTGCTGAATCTCCAGAAGGAGTCTTTTATAGATTGTCTAATTTAATAATGATTTCATGGGTTGTCTGATGAAACTGTACACTAGTGCCGTGGCTGTTTCCCTCTTTAGACTTTGTTGTTTTGGCAATACTATATGTTCTACATGTAGGAGAGGCCTTGTGATGATGTAGGGACATATGTCGATAGTGCGTAACGGGAACCCAACACCTTCATGTATAAATCTGGGTACAACCACTGAGCTAAAACAACAGAACGGATCTAACATATCCACGCGACAATATATTAATCATATATGGTTTTTGTGTGTTTGCCTTGGTGTATTTTTTGTCAGTTTATCAGTAATTTAATATAATCGATAAATTCTTTGGGAAATACATTGAAATAGAAAATATATTATTCGAAAGTGTAACATATTTCGACACTATGATAAATGAGCTAACATTAGGAATTGGTCGGCCCACGTTGAAGGCTTCATTGAAGAGCTGATTTCTGACGATTTCGTCCCGAAATCCATGAAGGCTCTTTCGTTCTCAGGGAGTTCACGAAATATACATCCTGCTATACACAAAGATAAGAAATAAAAAATAAATAAAACGAGCAATGAGGATAGATTGGGATAATATACATGAATATAATCTGTTTAAAAATTATCATTGAAATTTACTTATATTAGTGCTTCAGTAGGATGGCTGGAAAATTCCTTCCATTAAAATCTTGTAGAACTACATTTTTGGCTAATTTCTCAGGAGCTCTGACTCTCCTCCTCCCCCCCTATCTTATTTTTCTTATCGCCACCTCAAAAAAATGCGCCAAAATTATTTTAACAGAGTAAAAAAAAATTCTATAATATTCCAAATTAAAAAAAAATGAAAATTAAAATTTATAATTAAAAGTTATTATTCAAAAATATTATTTTAATTGACGAATATTATTTGAAAATATAAGACAAAATAGCTGCTTATTTATTAAAAAAAAGGAAATTTATTATAATATTATAAGTTATATACAAAATTAGGAATAAAAGGAGGTGGAGAGATGGACTGGTTTGACAATGAAGAATACTCGAAGTCCTCTTCTTTCTTGTCGAGGCAGCTTCATCATTGTCCACCAGCTTTCTATTAGGTACTGTGGGTGAACTTTGTGGAGGCCGCAGGAGTGGCCTCTACATCTTCAGCTGTCCAGCTTTCTTGAGACGTAAAATGCAAACAGCTTTACTACTTGGATTCATCCTCCACAACCCTAAATCTATGTCCAGACCCCATACTCGACCTCAGCATGGAATTTCCTGGTCAACTGGTTCAGCTAAGCCCTGCACTCAGGACGCGATTAGAAGAGCTTACCACTAGTACATATTAGTGAGCTGGACAGTTGGGTAGTTGGCGTTTAGAGCACCAGGAACTGGGTTAAAAAATGTCTCTTTTTTAGTTATATTTATTCCAAAGAATAGTTGAGGAACTTTACAATATATACGTCGAGTTCCCAATATAAGAACTAGTTTTAAAGAAACACTAAAATATTCTAAGCAACAGAACTCTACTTTATTATTCTCTTGACCTATATTTTATACCTCGCGCTTTTTGCGACATGCAAATAAACCATCCTTTTAAAAAAACAAAAAGTAAATATACAAATATACAGAATATACAAATATACAAAATAAAACAATACCATGCAAATATCCCAAGGTATGCGACAGACTCCCCCCCCCATGACCTCTCATCACTCCTGTGATGGGACTCCTGGTGGTCTATGATGAAACTTAATGATGTTGGTGATGTGGGCACTCTGGGTTCCTCGTTCTGATTTATAGAGGACATATTTAACACAGCCGTCCACCATCTTTAAATCAGTAACAACATGAGGTCCAGTCTGCAGTCGCTGTTTACCTGTGTATTGGTGTTTCACCAGAATCGAATCTCCAGGTTTGACATCAGCAGGTCTTCTTCGATTTCGGTTGTAATAATATTTAGTGCTCAGACGGTATTTATGGCGCTGTTTGTCATTATTCTCCGTTTCAATTCTATGGAGTTGTAAGCCCAATTCCTCGTCAGCAGGCACTACCGGCACTGTTCCCTTCCATTTATACCATGGAGAGCATCCCAGATAGGTATTATGATGTCGATTATGATAATGGACGGCTGCCTCCAAGCAACATTTCCATCCTTTAGGGAACTGTGGGTAGCATTCCATGAAGGTCTTAATTTCTTGAATCACTCTCTCGGCCAGACCATTTCCCGCAGGGTGATAAGGACTGGTATGAAGAAACCCGATTCCCTTCTCCTGCGTCCAATTGTAAAATTCCCCTCGAGTAAAGGAGGTACCTCTATCGGAAATAATTTTCTTTACATTTTTAAGAATGGGATGGTCCGCAAAGTATTCCTTTAGGGCTTTACCCGACTGTTTCATACTTTTGGCGTATACAATCCGAGTAGCTTCATCAATCACTACTAAGAATGACTGGGTAGAGGCATTGATTCTGATTTCTTTTTGAGTTCTGCGAAGTCAACATGAACCGTATGAAAGGGAACATGAGATTGAACAGGCAAACTCATCTGGTCAGAGGTAGATCTATATTTGGCCTTTACCTTCTGACAGGTGGAACACGATTGGACATAACGTCGAATGTCCCCCTTCATATTTCGCCACCAAAATCGATTCTTAATTGTATAATAAGTCCTCCAGAATCCCGAGTGGCCACCGGATTTCGGATCATCATGATACAAGCCGAGAATGCTAGGAACTTGTTCAGGAGTCACCAAATAAGACTTTCTCTGTTCGTCGTATTCCAGCTCTAAAGCTTTATGCTTCAACCAGAACGTCTGTTCATCAGACTTGTCTGGGACGCTTACACACAATCGTGACAACGCGTCGGCGTCCCTCAGTTCCTTTCCCGACCGATGATTTATTATGATATTAAAGGAGCGCAGGAATAACTGCCACCTGGCTAAACGGTCTCTAAGTTCTCCACAACTTAAAAGTTGAGTTAAGGCTCTGTGATCAGTATGTACCACAAAAGGGCGACTCTCCAAGTAGGAACGAAAATGTTTCACAGCCTTTAATACCGCCAAGCACTCTTTCTCGGTAACGGAATAATTTTGTTCGGCTTTTGTAAAGGTGTAGGAGTAATAGCTAATTACCCGAAGTTGTTTACATCTTTTTTTCTTGGAGGTTCCTTTGATATAAAATGGCTCCCGTTCCATAGTAGCTGGCATCCGTTGATAGCTCGAATGGCAATCTCCCATCAGGAACCTTAAGAATTGGTTCCTCAGTAATAAGTGTGATAAGTTTTTGGTAGGCCGTCTCGCATTCAGAATCCCATTCGAAGGTTACATCTTTTCCTTTTAATTTGTCCAATGGTCTTACTATGTGAGCATAATCTTTTATAAAGGCGCGGAAATGATTAGTCAATCCTGTGAAACACTGTAAGGACCTCAAATTGTATGGACGTTTCATATTTCGAACCTTTTCGGTAACTTCAGCCCTTATTTTCTTTGTGTCTCCATCAATAACTCTCCCCAATAAGTCTATGCGAGGGACGCAAAATTTACATTTATCAAGATTTAGCACTAGGCCCGCAGTGGTCAGTCGCTCAAGAATTCTATGCGTCAAAATGGAGCAATCCTCCTGAGTATAGCCACCACAACAGATGTCATCGATATAAGCTACCACCTTATCACCCAGTAGGTCTCCTAGAATTGTAGTCATTATTCTCTGGAACTTAGCTGGAGAATTCTTCCATCCAAACGGAAGCTTTAGAAACTCGTAATGACCAGATGGAGTTATGAAGGCAGTGTATTTTCGAGTATTTTCTGATACGCCAAGTTGCCAAAATCCATCCTTCAAGTCGAGCTTTGAGAAAAAACGACATCCTCCGAACACATTAATAATGTCGTCTATTCGAGGAAAGGGAAAAGGATCCAAAAGTGTTTCATCGTTAATCCTTCGATAGTCGACACATAATCGATAGTCTCCATTCTTTTTTGGAATTACTATGCATGGAGATGCAAATGCCGAGTTTGATGGTCTAATTATTCCTTCGCTTAGCATCGATCTAATTTTCACATTTAACCAGTTTCTTTTGGTATTCTCCAATCGATATGGCTTTGCACTGACAACTCGAAAGTTTTCTTGCAGTCCAAAGTCCACCTCAAATTTTGAAATTATTGGCGAAGTCCTTTTGCAAAGGCTGGGGTATTTGACCTCGACATCCCTCCTGGTAACGAGGTTCGGGCCAGCTTCAGAAAAGAAACTGATTTGATCTGTAAAGAAGTCCCACTTCACTTTCAAGGATTTTAACGTAGGCTTACCAATTAACAGATCAAAGGGCATATCTGGGAGGACAATAGCCTGGATCTTGATTATTTGCTCCCCAGCCTCCAAAACCAGATCAATGGCTTCGGTAGCAGTGAATTTGTTATGGTTGATCGAGTTTATTAAAGTCTTGGTAGGGTATGTTTTCCACTTGTTTTTTTGTGTTAAATTTTCGTGTATCAGGTTAAGAGAAGAACCGCTGTCCAGATAGGCCTTTACTAAGTGAGAGTTTATTGTCACATCAATGAAGGAATGGGGAGAATCACAAATCGAAAAAATGGTCGATTTTGACCATGGGATCGGCGAACCCATACTCGTCAGTTTTTTGACAAATACGAACCATTTCCATAATTTTCCGCCTGGTATAACCTCGTGTCACTAGTTTCAGTGAAATGAACTGGTTTCTTGACTGTGCCAGGAGTTCTTGCAGACGGCCTTATGTTCTCCAGGAGTTTGAGTAGACTTTACTTGCATTTGATATTTGCCGTGGCAAGTTGTTCCTGCATATGCTGGGGAAGTCCATGAATTATCCCAATAATCAACAATTCCTCGCTAAGGCCAGGCATACCAAGTCGCATCTTTCCTTGTTTCTGGTAAAAATACTCCACCAAGGATCCTCCTCGATATCTCCAATTGAAAGCACGGTCGTAACTCACAATGGGATTTTCGTTAAAAGAACCAATAAATTCTTGCTTCCAATCCTTCCAACAATATTCCTCTTCATCCTGGTATTTGTTGTCGAACCATAACAAGGCCGATCCTGTTAGGTATGATCGCATTCCATTGATTCTAGCCTTGTCTCCAACCCATCCGTTGTTTTCACAAATGTTTTCATATACTTTGATCCAAATTTTAGGATCCACGTTTCTTCCATCTAAGGTAGCCACATACATTTTGACTGGCCTACCTACCCTGATTTCACTCTTATTAGTAAGCAGAAAGTCCGTCATTAAACGCTGCTGGTTGGCCATCGTCCTGAGGATACTCTCCATGGTCGAATCTGCCAAGTCCATTTCTTCCTCTTGCATGTCTTGCTTAATAAGTTTAATCTTATCAAATTCTATATTGGCATACCATTGTATAAGGCCAGTTGGAACGCCAACAAATCGGTTTGAATCCTTTTTCAGATAAAAAGCCATTGGTTTCTTGCCATACCTAAAAGTCCTTTCATGACACTCTGGTGACTGGTATTCTTCTGGAATGTCAATAATCTCCTCACCAGAGTGTAAACCAAATCCAATCACCTTATCATCCCTGAAGTATAAGACTAGTGATCCTGTCGTCAGCTGCGCCATAGTTGTCGAGTTCCCAATATAAGAACTAGTTTTAAAGAAACACTAAAAGATTCTAAGCAACAGAACTCTACTTTATTATTCTCTTGACCTATATTTTATACCTCGCGCTTTTTGCGGACATGCAAATAAACCATCCTTTAAAAAAAAAAAGTAAATATACAAATATACAGAATATACAAATATACAAAATAAAACAATACCATGCAAATATCCCAAGGTATGCGACAATATAAAAAGCTCATTTGTGCATTTTAAGTCATGCCCTCCAATATGAATATATATAGAGTACTGTATATATAATAAATAA
The DNA here is from genome assembly GCA_030710605.1 of Cordylochernes scorpioides. Classification (NCBI taxonomy): domain Eukaryota; kingdom Metazoa; phylum Arthropoda; class Arachnida; order Pseudoscorpiones; family Chernetidae; genus Cordylochernes; species Cordylochernes scorpioides. The sequence continues at coordinate 55,347,405 of CP092874.1, forward strand.
AACAATAATTAACAAAAATTCACTGTTAGGTAATTGATAAAATTCAATATTTAAAAACAGAGTAAAGCGATCGATAATTTCATTTACAAAAAGTAAACATCTGTCCCGTTATCTGTTAGCGTTTTATTGCAAATTTATAAGTATAAAATCTTAGGGCTTAAATATTTATATTTATTTTAAAATTAAACACATAAATACAAAGAATGGACGTATTATTAATATTTAATATTAATACTTTTCTTATGGACAAATTTATTGATTAAATCATAAACAAGAATTAGTGGAAATATATTGCAAATCATTTTTAAATTAATAAAATCGCAACATATATCTCTTGGTAAGATCTTTTAGCCTGCGTTTTTGCATATATTAAACAATAGATAATGTGATATATGAATTAAATAAATCGTAACAATAATATTAAAAATTTGATTATATAGACTTAATGTTAAAATTTACCTGATTAAGAAATGTACTGGAACTAATATATGATATTTTTTTCAGGTACATGAAATACTTCTTGTTCACATCACCCAGGGCAAAATTTAATGAAGCATCTACACTATGTAAATATTAAATTAATTAATCCAAAATATTGCTCCACACAATAGTATACATAACTTTTTTTTCTACAAAAAATTTACTTCTCTTATATATATAAATACAGAGTTATTAAAATATATTAACGTCATTGATACTCTAACATTTATTTCCTTCAATTATGATTTCAACAAAACTAAAGGAAATTCGAAATACTCATTTTTGTAAAACAAATAAGGGATTGATTGAAACTTGAGCCTGAAATTTGTTAATATACAAATAAATCAAACCATTTTAAAACAAAATAGACCCAAAAAATGGATAAAAAAATTTAAATGTGAATATTGTAACTATGAAACACCTGTAAAGAAACTTCTTAGAAGGCATATGTACACACACACTGGTGAAAAACCTTTTAAATGTGAATATTGTGACTATGAAGCAGCACATAAAATAAATATTACTAACCATTTGTACACACATACTGGTGATAAACCTTTTAAATGTGAATATTGTGACTATGAAACAGCATGGAAACATGATCTTAATCGCCATTTGTACACACATACTGGTGATAAACCTTTTAAATGTGAATATTGTGACTTTAGAACAGCACAAAAACATGATTTTACCTACCATTTGTACACACACACTGGTGAAAAACCTTTTAAATGTGAATATTGTGACTTTAGAACAGCATGGAAAAAGAATCTTACCTACCATTTGTACACACATACTGGTGATAAACCTTTTAAATGTGAATATTGTGACTTTGAAGCAGCACAGAAAATAAATCTTACTAACCATTTGTACAAACATACTGGTGATAAACCTTTTAAATGTGAATATTGTGACTATGAAACAGCATGGAAACATGATCTTAATCGCCATTTGTACACACATACTGGTGATAAACCTTTTAAATGTGAATATTGTGACTATGACACAGCACGGAAAAATAATCTTACTATCCATTTGTACACACATACTGGTGATAAACCTTTTAAATGTGAATATTGTGACTATGAAACAGCATGGAAACATGATCTTAATCGCCATTCGTACACGCATATTGTTGGAAAACCTTTCAGTGTGAAAATTGTGAAAATAGAGCAATTAAAAAACGGAGAATTACCAAAAACATTTGTAATCAAATTTTAATTGATTAAGAAGTTTTAATGGAACATTTTGACTTTTTCAGAATTGCAAAAACATCAAATCTCTCTTAAACTTTCGCACTATTTTCATATTTCGTTTGGTGTTCGCACGCTGTTATGGCCTTAATACTCATTTTTTTGTTTTTCTAGAGAGCCTAAAAACCAGCTGATGAAGGCCATCAGCCTTGAAGCATTTATTTTGTTAGCCATTCTTAAATATTCAACAAAATATATTCACCAGATTTTCTCTCTGAAATTAATTAAAATAAATGATTAATTGATATTTATTTCTACAGATATCGCAAGCCATCAGAAACTTTTATTTAAGCGATAAGGAGATGCCTTTCTCTTTATCCCAGTACAATATAATTTTTAAAATTATATATACAACATTTGAATAAGCATTTTATATACAAGGTTTCTATGACATTATGTTATCATCGTCATTAAAAAACAAGCAAATTTTGTAATATCACCCTGTTTTCCAAACATCACTTATATATTATAAATGTTTATTGTTTCACCCTATCATTATTTTATTTCCATTTGCCTCAATATTCTGAATTTATTGAAAAATAATGTTAGCTATTTTTTTAACAGACGGCTGGAAAGCCTTTTAAGTGTAAATATTTTGAACACACAACTAAAATTAAAGATAATCTTAAACAACATATTCAAAATTATAGTAGTAATAATCAAGAACTTGTATTGTAGTTCTAATTTTATATTGATGCCATCAATTTTGGCCATTTATTTTTGTAAATATAAAACTATAAATATATATTATTGTAATAAAAAAATGGTTTATAGATGTTCTCCTAGTTGATCATAGTCACTCTTATCAGTGCCCTAAAATTATAGTTGAGATTTTTCTTAACTGCTTTAATTTTAATAAAAAATGCTGCTGATGGGGGGAACAATGTTGTAGTTTAGAAACAAAAGCTAATCTGGTCAGTAGGTGTGAAGTCGTCCTCCCTTTTGTTGACAGTGACTGTTAGATGTTGTCCTTTGCATTTTATTTGCTTTGTTCTCTATGAATGCCTGAAAATAAAATAGAGCAGTCAAACAGAGATCCTTGCCAATTCTACATGCTCTTTGGCCATCGCTGACATAGCGGCAGTGGCGTAATAAATGCTATCAGAAGTGGGTATCTCTGTTCATGAAAACAATTATGGATATCAGTAAAACCAAAAAATGCTGGTGGAGCAATGAGATCTCATTAAAGATCTATTCTTGACGATGAAAGGGTTCAGCGAAATCTGTGGGAAGGCAAACAGCGATAGGCAGTGTTGAATGAGAAGGTGAAAGATGGCAGGATGGTCAGCAAGATGGAGAATGCATTATGGAAGAAAGACATAGATGGTATGATGGATCTCATTGGAAATGGTGGCATGAAGGAAATGAAGTTTTGTGGAAAAAATATCATATTTTCCTACTTGAAAATGGCTGTGGCACAAGTAGGGTGAAGCAAGTCAAGCAGATGGAAGGAGAATGTCCCATAGATGTCCCTAGCAGAAATCCTACCCTGCGATCTCCTCTGAAAATACCCATGATAAAATAAGTGATGATGGTGAGCTACAAAAAGATGGCATTAAGGACTGCTGTGACAAGGCTACACTTTGGGATTATGGAGGAGTTTAAACTGGGTGTGAGGGAGCTGGGTGGTTCAGGGAAATGTGACAAGAGAAAGTCGCACATAAAGTTGAAGCCGGTGACCCAACTTAAAAGGATGATGAATCTGACATGGGTGTCTGACAACATAAGTCACCTAGAGGTTCCATCTTATGTTTCAGTGCTGCTGTCTGTATTATAGGCCAAAGATGTAAGCCACAGATTTTTTTTGGCCATAATTGCTTTTTCACCGACAAGGTGCAAGGCAAACAGCCCTCACCTAGAATGAGACTACTACATAGCCTGATGCCTCCCATAGTTTTTAAGAGCCCATAGTGCATTACAAGGTTGGTATGAAAAGGGCAGTCTAGAGCATTTAGAAGGAGAAAACTTCTAGAGAAAGAAAACGGGAGGCAGACAGACGACTTACTCCAGCAAAAAATCTGCCTTGACAATCTCAGGGAGCCTGACATAAAAAAATATGTGCTGCACAGGCACAAGTAGAGAGCATGATTTGGAAAGATACTTCCTCAGTAAACAAAGATGATATACAACCAGAAACACTGAGGGCACACTTTTAAAGTTACAAATGATGCAAAAAGGTGACTGCGGTTCCAGGATCTGTGCAAGATAGAAATCATGACACAGACAAAATCTTCAAAAAGAGTGAACTATGGTCACCATTATATGGAGAACTCTCATCCTGTGATAGAAGTTACTTAATAACAAAAGGAGCCAATGTCCTTAGCGCTGACAGAGTGGAAATAGCGCCCGAGTTGGATCCATTTATTATTTTAAATGACTTCCTGTAGACTGGAGATGAGGCTTAAAGAAAGGAGCAGTGTTGCAAAATGTGTTGATAGAAAGCTTCGATACCACCATCATGGCAGGAAGGGTCAATTGGCTCACTGGCAGGGATGAAGGCTTCCTCTCAGTTGTTTATGGCGATTGTTGAACATTGTCCTTTGTATGTGATTTGCTTTGTTCTCTATGAATGCATGAAATTAAGATAAAGATCAGTCAAGAAGAGATCCTTGCTGATCCTACATGCCATTTGACCATCCTATTTAAAAAAACTAATTCTGCTATAGATGAAATTTCATTAACAGCTTTATTTCTTTAATTCAACGCACCAAGTGGCCAGTGCTTTCGGTTTAAGTTGGCGTCATGATTAGTGAAGTTGATTATCAATTCATCACAACATTCAATGTCAGTGTATATTTTTCTAGAATATACTAACTTTAGAATTTATAAATTACTCTTTTATTTTTAGAAAAATATAATTTTTATAAAATGTTTTTGGCAAATTTTGAATATTTTATTTGCAGTTTTTCAATTTTCTCTATTTTTTAATACCATTTCTTTGGATCCTATTTTTCCCAAAATAAACAAAATTAGTATATATATATATCATTTTTTTAATAAAGCTTTTTGACATTTAATATTAATATTTTCATTTAAATTGTAAATTTGAAAATTGAATAAAATATGTTATTTACTGAATCAGCTATCTTCTATTTAACAAACATGATTTTAAATTTTTATTTCCTAGAAATATTTTAAAATAAATAAATTTTTCACAGTTTCTAACACATTCATTTTTAGAAAATTTGAACTATCTCGATTAAATTTTAAAATGCTATAGAGGTGGGTGGGAAAAAAATCGAAGCATAGTTTCAAATTTAAAATATGAAATGTTACATAATCATAGATTGATGTGCATATTCAGAGAAATTTTGATATCAGATATGGCACATTTTGGATTATTTTAATTGTGTGTTATTAACAACCAAAATTGTTATTGAAATGTCAAACACAATTTATTTGGATTTGGTCTTTTTACCTTGTAGTTGATTTATTTATTGGCAATTTTTGTATTTTCATATTTTTTTTGTATGGTAGCTATTAACTTTTAACTGAATTTCCAATTTCCTTCCAAATAGTTGATCATGTTTCATATATTTGTTTATTCATTTTTTACTTCCTGGGGATTAACCATCTTTGATTATACTGATATGATTATACATATGCACTTACCATCCCACTTTTGTGCGTGGGAGGGGATGATAATTGCTTAGAATATTTAGTCAAGGTGCAGTAGGTGACTTTAGTCCATGTGCAATAAAAATTAAAACCTTTTAATTCCGAAGTCTATGCGAGTCACTACATTAAAATTTGACTGCCGACTCATTTTTGCTTGTTCATAAAAGGAAATTTTACCTTGTTTTTTAGTTACTTAGCTGGCAGGGTTGGCTTATGAAAGACTGGTAATATTTTCCCCTCATTTTTATTCTTTCAAATTCAAAGAGCTTTTAGGTTGAAATTGTTCAATCAAACAATATTTAACGAATATTACTCAAAAATAAGCAGAAACATTTCTTCAATTATTTGTTTAAAAAAAAGGATATGTAAAAATAGAGGGAAATTATAAAATGGTTTACTTGATATTGTTTTTTTTTTTTTTTGCATTGGTAGAGTGGAAAATGATATGTTTTGTGAGTCTCTATCCTCTTCTGTTAAATCCTACCATTCATAATCAGAATTGTCTAATAATCATTATTTCCTCCAAAGGAATACGTTTTTGTGTATTCTGAATCAATTGAAGAGAATCAAAAGTATCCCAAAAAATTGGATGAGAAACCTATTTATATACTAGCACGAGGCTTCCCTTCTAAAAATAGAACTGTATCAGTCGTTTTTGAGAATTTATAATCTGTTTTGTTTGTGGTCTGTGAGACAGGCATACCACATCATTTGTAAAAATTTATAATAGCCTTCTATTTTTATCTTTTATAAAAGTTAAATTTTATTTATTTTTAAACATTTTCTGATCATTTTTTAAAATGGTTCTGAAAAATAGAACATAAATGTGAACATTGCCCCAAATTCTTTGTTTTGAAATCGTGAAATTTTGTTATTTTAATCATAATTTTAAGTTCTTTATAGGCCTAGTATTTTAAATAGATTTTGTTATTTTGGGACCTAAAATAGGTTTGTTATAGGGTTAGATCACTATTTAAAAAATTGCAAAGGTTGTTATAGCGACGGTATTTTCAATAGATAGAATTGGTATATGCCTGTAGGTTTGTTATATTCGTGGTTCGGATTAGCGGGAGTTTACTCTATATATCTGTAATAATAGTACAAATGTGATATATCACTGGGATAAGGTGCATAAATTATGAAAAAGAAAAAGGCATCTTTCTTTTTTTTTGCTCCTGAAAGTTGCTAATGGCCTGCGGCATCTATCGGAATAAATCAGTGTGGTGCAAGCTGTACCTCAATGAGCAAAAAACTGGTCATTCAGGCATCCTTAAAAAATCATGTGAAATGGGTAGCCAGAATTGCGTTAGACCGCGACACAATGTGAAATAATAGTACAAATGTGACATTGTACTGCGATAAGGTGCATAAACTATGAAAAAGAACAAGGCATGTCCTTATCCTGCAACTGAAAATTGCTGGTCAGTAACTGATCAATTACACGATATTTTTTTCTAATGAAAATATACATTTTTAATACATACAGTATAACCTCGTTAATTCGACACACCCCAATTCGACACTCGTCGATAATTCGACCATGTTCCGATGTCCTGACCTCCGGCCTATCAAATAACAAACCGTAATTCGACAGTATCGATAATACGACAGTTCCGATAGTTCGGCCATTTTAAAATTCGAATTTCGACAGTTGAATGTTATTTTACATGCAACTTTACCGCTAAACGGTATTAAGGCGGGCGCCGAACGGCATCGGCGGGCGCCGATCGGATCGCGCCTGCGCACTTTTGGTTTCTGGTTAGTTTAAGTTTCACTTTGCAGTGCCTTCGCGCAATTTCGCGGATGTTATTGTTGTTTTTTCACGCGGGAATTTGGGCATCATGCGATAACTAATAATAATTTTAATTTTTTATTTTTAACATTGAAATATTTTAGCTATTTTTAAATTTATAAATAATTTCTTTTTAAATAAATAAATCTTTATAAAATGTAGCCACAATGATAATGATAACATTTTATTTCAATATTCCATTTCTGTGTTATTATAAAAGATTTAAACACAAAATCAATAATACCTGCAGCAGCAGCGGATGACTTTAATACATTAAAATTTATTTATTAAAAAAACATTTTAGAAGAAGAAAGACATGCTTGTTTTTTCAAAATGACCGTCTGGAATACATCCTGAATAGGATTTCAGTGCAAAAACAGACATCTATAAAGGAATTTTTTAAAAGATCTTCATGATAATTTTTAAATAATATTTTAAAATTTTCTTTTATTTACCATATTTATTTCCTTTCAACTGCTATATTTTTCAATTAGAATAAAATATTATTTAATATATTATACAAGGTTATAAGACCAAATCCAAATAAATAATGTGTGACGTTTCGGTAACAGTGTTGTTACCGAGTTCTTTTGTCTGAAGATGGTAACAACGCTGTTACCGAAACGTCACACACTATTTATTTATTTGGATTTGGTCTTATTACCTTGTGTTTATAATCTACAATCCAAATTGTGCCTCATCAATTAATATATTATATTTAATATTTTAATGTCTGTAGAGTTAATATTTGATTATATTACTGAAAAGAAACACATTGCCAGTAAATTTATTTGTTACAATTATTTTTGTTTCTAAAATATGTATTTGTGATATCTTGGGACCTCTGGGACCAGTGTTACCTGATGCTAGACGAACCTCGATGTCAACTCTACCGTGCAGTCGTGGTGGAAGGCGACACAGCTGGGCCAAAGGTGAAATAAACAAACAGAGATTCCACTAAGAAGCGTCTGACGTCAAGAAGGAATGGGATGAGTGGAGAGAGAGATCTTTAGAGCAAGTGTTACCTTCGGGATCCAAGCGCAGACTAACAATTCTAGGTCCTCGATTTAACACCACGACCTTGCTTTTTTCTAATTGGCTGACCTATTTAGGTGATTCTTTCCCAATTGGCGGGACCATGCCACGTGGCCTTTTTCTATTGGTTGACCTATTTAGGTGATGTCTTCTGATTGGCCTTGCGGCTTTCTTTGATGGAAAATACGTCCGGTCTTGGCCAGGAAGTACGGGGCGTTACTCGACTTTTATAACTTCTGCGTTATCAGATACCACCTGTCTTGTCAGGAAATATTGGCTTAAACTTAGCTCGCAGGGTTTCCGGGGTCAGAAGGTTAACTGTGACTTTATTAATAGTCGGGCTCTCTTCTAGGCCTACTTCTTAGGTTTGACTTCTACGATCCTCTAAGCCTGATTTGTTTTAACCTTAACTTTCTCCTGTCTCTCTCCATTCCTTCTATCTGTGCAGTTGCAATACTTTATTAGATTCTTACGCGGTACAGATTGATGTTAGTTGAGGCTTTCTATGTGCAGTACATAAGAAGTTATATACAGTCATGGGGTGGAACATGTGGTAGTAGATATCTAGACTATTTACAACAATTCCATGGTCTTAAATCATCACAGATGGCCCCGGATGTGAGAGGGTTCATATGGAGGGATTTAAGAGAGCGGAATAGGAAGACTGTTATTAAGGAAGTAATTTTTTTTTTTTATTAATTAAAGTGAGTTGGTATATAACATGGGGTTGATTTCTGTATATCCATAAGAGGTAATAAAGCATAAACAACTAATATTAAACATACAAGTAAAAATAAAAATATGAATAAAATATTTAATAGAGAGCATATAATGATGATAGGTAAAAATAAAAAACGATTGGATGGGAAAATCATGATCTCTTCGTGATGGGCGTTAGAAAGGGTTGAGGGGTTAGTTATTACTTGGTTGAGGCAATGTCACTTTGACTCAAGTCCCAAACCATTTAATGTGCACGGCGCGGAAAACCTAGGCCATGTTTCACATGTAAATTTAAGGACCTAATAAAGTTACAGTACCACAATCGAAAAGTAAGATAAGGGGATTGTTATGGGTTTTAGTAATTAGTCGTTAAGACGTACGCATGCAGGATAAAGAGGGCGAAGATCAGTGACCAGAAATCAAAGTTTTAATTAGAGTCGTCAGGGGCTTAGCGAGAAAAAGAGTAAAATAAAAAAAAAATGTGCCAGCGTGTGGCATGAGAGTGCCCTGGAATAAAAAAAAAATACAATTTGCACGTATCCAAGCCAGAAGTAGGGATAGGTAAATCCGGGGGACGGTGTGTCAAGATTGTTAATTACGAAATCAAAGTAGGTCAAGTCTAGCCTGCGAAGGAGTTAAAAGTTCCTGCGGAAAAGGGTTAGTATTTATTAAGAAGTAACCTTTAAAGTGGTTGTTTAAGAGGTTATTGAAGATTGCCCTGTTTTTAGATCATGATTTTTAGTTTGATTATAAAAGAATATATCATTGAGATGTGAAATTGCGAAATTAAGGCTTTGCATATAGCGTTAAAGGATTTAAAAAATCGAAAATAGAATTGCGAAGTTAAATGCAAAGTAATCTTTAAAAAAAAGTAAAAATAGTGATGACATGATACAAAGATTAACACACTACGGCAGTATATAAGGGGTAATAGAAAGTGAAAATATTAAATGAGAAAAAAAAAGCAATAATGTACTCGATAGCATTGAACATGGTAGCGGAAGATGAGACAATGTAAATAACATCTAATTTAGAAAGTGAGAGAAAATATAAAATGACAAAATGCAAATTAGTGATATAAACATGAAATATAAACTTGAGATTATTAGATATGAAAGATAAAATATAAAGTTGATTATAAAATAGAGTCATAAAGCAAACGTAAATAAGTTTTGGTAAAGAAAAATAAAATAAAACGACAATAATCTAAACTGATTGGTTGACGGAAATAAAAAAAAAACAATTATAATAGCTATATAATGATTATATACAAGATTATTAAAATGAAAAATTTTTAAAAATGTTCATCGAGAAAGAAGAGTAAGTAAGATTATACATAGAAATTATATATCGTGAAAGAATGGAAAGTTGTAGGCCAAATGTAATGTTCCTGTTTTTTAGGATGGGTGGAGAGAGCTTTAAATTGTCCTCGATCGCGATATCTTTGGTCTTGTTGGCCTAAGTTGTTCTAACTTATCGAATTTGTTTTAAGTTTGGTGCGACTCGTGGATCACATTGTTTCCAACTGTGAAACTTACTGAGTCCTAATGTTGTCGATTTTTTGTTCCCTGCGCCACGTTTAGGTGAAAACGTGATTCTTCCTAAAGCGGCATTTATTCTGTGTGTGCAGGAGAAACACGGCGATCTATTCTAACCGATAAAGGGTTGTTGTTGTTGTTGTTTTTTAAAAAAATGTGTGGGTGTGTGTGATTTTTAGGTAAACTGTTGTCTTTGGCACGCACTAATATTTAATTTAATAGGTAGCGAAAAATCCATTAGAGTGACATCGGGGTGGCGACGGACCGTAACAAGATGTCGGCTATTTGTTTGTCCATCTCCCTTCGAATTTATTATTAGCTAGTTCCGGCGGTGGCGGGCATATTTATTTGGGTCAGAGGCCCTTTGTGGGGGCAGCTTGCTTGGTGGTGGTCTTCCACCTTTGTAAACGCGGTTTTCTGATGGCCATGAATTAGTGACATTGGGTATGTTAATTCGAACTACGCTCGGAGATTTTATTTCTATAATTGTAAACACAAAAGCGTTTGATTTGTCACGTTTGGTGTCAAGCGTTATGGGATTGACATAGGGAGATACAGAAGTTGTAATTATCCTGTGTGTTCAAGCATTTGTTCGATTTGTGTTTGTATTTCGAAAATTCGGATATTGTATCTGTTGATATTAAATCGAATGGTTTTTGGCGGACTTAGTAAAAATGTTATTCATTGATATCAGGTTAGAATTGAGTGAAATTGCGACTATCGACGTGAACAATGTGTGATTAAATGTGTCACAGGCGTGATGAAGGCGTCTTTGGCCTGAAGAGTGAAAAGTTTTGTGGCGTAGCTCTGTGACACGAAGCGAAAAAAATTGTAAATGAAAAGGTGTCACATGAAGTCTTTGTTTTGTACAAAATCTAACCTGTTACACTAAGAATAACAAATTTACTAAAGTCATGGGTGCTGGTTGTACGAACATATCGAGAATTTTTATATTGTGAGTGGATATGACACGTTTAATGTGAAAAAAAAAATTTGTGTGTGTGTTTAGTAGGGCGACGTTATGGAGCTTGTGGTTCGAACTTGGATTTGGGCGTTAAGTCGCGCACTAAAAATTTGTTGTCAATTGGAAAAAGTGATGTGATAGGGTGTTGTTTATTTTGTTGAGAGAGATTTGTCGATATTTAAATATGCATGTAAAAGGAAGGAGTGTAGTTATGTGGGAATTTAACGATTGGAATAGTTTTGGAAGGCTGTGACTTAGGTTATTTCTCTCTAAAGCTATGAAAAAAAAAGGGCATAGGGGCGTTGAAAATGGGATTAAGAACATTGCAATAAGACCAAATAAGAGTGTTGTAGTTCACCACGTGTGAGCAACCTGTTCCAGGAGGGAAAAATTTAGTAAATGGGACAGTTGTATTAACCTGTCCATGGGACACGTGTTGCTTGCACGAGGTGAATTGGTACAAGGTAGTTGGTAGAGGTACATTATATTGATACAAAAGTAGCTGAGAACAGTTTATAATTAGTAGAAATCGTTTTATGGAGTTAAGGGATAATATGATAAAAGGCAAGGGTGTATCGATGATATGGAATTTTAGATTCCGCGTTATGTTATTTATTTTTAAGATCAAAAAGATATAATCTATGGTGACAATATTGTTAGCTATGGCGTTAATAGTTAAGTTAAATGGATGGACAGGTATTTTCTTTTACAAACTGGTTTCTACTATTTTAAAAGTATTCTGCCTAATTATAGCGATAGATGCTTCTGTATCAAGTAGTAGAGGTAGGTTTACATTATTGGACAGTTCAGTTCGAACGAGAAATTGTTCAATAAAAATTATGTATGGAGGAACCTACTGTTGTGCTGTCTTGTATTTCGGGACAGGACTGGTCTTGTGCCGTGGTTGGAGGTTCCTTGGGACAGTCAGAGTTCATTGTTTGCGCTGGGCTCATGGTTTAGAAAAGGTCGGGGGAGCAGGTAACATACGCTCGCGTGTTGGTAACTCGGAGGGGTGCTTGCAGGAGGTTTGCTGGCTTTCTCAGTCTTGTAGAGTATTGTAGTTGGGCCCGATCTGCTTGGGCGTCGTAGTTGGTGAAGAAGCTCTGCGCCTCGTACGAACCATCGTAGCGATTCCACCTCTCGCGATGTCCGGTCACGGCAGAAAGCTGATGTAGCGTCGTCGTCAACCTCCCTAGGACATCTGACACCGGCGGCGGGGGCGTGACGTCTTCCTGGCCGGGGGCGATTTCCTCCGTTCTACCGAGAGTGTTTTCTTTCTTTGGAAAAGTGGTTCTTCCGCCACTTTCGGAGTCGGGATCGGACTCCATTGGTTCCTTTGGATTCTCCTCTCTTCCCTGTTCCATCTTTCTGTACAAACAGTGGTCTATTTGCTTACGTGTTCCTTGGCGTCCACTATCCTGTCGACTCTTCGGGACGGAGGGAGTCTGTGATATCTTGGGACCTCTGGGACCAGTGTTACCTGATGCTAGACGAACCTCGATGTCAACTCTACCGTGCAGTCGTGGTGGAAGGCGACACAGCTGGGCCAAAGGTGAAATAAACAAACAGAGATTCCACTAAGAAGCGTCTGACGTCAAGAAGGAATGGGATGAGTGGAGAGAGAGATCTTTAGAGCAAGTGTTACCTTCGGGATCCAAGCGCAGACTAACAATTCTAGGTCCTCGATTTAACACCACGACCTTGCTTCTTTCTAATTGGCTGACCTATTTAGGTGATTCTTTCCCAATTGGCGGGACCATGCCACGTGGCCTTTTTCTATTGGTTGACCTATTTAGGTGATGTCTTCTGATTGGCCTTGCGGCTTTCTTTGATGGAAAATACGTCCGGTCTTGGCCAGGAATTACGGGGCGTTACTCGACTTTTATAACTTCTGCGTTATCAGATACCACCTGTCTTGTCAGGAAATACTGGCTTAAACTTAGCTTGCAGGGTTTCCGGGGTCAGAAGGTTAACTGTGACTTTATTAATAGTCGGGCTCTCTTCTAGGCCTACTTCTTAGGTTTGACTTCTACGATCCTCTAAGCCTGATTTGTTTTAACCTTAACTTTCTCCTGTCTCTCTCCATTCCTTCTATCTGTGCAGTTGCAATACTTTATTAGATTCTTACGCGGTACAGATTGATGTTAGTTGAGGCTTTCTATGTGCAGTACATAAGAAGTTATATACAGTCATGGGGTGGAACATGTGGTAGTAGATATCTAGACTATTTACAACAATTCCATGGTCTTAAATCATCACATATTAATGCCATTTTGTCCCTGATACTAAAAGTTAATCATGAAAATAAAATAAAAACACACAATGGTTTCAATTAATATCATTAATTTATATTACAGGGCTATTTTAAAAAAATATTATTTTAGCGAGTTAGATGATTACCTAATCATCTCACCTTAATTCAACACTTCCTTTAATTCAACCGAAAACTCTGATCCCTTTAGGGTGTTGAATTAAAGAGGTTCGACTGTATATATAACATATCAAATCATTAATCAAATAAAAAAATTATTTCAGAACAAATTAAAATTTTGATCATTTTTGGAAAATAAATATCTAAGCAACAAAATGACACCACCGCACTCAAAGGGTTAAAGATACTTGGTAAAGCACAAAATTTGAATTATAGATTAGAATCAAAGGGTAACATCCAAATTTTGACATTTGTTGGTAGTTTTGATAACAGCATTGTTTGCATCATTTGGAAAATTATCAAAGAAAATTTGACAAAGGAACCAAGAGGAAGTCTTGTGACACCATGCTTATTTGTGAGATATTTTAGGCTTCTTCCTTGTTGAAGTTGGGAGGAAGAGGCTGCCTTTGTCATGTCAATCATGTCTTATGGGAGATCTAAGTTTAACCTTGAATAACCTTAACTAGTACACAACTTGGCTCGGATTGAAATTGTTTTTGAAAGAAGTTTTACATTTCTATCAATTTATAATATTTATTAATTGAGAAACCAAAATTCTTATATCAATCTTTAAACATTGAATAGAACTTTAAAATCCATATTTGAATATATATTATATGTTTACTAGCACCAATAATATAAGAAATTATAATAAGAAATTTTTAATAGAAAATTTTGAAATTCTAGTTCAAAATCTGATGTTGATTTGAACAGAAAGGTTATCAAAAAGTTTGCTGAAGGTTCTTACATAGCTTGACGTTTTAAGTGATCTCAACAAATTGTTCATATGACTGCTAATCAGAATTTCTTCTTGCCCAAATCTGTCTTTAAGCAATTTTGTAGCTTCCTCATAATTGTCTGCAGATAAAGTGACACCTTCGACTGTGTTTAGTGCAGTTCCGCCGAGATGTGACTTCAGATAGTTAAATTTATCGAAATGATTCAGTGAGTTATTTGGTGAATAGCTGCATCAAAAGAATTCCAGTACGTCAGCCATTCACTAAGGTTTCCATAAAATTTCAATTTCATCAATTTTGGAAGCTTCACAGTCGTGCAGGAAGGGACATTATGTCTCATTTCGGGTTCATCTATTCGTGAGTTTGAGTTTGAATTCGGTATATTTTCACCACGGGCATCTGATTGGCGATCCTTTTATTTGCCCTAAATCTCCAAGTAATATATTTCTCTCGATATTCCTCTACGCCCTGTAATTCTCTCTCTAAACCGTTTCAAGAAGCATTTCAATTTCGTGATCAACTAATTTAAGTTAATTAAATGATTTATTTCAATTGTTCTAATAATTCGTCAAGTTCAATTCTCATTTGCGTGTTAAGTCCACTTTCAATCTTATTGCATGTTTTCTTTAAATATGATCTGTTAATAGCACGCTTCTTCTTTAAAAGTATAATTAATTTTTTCGCCATCATGTAAAAATAGCAGCAAGAAGGGTTAGCTAGTGAGTTCTAAAATGGTCAGCTCAGAATGCTTTTTTTTTTCTTTCAAGAATTTACCATCGACAGTCCTGGCTGGAATGTCAAAAATATTGTGATATTACTGCCAATCTGTGTTGTGACAACGATCAAAGTTCTTTAGAGCTTGTCACTCACCTCTTTTCTTGGTTGGCGGGGTTGAAGGTTCAAAGATGAAGTGTCGCTGCTTGTACCACTTTTAAAATATACTACGAAAACATGAGGGAAATTTATATATATTATCATTTAAGAAAATAGTAAAGGATTATTCAAAGAATATATATTTAAATGTATTTACACTAAAATAATCAGGGATCAGGGCTAATCTTTCATTTCGAAAGTTGTTCTGTTTTTGTTTTCCTCATTCTAGCAGCTGCATCCAGTAGCCCTCTCTATCAGCCTCCCTTTGGCTGCCTCTAACTCTTTCTTTTCCAACAAAATGTAGTTTTGAATGGCAATTTATATATAAATTTGGAAAATTTGCCTGGAGGAAATTAATCCATGGAAGCAATGGTCGCCTCTCCCGTCAAAATAAACGTCATAATCCGACGCCATCTATTGACCGCCGCTCAACTAGCGGCATCGGGTCAGTGACAAAGCCAAAACACCAACTTTGGCAAACTGATAAGCGCTCACCTAAAGACCATGGTTTCGGGCTAATGGCCCTCATCAGTCTAGGGCGGACTTTGTTCCATGAGATCCACACGGGATCTAATGGAATCCTCACAATCTACCAAAGAGGTGTTTTGCTGGCAATGTGGCTGGGCCAAATCTATTGGCAAAACATAGATGGAAAATTTGCCGGGAGGAAATTAAACCTTGGAAGCAATGGTCGCCTCTCCCGTCAAAATAAACGTCAGAATCCGATTCCATCTATTGACCTTCGCCGCAACTAGCGGCATCTGGTCAGTGACAAAGCCACATCACCAACTTTGGCAAACTGATAAGCGTCCACCTAGAGACCATGGTTTCGGGCTTATGGCCCTCGTTAGTCTAGGGCAGACTTTATTCCATGAGATCCACACCGAATCTAATGGAATCCTCACAATCTACCAAAGAGGTGTTTTGCTGGCAATGTGGCTGGGCCAAATCTATTGGCAAAACATAGATGGAAAATTTGCCGGGAGGAAATTAATCCATGGAAGCAATGGTCGCCTCTCCCGTCAAAATAAACGTCAGAATCCGATGGCATCTATTGGCCGTCGCCGCAACTAGCGGCATCGGGTCAGTGACAAAGCCACAACACCAACTTTGGCAAACTGATAAGGGTCCACCTAGACACCATGGTTTCGGGCTAATGGCTCTTGTCAGTCTAGGGCGGACTTTACTCCTTGAGATCCACAAGGGATTTAATGGAATCCTCACAATATACCAAAGAGGTGTTTTGCTGGCAATGTGGCTGGGCCAAATCTATTGGCAAAACATAGATGGAAAATTTGCCGGAAGGAAATTAATCCATGGAAGCAATGGTCGCCTCTCCCGTCAAAATAAACGTCAGAATCAGACGCCATCTATTGACCGTTGCCGCAACTAGCGGCATCTGGTCAGTGACAAAGCCACAACACCAAATTTGGCAAACTGATAAGCGTCCACCCAGAGACCATGGTTTCGGGCTAATGGCCTTCGTCAGTCTAGGGCAGACTTTATTCCATGAGATCCACACAGGATCTAATGGAATCCTCACAATCTACGTTTATTTTTGACGGGAGAAGCGACCATTACTTCCATGGATTAATTTCCTCCCGGCAAATTTTCCATATATGTTTTGCCAATAGATTTGGCCCCGCCACATTGCCAGCAAAACACCTCTTTGGTAGATTGTGAGGATTCCATTAGATCCCGTGTGGATCTCATGGAATAAAGTCCACCCTAGACTGACGAGTGCCATTAGCCCGAAACCATGGTCTCTAGGTGGACGCTTATCAGTTTGCCAAAGTTGGTGTTGTGGCTTTGTCACTGACGCAGCTAGTTGCGGCGACGGTCAATAGATGGCGTCGGATTCTGACGTTTATTTTGACGGGAGAGGCGACCATTGCTTCCATATATATATTTATCTATAAAAATTAGAGAAGACAAGTATGAGGATCATATGAGGCAATTTTTTTTTATCAAAACAAATACAAACTTATTTATAAGAAATTACAGAAAGGCATTAAAAGAAATATGATATTAGTAAAAAATATAAAAATAAATGTATTGGTTATAAAAATAAATATTCAAATACGATTTAGTGGAATAAAAAGTAAAATATTATTGTCGAAGTTATAGAAACTGTTATAATCGTGAGAGATGATTTTATATATTTTTACTTTGTTGTATCTTTAAAAAAAAACTATTTCCAAATCTCTACATGTCCAAATATTCGGGCGCCAGTGGCTGCAGAAAAGCAGACCACAAATTTATTAATCTATGGCACATGTAGAGACCTAAAGCTGTGCCGGCTAGCAATAAATGTTGGAGGAGAAATTAATAATACCTTTTGGTTAAACATATTTTATTTTAGACCAATAAAATAATTTTTCAATGTACATTAGATAGATAAAACAAAAATACCTAAATAATATTATGCGTATATAAGATTTGAAAAAAAATGATTAAAAACTATACAAGGTTAAAAGAGAGGAGTTTAAAAGTATATATAAATATAAACTTTATACAAAAGGCCTATTATGCCAAAATCCCATATTTTCCCCACCTATCTCGACATCTAGTCACCCAAGTCCAGGATTCAAAAAAGAGGGAGAAAAAAAAACTAACTAACTAATGTAAATATCCCGCTTCCTTGCCCCGGTGTTGCTGGACTCACCCCCCAAGGCTATCATCACCCTTCTTTCTGTGAAAAAAAAGTAAAAAAGTATTTTTAATATAAAATAATAAAATAAATTAAATATAGAAATTATTAAAATAAAATTTACAAAAAAAAAATAAAGATCAGAAAATATTGAATAAAAAATATATAATTAATATTGTAGGATCTGGGCATCTTGTAGTCAGCTTGGGAAAGGTTCAGGGCTCGTGGAGAAGCTGGTGTTCTGGCTGAAGATGGTGACTTCAACACCCACCATGGGCTTGTGGCTTACCTATAGGCATGCTGGAGTCTGGCTTGGTACTGGTGGGTCAAGTCAAGCACCATAGGTGAGTGTCTTGACCACAGGGAAGAGGTTTCTGAGTCTATCTTCGACTCTGGCTTGTTGTTGTCAAGGCCGAAGGTGGCCTCAGGCTCCATCTCTACACATCAAAATCACTAGAGGTTTGTAGCTTAGATTGGCAAAGGTGGGACATGGTTAGGTTATGTGGGGTTCTGGGTGATTTTGGCATACTATGGTCACGAGGTGTCCTAACAATTCTCCCTGCCAAAAAATAATTTTACAAAAAAAAGTAAAATTGATTACCAACACCGAGTGACAAGGTGAAGAAACTTAATAAAATTAAAAAAAAATTGCATATAAAAAAATAATTCCTCCAAAAAATAGTGTGTCCATCTATACTCAAATATAAAAAAAAACTATCACTCAAAACCACCCTGGGAGCTAGGGTGAAGTGATAAAAGTACACTGAAAAAAAACTCAAAAATTCTAAAATCATAAATCCACAATTTTAAAAATATTATAGTATACATATATGCATGCATGCAATGCAATTCATTTTTTTTTCAAATAATAATAATTATCCAATATATCCATTTTTTCATATTGTAACAGCCCCCCCCCCCCCAAAAAAAGGTCCTTAAATACACAAAGGTATCAGGGGGGGCAAAGACAAATTTCAAATCTAATGCGCTTGCTCTGTAAATATTTATTTGGGCAATTCAAACCAATAACCTTGAAGCTTAAAACACTATTATCCCTCAAACAACATTTTCTGGTAAAACTAATTGAATCTTTGATTAAAAATTGAACTGAAACCTTTTACATGGTTAGACTAGTTGTCTACCTAAATTATTCGGTACATTGACTCGCATGGCCGCACATAACTGAAAACATCCTTTGTTCGAAAAAAAAATCCTGCTTCACAAAAATATTAAACCAAACCTATAGTTTAACCTTGAGGTATATACCTTTTTTTTTTAAATGCCCTTTAACAAAAAAAAAAAGAAAATTACTCTACTTTTTATAATAAACTTGAGAAAAAAATTTCTTTCGAACCAGTATTCAGGGTTTAATACCAAATCTATAATCACAAACTGACACTCGGGTACTTGTTAGTTTACATGGGATTATTCCATTTGTCCTTTAGCTGCCCAAAGCTAGAGCTTCTCACACCTTCAGGACTTTCAGGTGGAGGACAAAGACCTTCACATGGTCAATACAACTGCTGCTCCCAGAGCAGTCAGAAGAAAAGGAATTATGGGACTCTCTCCCTTGACATCCAGTGTGTGCTCCCAAAGCAAATGACAAATGACATTTCCCACAACCTTGCGAGTGCTCTCCAAGAAGAGAAAATTAGCTGGAGAGAGTATTTCTACAAGAAGAGAAACTTAGCTGGAGAGCCTATATCTCATCCAGGGTCAAAAATCCAGTTTAGAAAATAAATGGACCAGTTTGAGCCTAACATACATAAACAAAGAAAAAAATTGAAATCAAATTTATACCTCCACATGAATTGAAGTAACTCTGCCTATGAAGATATAACTGATTGTCAGTGAGTTTACAGATCCCTGATGATAGACCAAACTATTAAGGTCCTAGCACATTTTGTAAAAGTTACAAATCTTATCCTACCAATATTTCAATTTGTCCATGTCTAACATACTTTTGGCCTGAAGTTTGATATCTCATTCACTATCCTTTGGTACATTGACCTTGCACGGCCACACATAACAGAAAACAGCCTTTGTTAAAAAAAATTCTAATTCACAATAAATATTAAACCAAGGTTTAACCTCGAGGTATATACCCCTTTTTTTGAAATGACCTTAAAGCACACGCAAAAAAAAATTACCCTACTTTTTATATTAAACTTGAGAAAAAAAAATTCTTTTGAACTGGTATTCAAGGTTTAATACCAAATCTATAATCACAAACTGACACTCAGGTACTTGTTTGTTCACATGGGATTATGCCATTTGTCCTCTAGCTGCCCAAAGCTAGAGCTTCTCACATCTTCAGGACTTTCGGACGGAGGACAAAGACCTTCACATGGTCATTACAACTGCTGCTCCCAGAGCAGTCAGAAGAAAAAGAATCATGGGACTCTCTCTCTTGACATTCAATGTGTGCTCCCAGAGCACATGACAATTGACATTTCCCACAACCTTGTAAGTGCTCTCTTCTCAAGAAGAGAAACTTTGCTGGAGAGCCTATATCTCATCCAGGGTCAAAAATCCAGTTTAGAAAAAAATAGACCAGTTTGAACCTAACATACATAAACAAAGAAAAATTTGAAATCAAATTTATACCTCCACAAGAAGTTAAGAAACTCTGCCTAAGCAGACATATCAGATTGCCAGTGAGTTTACAGATCCCTGATGGTCGATCAAACTATTGAGGTCCTAACACATTTTATATAAAGTTACAAGATCCTATCCTACCAATATCTTAATTTGCCCAGGTCTAACATAATGTTGCTTTGAAGTTTGATATCTCATTTACTATCCTTCATTCATACAAAAAAAAAGTAAAAAAATTTGCGGATGCATTCAAACTAAACTTGAAATCAAAAGCACTGCCTGAACATTGAACAAACAAAACAACTATTCAAAATACTAAATTCAGGGAGATAAGCACAATTGCTCTGTACCAAAGAAAATCTAGTTATGATCCACCTCCATAAACTCACAAAAGAAAATAAACTTGTAAAAATTACCACCAATTTGGTCATTCGGTACCCAAAATAGTACTCTAACATAAAAAAAATAAAAAGTGTGCATGGTTCAATAAAAAAAAATAGGAATCCTATCTTCAAATATTCATCTAATCCTATCTATTTAACCTAAAAATATATTATCATTTACTGTAAAAGCTATCAAGAGGGCCTGTATCCCGTCCGTCCTGTGTTTACAATAAGCGTCAAAGAGAAAACAAAAAAAAAGTAAATCCTCAAATTAGACCATATTATAAATCCCAGAATCCTATAAAAAAGAAAACTATTTCACTGACTATTCAACTACTTCAAGATTGCTTCATAAAGATTGCTCACAGTGATGGATACCAAGAGAGCCTAAATCTCGTCTTTTAGGTGCTTCACTTTCCGAGACACAAAATCTTAGCTCCTAGTTGAAAAAAATGTATATCTCTCTAATCATAAAAATGGGTCTTAAATCTATACTCTAAAATAATAGTTTATAAAATTACTTTTAAAAAAAGGATGCACAAATGCTCTTACATTTTGATAAATTAACACAAACAAAAAAAAAGGATAAAAAAATCTAGAAATTACCCTATAAATATGAAATATAAAAACTTTTGCTCTAAAATTATCTTGTTCATACCATGTAAATATCTCCTTCATACTATGAAAAGCATTATGTAGGTCAGCATGCATCTCAAGGGTAGACCATTGACATGCTAACACTTCTATAAGTAAAAGTCATTGTTAACCAAAAAGAATGTCAAGAAATGAATTTTTTCATACCCTCTTGTGCAATATTCCTGTAATACCTTATTAAGATAATAATAATTATAGCTTTTGTTATTTCAAACACTTAAAAAAAAGCCTTTTTATTCAATAAATTGCCTTAGAAAATTGTTTCAACTAATAAAGACTAAAAGGATAAGAAAAAAAAAAGATGAAAAAATATATATTTAGGCCTAAAAAGAAATAAGCTTCTGATTGGTTTCAACTATCAACTGGTATACAAATAAAAGTAAACTTAGTGATATGTATTTCATGAATTAAAATATTAAATCTGGATATTGTTGTGTGTCAACAAGCAACCGACCAGAAATACACGTGACCGTTACAAAATTATTTTAAATTTTGTTTATTTATTATTTATCAGTGAAACGGCACCACAGAGATAACAGGTACAAGTTGTATTTGACCACTGACCACCTTTTTCGCGGAAGGCTAAAAAGATACAACGTGGGAGTTATCACTAGGAGCTTCGTCACATTTTTTTTTTATATATATATTTTTTAATTTTTTATCTCTCCTTCCTTGACCTGCGACCGCAAGATTTCTGGTATCAGAAACAGCAACGCTTACGACTGCACCGACGAAAACCGGAGAACGACCCTCCGAGACCGGACCCCGAACCCAGCCTTGGAACGGGCCCTGGTGACCATAGCCCACCAGGACAACGCCCTACCACCATCAAATAAACTGAGATTTACATCCCCACTTCAGCCTCATCACATGGTGGAGAGCAGTGTCGGCCCAGCACCTCAAGCCGCAAACATAAGTATCGGCTACGGAGAGACGCCTTGTTTCAACCCGGAGGAGGAAGATATCGAAGACTACGTGGAGGAGTTCAAAACGTGGCTGACGGCGCGCAAGGTACCGAAAGGAGACTGGACGAAGGCCCTAGTACGGCGGCTTCTACTTGACGGCCGCGAATTTATCAAGTGCAGGTTTGAACCTTCAGCTGCACTTGAATATATCTTGGAAGCATTGAAACTTTGCTACCCAAGAAACGACGGCCGGGCACGTAGTAGGGGTAACGAACTGAAGAAAATGAGACGGCCCCAGTCCACGGAAGCTATGGGGAAATACTTAATGAACCTCATTACGGCCCACGCGATGGCAGATGAGTTTTCTCCGTTTGTTTCAAACAAGGAGGCATTGTGGGCATTGGCTCCAAAAGACTGCCTACTACTGCAGCCTCATGGAGTACCACGCGGAACCCAGAAGAGACCGACTTCCTACATGCGGCGAAATTCCTCGACGAGGCGGAAAATGGAACAAGGGATGGAAGGAAGCAGGGACAATGACGAGTTCGGAAACAACTACGAGGACGGCGGAAGAGTGGGAACAAAAACGAGGACAAAACCCAAGGACCGAAACGCCCACGGAGAAAGCAAGAAGATTCATGCTGCCGGATGGGACGCCTAGATGCTTCACCTGTCTCCAGACGGGGCACAAACACTGGGATTGACCGAAAAGGAGGCCACGTGGTGAGTACAATTTTACCTCTAATCCTGTGGTTGAAGTTTCAATCAGTGTAGAGAGCGTACCACGTGTATTTTCCGAGGTTACTTGTAACACCAATCACATAATTTTCAAGGTAAAAGGACAACCGGGGGTTAACAAGAAACAGACAGTAAATAAGGTACCACTAGAAAAATACTTTAGAAATAGGGGGTACAACAATGGAAAAATTCCGTTGGACAGGTATGACTAACTTCTGCTTAGTCACGCATATCAATGAGACACATGTAGGCAAACTGATTTTCGATTCAGGGGCAAATGTTAGCTGCATAGACGAAGGAATAGCCAACGCACTAGGATGTGCTAAAATGCCTTCAAAATTACTTATACGGGGAATAAGTGGGTCAGTAGTCTCGAACACGTGCACATACTTGGAGGTCAGCATTGATGGGTTCGACATATGTGGCAGGTTCACCATAATTCCGGGAAATGGGGAAAAGATTATTTTCGGCGTCGATATTCTAACAGACTATCATTGCAAAATTATGTTTAGAGACAAATCTGTAGAATTGTATAGGCCAAAAATAGGCACGGACGACCACGTGGTAGAACTAAACGAAGAACGGGAGCTCGAGAGATTAGGCGCAATTACGAACGATCGGAAAAACCCCAAACAAAAGTACTGCATACCGGATGACCTTGAAATTGCACCACGCTGTAAAACGAGGGTTAAGTTAAAAGGGCCAACAGTAATGCCAGGCATTTTAGAACCCCACCCCGACTGCGTAAGAAGAACGGGGCTACTAATACCATCAGTACACGTTTCCGAACCGGTATCCGAGATACTTATTGATGTCATTAATACTAGGAACGAACCGGTGCGATTGGTAGCAAACTCGTGCTTGTTACGATCCGGTGGGGAAATAGCGAATGTTTCTTTCCTAAGTGAACAGGTGGGATACAGTATGACGGCCACGTGCAAATACCAACCACATAAGTTCGATATAAACCCGGAGCTGTCGGACGGCGAAAAAATCGACGTACTGGACGTATTGTACAGGAATCGGAACTTTTCTCAGAAGAGTGGAATAAGGCGGCAGATATCGAACCGTACCACATTAAACTTAAATTAAACACGGAACCAATTCGACCAAAAGCCTATCGCCGCAGTCCTAAGGAACGTGACATTATAGAGAAACAGGTTGAAGAAATGTGTGAAAAAGGAGTTATTAGAAAATCAACATCTCCATGAGCGAGCCCGGTCGTTTTGGTTAAAAAATCAGACGGATCCTATAGATTTTGTGAGGACTATAGAAAAGTTAACAATGTAACCGAAAAATTTTCATATCCATTACCGGATATCACCGACTGCCTGGACCGTTTAGCGGGAATGAAGTATTTCTTTCACACGGATTTTGTTAGCGGTTATTGGCAGTGTCCACTGGACGAAACAAGCAAGCCAATTACAGCGTTCACGACGGGTAACGGGCTGTATAAGTTTCAAGTTTTACCGTTTGGTTTAAACCGGGGCACCTGGTCATTTCGAAAGAATCATGGATACACTTTTAGCTGAATTGAAATGGTCCGAGTGTATGGTTTATCTAGATGATGCCATCGTGTATGGAAGAGACATACGTGAACACAACGAGCGGTTAAAAAATGTTCTAGAATGTTTCCACAGGGCAGGCTTATCCCTAAAGCCATCAAAATGTAGATTCGCCTACCAAAGGTTACCAATTTTGGGACACGTGGTATCGGAAAACGGCGTAGAACCGGCTACTGATAAGATCGAGGCGGTTAAGGAATTTCCGATTCCGAAAAATGTCAAGCAGGTTCGTTCGTTTCTGGGACTTTGCGGCTATTATCGCCGTTTTATAAAAAACTTTTCAAAGATAAGCAAACCGCTGACGTGTTTAACAGAAAAAGATAAGAGATTCGTAATAGGTCCGGCCGAAATAGAAGCTTTCGAAACCTTAAAAAAAATTTACTGAGGAGCCAATTCCAGCACACTTCAACCCAGACGCTAGAATAAAAATACACATGGACGTATCAATCGTAGGATTAGTCGCGGTGCTAATGCAACCGGACAATGATGGGTTTTTGCACCCGATCCACTACTTGTCGAGAACGACATCGAAACACGAGAGTAAATATGGTATCTCAGAACTAGAGTGCTTAGCAATAGTCTGGGCACTACAAAAGTTATGGCCGTACATCTTCGGGGGAGAATTCAAAGTCGTAACCGACCATAGCGCGTTAACGTGGCTAGCTAACGTACGTGACCCGTGCTCAAGACTTACTAGATGGGGGTTAAAACTCATGGAGCACGACTTTGAAATAGTCCACCGCGCAGGGAGGAAGAATGTTGCACCGGACGCACTCTCACGCAACCCGTTCCACAAAAACGATACTCGAAGACAACTTCAACGATTTAATGGCATGCACAGTACGGATCGACAAAAGCGGACAAAAGGAAGACATGTTTTGCCGCGATATTACCGGAAAACTACCAGACGCTAAAACACGGGACGAATATAAAAAAATAAACGGGATCCTTTATAAAAAGAACCATGCAACACAAGGTAACCAATGGTTGGTCGTAGCACCAAAGCAAAGTGTACTCGAAATAATGAAAACAGCGCACTATATACCCGAGGCAGGACTCATGGGGGTAGCGAAGACGGTCCACCGTATTAAGCAACGTTTCTACTGGAAAGGTCTTGAAGATGTGCGGAAATACGTTCGGTCGTGCAAAGTATGCCAGGCCTTCAAACCACAGAGGTTCAAACCCGCAGCCCCGCTAGAACCGTTACCACCGGCAACAGACATTTGGGAACGAGTGGGAATAGACCACCAAGGTCCTTTCAAAAAATCGGTAGAAGGCTACGAACACATCCTAACGATCGTAGACCATTTTAGTAAATACGCACTCGCAATCCCGGTAAAAGATACAAAGGCGGAAACCACTTGCAACACACTCTTTGACAATCTGCTCTACGTTTTTGGTACTCCGAAATGCATAATATCCGATCAAGGCAAATCTTTCGATTCGAGTACTTTTAGAGACTTTACACGGTTGTACGGTATTAAACATGTTATGGCTTCCGTGGCACACCCGCAAACAAATGGCTTATGCGGAAAACTCAACGGCGTCATAAAAACGGCATTAGAGTTTATCTCGAGGACGATCACGCCGAATGGCCGAGATTCGTAAAAACGGCGACTTTTGCGTATAACTCGTCCATTCAGTCGTCGACACAGGTGACACCGCATAAGTTGATATTTGGCGTAGAACCGAGGACGTCCCTAGACGTAGGACTACCAACCGTCGACGAGCCAGTAAAAAACTTACGATGAATACGTGACCAACCGCATCTTAGAAAACGAGAGATTAAAGAAAATTGCCGACGAAAACTACCGAGACCAGACAATGATGACAAAATGTCAGTATGACCTTGCGAACCATGACCGCTTCCAGAAGTTTGAAGTGGGCGACCTGGTACTACTGGAGTCGTCTCGCAGGAAACCAGGGAAAACGGAGAAATTTCTGCCGAAATACGTTAGACCGTACATAATAACGGATAGAATCAAGGAAACGACATATAGGTTACGACAACGGGACGGACGCAACGAAAATTGTAGGCGCCAGAGCACGTTAGCACACGTGTCTAGACTTAAGGAATTTTTAGAGAGATAACGGCGACTCGAGGGACCGAGTCTAAGATAAGAGGGGGGTGGTGTTGTGTGTCAACAAGCAACCGAACGGAAATACACGTGACCATTACAAAATTATTTTAAATTTTGTTTATTTATTATTTATCAGTGAAACGGCACCACAGAGATAACAGGTACATGTTGTATTTGACCACTGACCACCTTTTTCGCGGAAGGCTAAAAAGATACAACGTGGGAGTTATCACTAGGAGCTTCGTCACATTTTTTTAATATATATTTTTTTATTTTTTATCTCTCTTTCCTTGACCCGCGACCGCAAGATGTGTGGTATCAGAAACAACAACCCCTACGACTGCACCGACGAGAACCGGAGAATGACCCTCCGAGACCGGACCCCGAACCCAGCCTTGGAACAGGCCCTGGTGACCATAGCCCACCAGGACAACGCCCTACCACCATCAAATAAACTGAGATTTACATTCCCACTTCAGCCTCATCAATATATATAGCCATATAATAGGAAAACCTCCCTGCCAATTTCTTACATAATGGTAAGTCATTTGAAATTGACATTTGTTATATGTTTATTATGACACTATGTCATAGTTTCCATATTACAGTAAATTAAAAACTATTAACATCATATTTTGTTCTAAGTAAATATATTTTAAAACATCTATATTTCTCCTAAATGTTACAAGCAGAAAAGTGTAAATATTTTTTTAATTAATGTATTAAACAGGTTTATTATTAATGTATCTCCAATAATATTTGAAAATATAAACGTTTATTTTCTGTATAAAAGAAAAAAATGGCAATTAAATTTAATTAAAATAATAACTATTGTGTTGAACAACTTGATTGGGGGTCACGTGGTCATTTTCAGCCAATAGTGAGCTAGAAAGGGGAGAAATTCTGACGTCAGTGTTTACGATGTCCTAGCGCCAAAATTTATATTTGGTCCATGCACATTTGGTGACTCCAGATGGTGTTTTTGGGCACTAAGTCCTAAATTTACACCAAGCTGCCAATCATGGGTCGAATTTCGTCTAGGCCTAGCGTGGTTATTTGTTCAAATTATACATTGCATTCTTTAAAATGATAAACACAGCATTAAATATACCAATCGATAAAGCTATAATCTTGTAAATAAAAAAAAAATAAGCGCTATTTACCTAAATCCCACATTAGAATATACAAGTATCAGAGTCATCATCAATAATCAATAATTCTGTCACCGTTTGCTTTTGTGAATGGAATAAATACCCATAAATGGCCATTTCTTATAAGCATCGGTGGTTCAGTGGCGAGAATGCTGGCCGGGTTGTTCAAGGGTCTCATTTCTAACATCCCTTGACAAATCGTCAAGATTATTCAGAGATGTGAGTCCACCCCAGAAATTAATGCTTGCATAAAAAATATTCCTTTACCAAGAAAAAGCAGGCTTATTTCGCTTAACATTTTTATAGATTCCCAAAGAATTCTTAGAGTAGGCGGACGATTACGTCACTCGGATTTAGATATTGATCAGAAGCATCCTATGCTAATTCCTAAAGATCATTTTGTAACCAAATTAATTGTAATGCACTATCACATAAACAATCTTCATTCTGGAACTCAATTAACTTTATCTTTGATTCAAAATAAATTTTGGATTCCTTCTGGAAGAAACTTAATCAAAAGGGTCTTAAATCAATGCCTCGTATGCCTGAAGAGTAAATCTAAGGCTATTCATCAGATAATGGGAGACCTACCAAAAAATAGACTTCTTCCAGGTAGACCATTTGAAAAGATTGGTATTGATTTGGCCGGTCCCATTCAAGCTAAACCTATGTTGAAGCGAAGCAAAGTTATTTTCAAATTCTACATAGTCCTATTCGTTTGCTTCACCACCAAAGCCATTCACTTAGAAATTTCATCAGATTGACTGCGAAAACCTTTCTTGCAGCATTGAAAAGATTCATCTCTAGAAGAGGAAGACCAACTGATATATACTCGGACAATGCAACTAACTTTAAAGGTGCAAGCAACATTTTGAAAGAACGATGGAAGTTATTCAATGTTGCTAAAATTCAAGATTTTTCAGCCATAGAATCCATCAATTGGCATTTTATTCCTCCGTCGGCACCTAACTTTGGTGGATTATGGGAAGCTGGCATTAAATCAGTTAAAACCATCTTATCTAAAACGATGAAATATCTAGGTTATTGAATTACGAGGAGTTACTGAACTTATTAGCTCAAATTGAAGCCTGTCTTAACTCTAGACCATTAACTTTTGTTAGCAATGATCCAAATGACTTAACAGTGCTAACACCAGGACATTTTCTTATAGGAAATGCAATACGACATGATGCAGAATCGGATCACTCTGCTTTGAATCTTCGCTCCAGATGGAATCTGATTCAACCTCAAAGAGACTACTTCTGGAACCGTTGGAGCTGTGAATATCTACATCAACTCCAAGAAAGAATGAAGTGGAGGACTTCACATCTGGATGTCAACATTGGAGATTTGGTTATGTTGAAGGAACAAGACAAACCACTACAATGGAAACTGGCGAGAATTGTCCAGATATTCCCAGGAGAAGATGAGCATACCAGAGTGGTGCTTCTTCGTACTCCTAAAGGCCTTCTGAAGAGACCAATAACCAAGATATGTCCTCTACCTTACAATGAGTGAGCTCTTGAACTGGGATATAGTTCAAGGTTGTGGGGGAGTATGTTGGATTCAAATGTAAATATTCATTAATTCATTCATCTGCATTTTTTAAATTCATTTTGTTTTCATTAATTTATTTATTTCATTTTAATCTGTGAGTTATTTTGTTGCTTGGCACTGTTGGTTTTTTGTTGACATTTTTTTAAATCTGCTACCATTGGCATCATTGTAATCCAAATTCGTGGTAATAAAACCTACTCTATTCTCTGCAAAATGTTTTATTCATTCATTCTTTATTAACTAAATTCTAAATAAATACCAAAGAATCTAAATCTACAAGAATTCGAACATTGACTATTATAGTACTTTGGCATTTGTAGCAATTTTAACTTTAGTATGTATGCAGTCCGTGAATGTGATATGTATGAATGGAATGACTAGTGATTGTTGTCAAAGTTAAAAACTCTTATACTGTTAGACCAAAGGTACATCAGAATAGTGCTAGGGAATCTAATAGGATCCTTTGTTTAATTTTGATTTCTTTATTTGTTAGGATCGGAAGCCTCACAGGACGATACAACTCTATTGATAGGAATATATCCGCTCCTTTTGTTAGGTCTCTTCCAAAGAGTATAATATATTTTTTTATTTGTTCAAGTAACTAATTTATTTTCATCATAATCAACTTGAATTCTAAGGGTCATAGGTAAATGACCATATCTCGACCCTCAGACTAGAAGATTGTGGGAGGTCACGGTCAGACCAGAAAGCCTACAAATCTTCTCCTCGCAAGAGGGAACGGAGAGGTACCAGGTGAACTTTGTGCTAGATGGGGGATTTAGTTGCCAATGTCGTAAAGCCAGGGGCATAACGAAAAACCTCGGGTAAACGCTCTGACATCGTAGTTTTCGACGCTTTAAGCGTGAATGGGATGGGGATGATTCAGACGGGAGGTTGGGAGAAATTGGCAGTTTAGATGCTCTTCTATATTGCGCAGCTTGGAACCAATCCTCTATGGACAAACTTAGAACATGCGTTGGGTAAATCGGATGCCCTATAATTCCTTGTGTCTAATGTTGTGGTCCAAAAAGGGTTTCTAAAGAAAGTTAACAATGGGATTTAACCAAGATAAGTTACGATTAGACGAGGCGATTCCATCCACTGATTTTAGGTACCAGATAGCAAAGTGACAGATGGACTGTCCAGATTTTTGTTTTTATCGCCCCAGGCTAGCAGAAGTAATTACTTTGAAAATTGGTCTCTGAGGCTTAATCCTGCAAAATCTGTACATTGCTGTTTCCATCTTAACCATCACAGAGCTGAAATAAAACTCAACCTATTTATCAAATACTCTCAGATAACTCATAGCGAACATCCCAAATACCTAGGCATTCATCTTGACCGCACTCTCACCTTCAAAACTCACCTCACCAAGTTAAAGGGGGAAACTATCATCACATAACAATATCCTCCATATGCTGGACGGCTCTTCCTGGGGCAGTGATGCCAACACCCTGCGTACTTCTGCCTTGGCATTGGTCTTCTCCACGGCTGAGTATTGTGCTCCAGTCTGGGAGGGGAGCTGCCACACGAAGCTAATAGACACACAACTAAATTCTACCTTACGAATTATAACAGGGGTTTGCCAACCTACAAGAATTGACTGGCTTCCAGTTCTTGCTCACATCTCTCCACCTGAGCTACGCAGAAAGGAAGCCACCAAGAAAATGTACCAAAAACTCTTGGATTCACCCGACCTCGAAATTAACTTATCCTACAGTCTCCCCCAAATCATAGACTAAAATCAAGGAAGCCGATATGGTCCAGAGGAAACCAACTTCTCTCCCAAAATTTTAATATCTCAGAAGCATGGACAAATTATAATGTTACGATGTACTAGAGCGCCATCTGTTATCAAATTATAAATTTTTTCTTATTTTAATTATATATTTCTTATATTATTTTAATTTTTTCATCGCAGTAAGGACAGTAGAAATTGTTTTATTTTAAAAAAGAATAATACGCCTCTAAAATAGTTTTATAATTTGATAACAGATGGCGCTCTAGTACATCGTAACATTATAGTTCTAATAAAAGACACAATTTGATATTTGCGGAAGAGCGATTGCTCGAAGCATATTATATATTTATAATTATATTTAATTCTGCTGTCCTAAAAGCTTATGTCCATAGTTCTTCTAAAATACCCATTCCAAGATTCTTACAACGGTCACCTATAAAAGGAAGTTCCAAAAATGCAATATAACAGCGGCATGGTAGATTAAACTGGCGAAACCGCTGGGAGGGTTCACCACTGATGAGTCAGGCCCTCCCTTTAATTTTTTCATCGCAGTAAGGACAGTAGAAATTGTTTTATTTTAAAAAAGAATAATACGCCTCTAAAATAGTTTCATAACATGGACAAATTCCTGGATCAGCACCGATATCCCAAACAAGAACCTCATCACAAGCCCAAATGTCAAGATTCCAGGTTTTCCCCTCCCTCGACGAGAATGGGTGCTTGTAAACCGCTTTAGGACAGGTCAGGGAAGGTGTGCAGAGCTGATGAAGTTATGGGGCTACACCAAAGATCCAAATTGTGCCTGCAACGCCCCACAATCAATGTCCCATATACTAGATGACTGCCCGCTGTACAAATTCAATGGAGGAATCTCCAATCTCCATTCTGTCACCCCGGAAGCCCTGAACTGGCTGAAGGACTTGCCTCTCAGACTTTAATGACCGATATGTCCTCACTTCTTTTTTCTAGATTTAATTCATTTTGTCTCCTCTCTAATTGTAAATACACTGCTGTATCACCTCATAAGCATAAATAAAAGCAGAAGTAATCACCTATTGAAGACTATTGTCAGCCGTACGTTTTAGTTAGAATGAGTTCTAGTCTAAATATCAATTAGTAAGTAGAATCGAGTAGTTTTTTTGACGTGACAACGTCTTAAATTAGGTTGCGGCTGGGAGTCACTTATGAAAAAGTGTAACGCCCGGTAACGTTACGATGAGTCACCGAACGAGAGTGCTGCGCGCGCTAGAGAATTAGGCGCATTGAATCGGCGCATGCTTGTCTCTGTCTTTGTCTTTCTCGAACGTTCTTGGCGTTGGAAAAACAAGAAAGCGTCATAATACAAGTTCACACGTGTGGTTAAAGTATCGTCAGCTGTGTCTGTAGTGAAAATGTGGAGTGCTTAGATTCGTCATTTACAACAACTACAACAATAAAGGTAAATAATTGTACACTCATATTTCATTATCGTAAACTATGATTGATTGATTAATTGTTAGATTGACACAAAAGTTGAGAAACTGAGTT
Source organism: Cordylochernes scorpioides (assembly GCA_030710605.1). NCBI lineage: Eukaryota > Metazoa > Arthropoda > Arachnida > Pseudoscorpiones > Chernetidae > Cordylochernes > Cordylochernes scorpioides. The sequence goes on from CP092874.1 coordinate 55,380,396, forward strand.
TATAGGTTATGTCATACTATTGATAAATGTTGATAGTGTTAAGTAAATTATTAGTTTAAAATTAATTAATTAATTAATTATTATTTTACAAATTTTAAATAGTTTCAAATTTATTTAGCAAAAATTTGAACCTTCGATCTGAATAAATGTTTTGATTTTCGAATTGATTCTTTAAAATTACAAATATTAAGAAAAAGTGGCAGATATAAGAAAACTTTATTTAAACTGTGTTGAGCAAGAATTTTAACATCTAATATAAGTAAATGTTTTAATTTTCAACTTCATCATTTACAATTACAAATTTTATTTAATTTCAAATTTATTTAGCAAAAATTTGAACCTTCGATCTGAATAAGTGTTTTGATTTTCAAATTGATTCTTTAAAATTAAAAATTCATCCATTTAATTTCAAATGTTCAACAGGAATCACCACTCTCAAAACAATGGAAACGGTGCCTTCAACTTCCAGTACTTCAATGGAGACGGAGGATATCGTGCCGTCAACGTCTGCAGTACCTTTCGTTGTTCCACACACCACCTCTACCGCCAGAACGAATGCCTCAGCGACAACGTGAGTACAGACTACGAAAAGCATTGACCAGAACTCCTGAACAAGTAAGAGCCTTTGCAAAAGCGGCTGCGGAGAGGCAACGCAGGTTCAAGCTACGTAAATCTGCTAACATAGCCCTCACCAGCGGTACGTCAGAGTCACCTGCTTCAACATCTTGTTCTGTGGTGGAGAGAACAAGCGTTCCTGTCGTGGCGGAGAGAACGAGCGTTCCCCTAACTAACACTCAACGGCAACGTGCATTCCGACAACGTAGAGCAGAATCTTCTCGGACTGATGTACAACCGACTACTTCTTCAAGCCAAACAGCAATACAACTGGAACAATCCACCTGGTATACCAAATGGTCATCGTCAATACGGAGATTTCAATCTACTTTCCTGGACAACGATTTTGGCCATGCTTGCTCGGTTTGTGACAGATTGTGGTTCAAGAATGACCTTAAAACCATCACTGCACTACAACTGAAGGTAATCTCGGATTGGTACGTTAAGGAAAATCGGCAGCTACGCAAGGAGGATAATACAAAGTCTTGCAACACCTGTAGACAATCACTGAATAAGCGTAAGCTTCCTACTCTCGCAAAGGTCAACGGCTTCTCATATCCTGACATACCTCCAGGTCTACCGCCTCTGGATCCTATCAGTGAACGTTTGGTCTCACCGCACCTTCCATTTATGCAAGTGCGTCGACTGCGTCATGATTTCTCTTATGGAATTATTGGACAAGTGATAAACGTCCCAGTCAACGTACAAGACATGGTAAAATGCTTGCCTTGCCATCTAGAAGAGGACGATGTTATCAACGTTAACATCAAAAGGAATCTTGCACACAAAACAAATTACATCAGCGGGTACATGTCTAAGCGTACGGTCAAAGAATGGTTAGATGTACTTCAAAATTCAAGTCTATATCGTTTGTACGATATCAAAATAGATTTGTCAAGACTGCAGCCTGAATTGCCATCAGATGAAGGCCTTCAAGATGATCCTGCTAATCGGATCGAAGCAATCTCCGCCGAATATACCCCGAGTCTGAAGTTCTTGCTGCGAGACAGCACACACTACTGTGGAATGAAGAGGATTGTCTTGACATCGCATTATACCGATTCTTCTGTGTGGTGATTTTAACAAAAACGTAAAGCCTGACAACTCGTTTCTTAATTTCATGAAAAATACGTATAATCTTGATTGCGTATCAAACGTTTCTAAGTCAACTACGTTAAAAGGAACAACTATCGACTTGACTTTCGCAAGACACATTACAGCAGAAAAACACTTCCTTTCATTTCATATTTCTCCTATCATCGTCCTATCCTCAACAAAATCACTCAAATAGGAATTAGTTAAGTTTAAGTTTACATGTACAATGTTTTAGTAAACAAAATATATTTCTATAGTTAAAATTTGTGCAATTCTTATTTTCATTCAATTCCTTGTTCCTATTGTGAAATTTAATTATATTCATATCAATAAATATTCTACCGTTGTCACGTAAAATCTTCGCCCGTAAAACCGACTTTACAGGCAACCATTGTTTTTTTTTATGAGCGGAACTCATTCCACGATAAGTTAGGAATTAAAACTATTAGGACACCTAAATGAACTTCAAAGCAGATTGCCAGAACAAGCCAATGGGTCAGATCCGAAATTAGGAAGAATAGCGATTAGGACATAATTGATAACAATAATTTTTTTTTTTCAGTTAAGTTACCTCTAAGAGTAGGAGAAGTTATTTAAAGAGAGAGTGTGGAACCAGATGTCAGATACGAAAGGGATAATAGGTACAAAGTGTTTAGAATGAATTAGAGATATTTTAGGGGTTATGTGTCTCTAATATTTTAGGTATGTGAATATCATAATTGTGAGCAAAAATATATCATTGGATTCAAATAAACATTTATAGTTTACATTTTATTAATTGTCTTTCTTCCTTTCCCTTTTTTATTTGAGCCCGTTTTGGTTTATATATATATACAAACAAACATCAAGGTATATATGTATTGTATGTAGAAAATTTGCATACATGACTAGTAACTTTAGTAGCTCATTTCTCTATTCCAGGATGTTTATTAAGTAAATAAGTATTAATATATATATATATATATATACATGCATATCTCGATGTTTCTTTGTATTCGTGAGTGGTAACCTCCCATCAGGAATTCAAAGATGTAAAGGTGATAGTCGAGTCAGCCTCAATATCCTTTACCCAAATGTTAGATTCTCATATGTTTAGTTTATAAAGAAACCTTGGATTAAAGATCAAATGTCATATTATTATATTAATTTTTTTTTTTTTTTTTCTTGATCCACTTTGGGGTTTATCCTCAATGCTATGTTGTGATATGAGAAGTTAGATTTCACATAAATGTACTTTAGTGTATTATACAAATTTCTAAACTAAAAAATATGTTTACATATGGTTTGAATGAAATTCTTCATTCTTTTTATTTAAGTGTTTATAAATTTATTAATCGTATATGGTTTTTGTGTGTTTGTGTTACGCAGACTTTGACTTTATTATCATCGGTGCTGACATCACACTTACTTCTACGCTTCATGACTTTTCTGTTTGATTCTTTGCTCGCTTGTTTACAACAATTGTATTGGAACAAGTTGTTCCTTGAATAAATATATATTAGTTTTTATCAAAAGGGATGTCCTCGTAACTACAACATACGTGAGTACAAAACAACTTGAAATCCTTAAAAAAGAAACATCGTATTTTTGCTAAGCCTATATCAATTTGGTAGCAGAGCGTGTTTAGGGCGCGCGAATTGGACTAACCGCCAATTGATCCATTTAAATCAAAAACAAATTAAATATTTGGACTAACCGCCAATTTAGAAAGAAGAAATTGAATGAAAATGGAAACATATAACTTAGCAAAATCGGACAGTTAACAGAAAACAACTAGACAACGTGGTCCATGAAAATGGAAGCAATTCTAGATTCAAAAGATCTCTTCGAGGACGTAATTGTTAATGACGAGCTAGACTTTACAAAAAATAAACTAGAATATGATATTTGGAAGAAAAATAATCGGGAAGCATACAGCCTAATAATATCGTCACTTTCGGATGACTTAACAATCATCTTTCGGGGCGATAAAAGTGCCAAAAGAATTTGGTACGACATAAAGAAAAGGTTTAAAGGATCTCTAGAAAATAAAAGGATAGACCTAATGTTGGATCTGGCCAGACTAAAATTGAACCCAAATGAAAATGTCAACATGTATATTGTACGAGCACAGAAACTGGCACAAGAGATCACTCAGCTAGGATAAGACTGTAACAGAAAGAGAACTTGTGCGATACATTGTTGAAGGACTCACACCTAACTTTGACACGATCACAGCAGCACTGTCAATAAACAGAGAAATCTCCTCACCAGACTTGAGACTGTTGGGCCAGATTTTCACAAAAAAACAGACCCAACAATGATGTAAACATTTACATCATATATGCACAGTGTCTTGCCGAAATGTTTGTTGTCCAGGTGGAGAATCCCCCCCAACGAGGAAACCCAACGATGCTTAAAGGCCAAAGCCGGGGAAGACACCCAGTTGGAGATGACACGGACCCTGTCCAAAGCCGACCAACCCTCCACAGAAGGACAACAACGAGGTGGATTGAGAAATGAAGAACTGGAAGCAGCCTTGGGCGTGTATCCCGAGACCCGCTGCAGAAAGGTGGAGAATTCCCCAACGAGGAAACTCAGCGATGCTTTTAAGGCCAAAGCCGGGGAAGACACCCAGTTGGAGATGACACTGGCCCTGTCCAAGTATCCCGAAGCCCGATGCAGAAAGGCCCAGAGGAGGGTGTACAAACTATATATATGTATATATGTAAATTATTGTCAATCACCCTTTTATATGCAAAATGAAACGCCCAAAATTATATTACCATTTCGAGAAATTTCTAAATTTATTTTTTTTATTCTAAAATGAATAAAGCCAATTGCATACATATCCAGATAAATTGGGTATATTTCTTTACTTTAAATCTTCTTAAAGAAGAAATTACTATATAAATTTCTCAAGGGGTAAACATGTTAGATTTTATTATTTATCACTAATTCAAATTTTCTTTTAATAAGAAAAAGAATAATATTTTACTTTAGATATATTTTTTATTCTAAATTGAATAAAGCCAATTGCAAACATATCCAGATAAATTGGGTATGTTTCATTATTTTTAATTTTCTTAAAAAGAAATTACTATATAAATTTCTCAAGGGATAAACATGTTATATTTTTTTTATTATTTAATTCAAATTTTCTTTTAATAAGAAAAAGAATAATACTTTTACTTTTTTATTTTTTTAAATATACTCTGGGAAATTTAAATTAATTTTTTTCTTACTCTGTAAGAAGATGATAATTTTTTTGAGGGCGCCACCTTTTAAAAAAAATTAGATTCAGTCTGGACGAAGTACGCGAACGGAGAGGACGGTGTCTGGAGAGAAATGGTAGGTTAATATTTTCTCTATTAATTTTTAGGTATGAGCCCATAAAGGGCACGTTTTATATGTCGAAAAGGCATATTCATAGTTTTATTTAATAGGTAAAAATCATATTTTGCATGAAGTCTTATAATTTGCTAAAAATAAATTTTATGTCTACTTAGAATTGTCTACAAATGAAAATTTGTAAAATCTATCGAGGAAAAATAAAAACTCATGTTTTATTATTTTAAAAGTGTGTTTGTAATTCTTTATCCTTAAATAAATACATATATATACTAAACAAGGTCCACTAACCATCAGAGGTCTTATTGGTTTAATGAATTTGCCTTGAATGATTCTATTCGTAAAGTAGGGATAGAAGGAAGTAAATGTATACTATGGATAAACTATGTATGAACCTTTTGGTGTTCGCTACATCTTTCTATGTGTGTATCTAAATTTTAACCCACGTTGGTATATAATTAAGACATTGTAGTTGCTGAGCTAAACCAAAGTTTAAGTTCGAAACGTCCTCAATAGGACCTTAAAAAGCGACGTAACAAGACAAACTCTACTGGATTTCGAGAAGAAAAGACAGGACAGAAGCAAAAATCATGAAAATGCTTTCAGATCATCAGGCAACCAATTTAAAGAAAAGTCATGATACATTTGCAAAAGAAAAGGACATTTCAAGAAAGACTGTTGGTTCAACCCTAACAACAAAGAAAATCAAAAGAATACAACAAACAAAAATAAAATGGCCAGTACAAGGAACTACCATAAAGGACCAAAACAAAACAAAGACACGGCCAGATCAGCAATCCAAGAATGAACGGAGGAACCATCCCAACAAAGAAATTCCACTTCAGAATATGTACTACATGTAATCACAAGGGAGGAACGCCCGACGACTCAGGACGTGTGGATAATTGATTCTGCGTGCACAAGCCACATGACTTCCCATGGTGAATGGATCGAGCACAAGACAGAGGAGAGAAGAAGCATACAAGTGGCGGAAGAAGGGAGACACATCGAATCTTCCTCATCAGGATTAATCCAAGCTACTGTACAAGGTAAGGACAAACTTAACAACGTTGTAACCCTGCATAATGTCCTCCATGTACCACACCTGAAAGGAAATCTAATGTCCATTCCAAGCGTGGTAAGAAGAGGGAACTCTGTTCTTTTGAATTCTGAAGGAGCATACATATACTCTTCTGATGACAAGCTAATAGGAACAGGCAACTTTGATGGTAACATGTACACATTGAACCTATCACGTTTATCTGAAGCAACTCATGTTCCATAAGAACACTGCTTGATTTCAAAGGACAATTCTAGGACTGCATGGCACAGAAGGTTAGAGGACATCCTATTGACAACAAATTAGACCTGATTTTGAAGAACAATCTCCTAAAAGGCTTGGACTCTATAAATGGTACCCTTGATCAATGTGATGCTTGCTCATTGGGAAAAATGACCAAAGTACCCTATGTTCACACAGATAGCAATCAGGAAAGCTACCCCTTTGAAGCCATTTATGTCGATCTCTGTGGTCCAATGAGAATAAACTCCTTGGGCGGAAGTAAATATTTCTTGACCATCGTAGATGGATTTTCTAGGAGAATATTTGTAGAATTTCTCAAAGATAAACTCTCAGCAGCAGAAGTTTTGAAGAAGTTTATTGTAAAGAGAGAAAACGAGCTAAACTCAAAACTAAAACTATTTAGAACAGATAACTGAACAGAATTTATCAATAAAAACCTTGAAATCTTCATAGAATCCAAAGGAATTAAACATGAACTAACTACATCATACACCCCAAGAAGCAATGGGAGAGTTGAAAGAGCTAACAGAACACTATTAGACAAAGGCCGAACACTTCTGGCAGACTCCCAATTACCCCTACACTTCTGGGCAGAAGCTGTGAATACAGCTGCATATTTGTACAATCTAACTCCCACAACCAATGACCCAGACCTTACCCCCATGGAAAAATGGAAAGGTAAAAAGCCATCTGTCTCTCACATCATGAGATTTGGTTGTGAAGTCTGCTGATTGTTGCTCGTATTGTTTGCTTTCTGTAGAAAGCCCCTTTGGACTTTGACTTAGAAACAAGGAGTTATAGGGAATCCAATTTACCCACCGCATGTTCCAAGTTTGTCCATAGAGGATTGGTTCAAAGCTGCGCAATATATAGAAGAGCATCTAACGTTCCAATTTCTCCCAACCTCCCGTCCGAATCATCCTCATCCCAGCCACGCTTAGAGCGTCGAAAACTACAATGTCAGATCGGTTATCCGAGGTTTGTCGTTATGCACCTAGCTTTACGACATTGGCAACTAAATTCCCCACCTTAGCACAAAGTTCACCTGATACCTCTCCATTCCCTCTCTTGAGGAAAAGATTTGTAGGCTTTCTGGTCTGATCATAACCTCCCGCAATCTACCAGTCTGAGAATCGAGACATGATCATTATCTACGACCCTTAGAATTCAAGTTGATATAATGAAATAAAGTAATTGATTACACAAATAAAATAAATTATACTTATACTCCTTTAAAAGGAGGCCTAACAAAAAGGAGCGGATATCTTCCTATCGATAGAGTTGTAAGTCCTGTGAGGCTATCGATCCTAACAAATAAAGAAATCAAAATTAAAAAATCTAACTTATTAAATTCCCTAACACTATTCTAATGTACCTTTGGTCTAACAGTATGATAGCTTTTAACCTTCTCATCATTTATTCCACTTCGCATTCATACAAAAAAGAAAAATTCAGTCACTGTGGGCATTCATTCTAAAGTTAAAAGCTGCTATAGAAGCCAAAGTACTCAATTATCATTCTCAATAAGCCTTAACAATAATGGAATATTCCAGGACAAATGTGAAATCAAATAAAATAATTAACTAATTAAAACAAATTGGGGACTAATGCCCTAGTTTACTCAAAAGAAAATGCCTTTTACAAACTCTATATAAATTACCTATACTTAAAAAAAAATAAATAAATAAAAATGTGTTGATTGTCAACAATAAAATCTGAAATCTAACCTAACATTAAAATTGTGCATCTAATAGTTTGAAATTCTTCTTCTTATCTTGACACTTGGTGTCTAAACAAAATGAATCATCAAAACTAGCACTTAAATTGGAGCTAATTGAACTTCAAGCATTTACCTCATTGCCAAATAGGATAAATCTACAAGTGTTTGCCGACCTTACTCCCTGTTCAAGGTTATTGGCGTCTTCCATTCTTTGCTCTTCAGCTAAACTTCCCCTTTGGAATCATAGGGCTTTTAATACCCAACCCGCTTTGGAGTTTAAAAACCGAGGCCACTTGTTATCCTACAAATCAACTCTTAGACCACAACTGCCCTACACACTCTCATTAGAAATTCTCCTTGGACTGCATTCTGGACACAAGGGATTATAGGGAGTCAATTTACCCAACGCATGTTCCGAGCCCGCCCTTAGGGAATTGGTTACAAGCACAGCAGCTATCGAGTGCATCTAAGTCCTCTTACCTATATTTAAAGTTGAACCAGAGTTCAGAATTATTTACCTCAAATAACAATAAAATAAAATAAACTGTTGAACTCACTAAAGTCTTAAATCACATTGTGCTATTAATACAGAATTGTAGCTTCAATAAAAAAGAAAAACTGAAACTCTTTACAAGGACATTCTACACTAAAACAAGGTTGTAGCCTTAAAAAAAAAAGAAAGAAACTGAAAACTCTTTACAATGACATTCAAAAACTGAAGACTCTTTACAATGACCTTCTAGCACTAAAACAAAATTGTAGCTTAAAAGCACATTCTGGCACTGATACAGAATTGTAGCTTGAAAAAAAAGGAAAACTGAAAACTCTAAAAATCACTTTCTAACACTAAAAACAATGTAGCTTAAAAGCATATTCTGACACTGATACAGAATTGTAGCTTAATAAGAAAGAAAGAAAACTGAAAACTCTTTACAATGACATTCAAGAACTGAAAACTCCTTACAATGACATTCAAAAACTGAAAACTCTTTACAATGACATTCAAAAACTGAAAACTCTTTACAATGACATTCATAAACTGAAAACTCTTTACAATGACATTCAAAAACTGAAAACTCTTTACAATGACATTCAAAAACTGAAAACTCTTTACAATGACATTCAAAAACTGAAAACTCTTTACAATGACATTCAAAAACTGAAAACTCTTTACAATGACATTCAAAAACTGAAAACTCTTTACAATGACATTCAAACACTAAAGCAAAATTGTAGCTTAAAACATAAAAAGAAAACTGAAAACTCTTTACAATGACATTCTACCACTAAAACAAGGTTGTAACTTTAATAAAAAAAAAACATAAAAAAAAGAAAACTGAAGACTCTTTATAATGACTTCCTAACACTAAAACAAGGTTGTAGCTTTAATTAAAAAAAAGAAAAACATAAAAAAAAAGAAAACTGACGACTTTATAATGACTTCCTAACACAAAAAACAAAGTTGTAGCTTAAAAGAAAGAAAAACTGAAAACTCTTTACAAAGACATTCTATCATTAAAACTAAATTGTAGCTTAAAAGCACATTCTGCTACTGATACAGAATTGTAGCTTTAAAAAAAAAAGAAAAACTGAAAACTCTTTACAATGACATTCTAACACTAAAATAAGGTTGTAGCTTTAATAGAAAATAAAACTGAAAACTCTTTGCAATGACATCCCAGCAATAAAACAAGGTTGCAGCTTTAATAAAAAAAAGAAAACTGAAAACTCTCTACAATGACATTCTAACACTAAACAAGGTTGTAGCTTAAAAAAAAAATTGAAAACTCTTTACAATGACATTCAAAAAAAACTGAAAACTCTTTACAATGACCTTCTAACACTAAAACAAGATTGTAGCTTAAAAGCACATTCTGACACTGATACAGAATTGTAGCTTTAAAAAAAAAGGAAAACTGAAAACTCCTTAAAATTACATTATAACACTAAAACAAAGTTGTAGTTAAAAAAAATGAAAACTCCTTAAAAGAAAATTCTGGATTCTCAAAAAAGGAGATTACATATTTGTTATTTATTATAACCCAACATAATAATTAATATGGACTTATACATATAAATTAGTGCATACAGTTACTGAATTTTAGGTAAATCAGCCTATACAAACTCTCAGTGCATATTTTGTGTTATTTACAAATATTGGCCTCTCTAGGCTAAAACAAATTATTTATTAACACTACATGATGAAGAGTCAAAATTGTCCTATCAGGGCAATAGTAGAGTCAACAACTACTCTTTAAACGTTAATTACCTTCTCCTATCATCTTCCTACTGTCCTTCTATCAGCCTTTACCTACTATTTATAAACTCTTTATCAACTTACCATCATTTCTTTCTGTCGATTTCCACCTTTTTCAACATTTCTCATCTCTTTTTCATCATTACTTATCTCTCTTCATCTCTTTTCATCGCTTTTAACATCTTTCAACACCTTTTCATCATTATTCATCTCTCTTCATCTCCTTTCATCATCTTTCTTTCAACATCTTTCAAACCTTTCAACACCTTTCTACACCCTTTCACACTTTTCAACACATTTCAACTCTTTTTTTCATCATTCCTATCGTTTACTTTCTATCGATTTTCACACCTTTCAACTCTTCCTTATCCCTCCTTCTTATCTCTTATAACGCCTCTTACACCTCTTTCTTTCAACACCTTTCTCTGTCGATTTCCACCTTTTCCTTTCCTTTCATCTCTATTTCATCATTATTCGTCTTTCTATTCATCGCCTTTCCGCTTTTCACCCTTTTCATCCCTCTGGAGTTTCCTCGAAACCCGTCACCGGGAACGAATCCCGATGGTCACTCAAGAGCGTCTGGTTCTCCAGTCGCTTCTTGGTCAAATAATAACGTAATCTAATTATATTTAATCTTAATGAAAACAAAAATGATTTACCCTAAACCTGAATATTTGTCAAATGGGTTATATTTAGTTGCCAAAATTTAAACCAGACTGAATGTCTACACGTACAAATGTATTGACATGTGAAAATTTGAAAATTTTAACATAAAAGTTCAAAATTCAAAGTTTCGAAAAAAAATCCTATAAAAGAAAAATTCAGCTTAATTTGATCTGTCCCATTTAATATATATCAAAATTTTACGTACTGACTGTTTCTTATACAGCTTTCTATATATATACACTCTTAATGTTCATATTAGTGACTATGGCTATCGTCCACATCACAAAGTCTACACCTTGTCGGCTTTCTTTCACGTCATAAAGCTGAATAATTTCGAGAGTTATCTTATCTCTAAACCAATGTTGTTTTGTTACTGTAAGGTGGTTCAACTTATTTACTTAAAAGATATAAGATGTGCGAATCCAGGATTTTTGCTTCAAAAGTGTTTGTCTATCTTGTTCCTGAGAATTTCCCTGTTCTGAAAATACCTAGAGTGCTTCTATTGGAAATATTAGTTTCGTGCGCACTCTAATTTACATATATCAAGGTCTGTCGTATTGTTCATTTCTTTAGTCCAGCCTGAACTCTTTCAACTAAAATAAAATAAATAAGACATCATTGTATTAGACTGTTCTATTCGTTCTGCTAGGATTACATTTGTTCACTACGCGGGATTCAAAAATTACTATCGATTTTAGGCTAACTTCTCTCACGCCTTTGATGATATTGTGTATATTGGCTTGACCTGGTTTGACATAGCACGCTTTCCTATTGAAGTCCCACTAGAATACGGAATTGAATGTTCAAAATATATATATCGTTATGGTACTAAATATTTATCTCGTTAAGACATGGCTGTCGCAGTGATTTCTCGCGGTATGACAGAGGTGAACCGAGCCTAGATACATCTGAGTAGGTGCAGGTTGTCACAACGATATCTTGCATAGATTAACTTGGCATGTCGGTTAGTCGATCTTGGAAAATCTGAGCGAATTAGGTGCATCAGCCTTGCAGATGGATATTAGATAGAATACATCTCTGTATTTTATAACTGATGCATATTTTCTGATATTCTCTTCACATCCCACCACAATGACCCACTCTTCAATTGGTTCACGTCACGTGGTCTTACGCTCGATGGCGTCCATCGGGATATTATGTTGTATGTCATTCTTCCCTCACGTCCACTCTCGTGAGTATCTTTAAATCTTACTGAATAATGTACAATTTTTACAGGCAAATTGCATGCTCCGACATCCATTGTTTAGGACTACGCAAGATATTTTTCTTAATCTTCAAGATCTACTCTCGACCTTCCTGAAATGTAGTCTTTGCTACAGGTCACCATGTCTAATGTCACGTTTCATAAAACTACGAAAACCGATGTTGGAACGAGTTTTAGATCTGCTATGATATTATTAGCTTCTCTTTTGTTACAGGCCTCTGCTGCCAAACAATCTGAAAGGTGTGCGTATAGATATATTTTCTGGAAGGGCTTATCAAACCAGTCAAGTGCAAACATACACGAGGTGCAAGGTTCTCTATCACTGTTTATCTAGGGTTATCTGTAATTATATATCTGATAAATTGCTAAGTTAGCATTCCGAAATAGTGTTATTAATTTCCAGAGGATGCAGGTTATAACAAAAAAAAATGATTTCGTTCTTTGGCTGGAGTTAAAGAAAAGAAACAAATTTTACTAAATTTCATTTAAAAGAACATAAAAAGAAAACATTCCCCACCAGATCCTGTATATGGAATATCATACTATAAAAGTCGTTGTCAGATTGAATATATAGGGTAGTCCTTATGGTAGTAACTAAATAATAAATTATAAATGGGAGAGATAAATTTATACGCAGTAACTATCTGTGATGTGCGTGACACACACATACATGGTATGCGAAAAGAAATATATAATCAGAGGTGACTCAAAAAAAATTATCGATAAACTAACCATATTGGAATCCATCAAAATATCCTTTCATAATACCATTAACAAATGTTTTAAAATATACATTTGGTATATTATACTATTGAAATTTCGCTTAAATATGATAGCTACGCTTTAACCTTACACATAAAATTGGAAGTAACATGAATTGAAAGTCGAGCGTCGAGCGCGTCCCATAGGCCGCCATCTTAGAATTTTTCCGTGGGCTATACCGTCGCGTAACAACTATATTGTAAATTGCACCATAACGGGATGGAAAGATGACGAAATTCAACGCTTTAAAGAAGCAAAAATTTTACTATATTATCTTATCCGTATAATAAATATTAAAATAAAATTAAAAAAATAAACTTGTCTAAATGCTGCTGTATTGCTTAATGAATATGACTGGACATATTTTACTAAACCATTACATGAAAGAAATAAGTGGATTACAATTTCAAATAAATTAAGTTAGAAGGTTCATGGGTAAGTAAATCTAAATAAATACAATTATGAATCATAAAATTGGAAGTAACATGAATTGAAATTCGAGCGTCGAGCGCGTCCCATAGGCCGCCATCTTGGAAATTTACCGTGGCTATACCGTCACGTAACAACTATATTGTAAATTGCACCATAACGGGATGGAAAGATGACCTCTGTACGCTCCAGGAACCTGGGTTACTTAAATAAATACACTTTCAGGAAAATTTTTTTTACCATATTATCATATCTGTATAATAAAAAATATAAGAAAATAAAAATATGCTTGGATATACCTTAATAAATCATTCAGGCGAATAAAATAAAATGCGCTTATCTTAACAAAACAAAAAAAACTTAACATTCTCAAGATAATAGAAAATAAGAGAAAATAAACAATTGTATTATCGAAAATTCAGTACACTTTTAGACTTGTCGAGTGAAATCACTTTGGCGAATAAAATAATTGAAAATATAAAAAAAAATATTATACTTTGGTATAAAAAAATAAATCGCATGGCCTATACAATTTAAAAGAAAATAGCAAAAAGTCTAAAAGAAGATGAAATATTTAAGAGGTGAAGCCCTCCCGAAAACGCGAGGAGGCAGAGGTAGAAAAAACCAACCTTCCGATTCAGAAGCTAGATGTCAACTGTCCTTTTGGCCATCGCCTGTTCCCGCCTAGAGTGACCACATGTGTTTTACATGTGTTGTTTTCTACAAGTCCTGCTATTCTCGACCCCCACAGATGCCCCCCCCCTTACAGATGTGTCCCTAGGGGCTCTATTTTTGGATTTTGTGGGAGGCCCTGAGGTTTGGAAGAAAAAAAATTGTTCTAGGCCTTACTTCGCGTCCCAATATTTCGAGAACTATATAAAAGGAAGAAATTATTTCCTTTATACTTGAAATTAGGAAAGTTAAAAGAAAATTAGCGGAAACAATAAGCCTAATCATTTCTTTTAATAATTGGAATACACTAAAATTCACAAAGAAAATACATACACTAGATATTAAAAATCTTTGAAATAACACGTGGAGTTGAAAAAAAAAAGGAAAAAAAAGGTTAAGATGACACACACACTAGGTCTAAGTATTTTTCAAAAATAGGTAGAGACATGAGTTTTTCACTCAGAAACATTGTTCTAGGCCTAACTTCGCGTCCCAATATTTCGAGATCCTTATGAAAGGAAGAATTATTTCGCCATAGATTATTTCTATTAGCTCTAAAAAAAAATAAAAAATAAATTAACGTGTATTTTAAGGCCTATATAAAGATAAAAATAATTATTAAAAATTTAAAATATTAAGTATACTAGAGCATGGTTAGAATAGCGATTTTTTTGAAAAATTAATAATAACGTGTATTTTAAGGCCTAAAGATAAAAATAATTATTGAAAATTTAGAATATCATGTATACTAGAGCATGGTTAAAATAGCGATTTTTTTTTTGAAAAATTAAAAATAACGTGTATTTAATGCCTATATATATAAAGATAAAAATAATTATTAAAAATTTAAAATATTAAGTATACTAGAGCATGGTTAAAATAGCGATTTTTTTTTTTGAAAAATTAAAAATAACGTGTATTTTAAGGCCTAAAGATAAAATATAATTATTGAAAATTTTAAAATATCATGGTAGAGGCAAGACTCCTTATCTCAGATCGCGTTCTACTTTGCCCTAATGGCGTTTCACTATGTATATAATTTAGAATATAATAGAAGAAAATTATATACATAATTAAGGCCCCACGTTGGGCGCCAAATGTTATGTCGGATTTTGTCCTTTTGAGGACATTTCGAACTTAAACTTGGTTCAGCTCAGCAATAATAATGTTTTATAATTATATACCAAAGTGGGTTAAACTTAGATACGCACACAAAAGATGTAACACACACTAAAAGTTCATACATAGTTTCTCCATAACATACATATACTTCCCCTTTCCCTTGCTTCACAAGTAGAATCATTCAAAGAAAATTATTAAACTAATAAAACCTCTGGTGGTTACTAGAAATTTCAACAATTTGTTTAGTTGACATATATTTTTGCTTCAAGGATAAATTATTACAAACACACGTTAAAAATATCAATATATGAGTTTTTTTATTTTACCACAACAAATTTACAAGCTTTCATTTGTAGACAATTCTAGGTATGCTTAAAACTATTTCTAGTGAAAATTATAAGATTTTATGCAAAAAAATGATATGGGAATATTCGACCTGGTAATTCAACCAAGATACCACATTTAGAAATTGGATTTGTTGGGCCAAATTTTTCACAAAATAGACCCAACAATGATGTAAACATTTACATCATATATATACACAGTGTCTTGCCGAAAATGTTTGTTGTCCAGATGGAGATCCCACAACGATGGCCGACGGTGCCCTGAAGGTCAAAACAAGGAAGGACGCTCAATCGGAGGTGACACTGGTGGTACCGTGATTGAGATACCGGCCAACCCTCCACGGAAGGACAACAACGAGGCGGATTGGAAAATGAAGAACTAGAAACAACACTGGGCGTGTACCCCAAGACTCGCTGTAGAAAGATGGAGAATTCCCAACGAGGAATCTCAACGATGCTTTTAAGACCAGAGTCGAGGAAGGTGACCAGCTGGAGATGACATCGGCCCTGTCTAAGTATCCAGAAGCCCGATGCAGACAGGCCCAGAGGAGGATATGCCAACCATGTAAATATGTAAATAGATGAATCCGTCAATCACCCTTTTATATGCAATGAAGCGTCCAAAATCATATTACCATTTAGGGGAATTTCTAAATCCATTCTTTATTCTAAAATGAATAAAACCAATTAAATACATACCCAGATAAATTGGGCATATTTCTCTGCCTTAAATTCTCTTAAGGAAAGGATTACTATATAAAATTTAAGGGATAGACGTGTTATATTTTATCAATTTTATTATTATCTCAAACTTTTCTTTTAATAAGAGGAAGTTTAATTTCGAATTTCTTAAAGAATAAATTACTTTAATTTTAAGAAAAAAATTTATATTTTTATTAACCTTATTCTATCAATTTTTATTATTATCTCAAACTTTCCTTTTAATAAGAAGAAGTTTAATTTCGAATTTCTTAAAGAAGAAATTACTTTAAATTTAAAGAATTTTTTAAATATATTTATTGTCCTTATTATTATTTTTTAAATATTCTTTTAAAAAGGATATTTTCTTTATTACTATTATTTTTTTAATAAATATTCTAAGAATGTTAGTTCCGTTCAGTGGTTTTAGCTCAGTGATTGCGCCCAGATTTATACATAAAGGAACATGTTACATACCAAGAATACACATCTGTTTTATAATTTGATTTGAAGATAAAAACACTACAAATACGCTTAAAAATACTAAACATCAAGTTTTATTCATTTCTATATAATTTACAACATTTCATTTCAAGGACAACTTTGCATGGACAAGAAATAATTTATTTAAGTACCTTAAACAAGAATGGATTTTTTTTCTTCCTTTTTCCTATTAAAACATGGATATGTCTTTCTCATCATACAAACACGCCGTAGTTGGCAAAAAACATGCTAGCTAAACATAGTGGAACATGAAGACTTCATGTTATGGACAAAATATGAATTTTTCGGGTCTACCAAAATTTGTTATCGGCCATGGTTATTACCATGCTTTTATATGGGCCTCTTTATGTCAAAATTTAAGTTGACTTACCATGTATCTTGACTACATACCTCTCTCAAGCCCCCTATGGGCTCAGAACATCCCGTTTGTCCCTCCTCTCCTGATAAGAATTCGATTTGCTCCCTCTGAAGGCTTGCTAAAGACTGGCGTTCTTTTTAACCGCGCCCCCAATGTAGATAATTTCTTACAGAGTAATAGAACTTGAACATAAAAATTCTCGGAATATAAAAAAAAAAATATTATTATTATTTTTCAAAAGAGAGATTAAGGAATAAAAAATAATATTTTTAATATTTTTTTTCAAAGATAAATTATGAAATAATAAATATACATGCTCAAATTATGAGAAATCAATTTAGAATAAAATGAATAATAACGAAAATTTAAATTTATCTTTCTTATCGAGAGATAATTTAGATTAGTAATGAAATCAAATAAAATCTAAGATGCTTGCCCCTCTGAGAGATTTTTTATAATAATTTATTCTTTAAGAAATTCTAAAAAATACAAAATATGCCCAATCTATCTAAATGTGATGTCATAAGTTATATACAAAAATTAAAAGAAGGAAGAAAAAAAAGAAAAGAAAAAAGGAGGTGAAGAGATGGCCTGGTTTAACAAAGAAGTATGCTCGAAGTCCCCTTCTTTCTTGTCGAGGCAGCTTCTTCATTGTCCACCAGCTTTCCATTGATACTGTGGGTGAGCTTTAAAGGCATAGGTGCCAACTCCAGCCTTCTGGTGTAGATCCTGCGCTGGACCTCTCTGCAATGGGTTCCAGGATCCTTGGGCAGGACTCGTGTCATCTCCACCTTTCTGGTGTAGATTCTGCGCTGGACCTCTCTGCAATGGGTTCCATGATCCTTGGGCATCGTCGGTCACTGTGATGGGGTCTCCATCTGGACACCAAACACTTCCGGCGAGACATTGTATATATATATGATGTAAATGTTTACATCTTTGTTGGGTCTGCTTGGTGGAAAATCTGGCCCAACAATTCCTTCCCTGCCTGAGTAAAAAAATGTGTTTGATAAGTATGAATTAAAAAAAAAGCATTTTTTTATGATATGCAGTATATGCAATCTCCGACACTCAGGCAGAGGGGAAACAAACGGGCCATGGTACCTAGGACATGTTAGCTCATCGCAATATTGAAGGAAATCTCATCCAACCATTTAGTGGGCAAAGTACTAGCCCATCTTTCACTGTTTGTACGTTAGAGGGTCTTGACCCAGGTGTGAGGTGAGTCCACACGTTCCCAGCCGTAGTCCTTTTGGGTGGAGATGGGGGATGGTCTAAGCACAGATTCTGTACAAACAGATTCTTAGTCCATCCTAGGTAAACATAATTATTAAGGGCGCCAAGGAATTGTGCGTGTTAACGTAGATATGTACAATTCCTAAAACATATCTTAAAAATTCTTCATTTAGCTATAGATAATGGGGTACATGAGGTAATTTTATAATACGAAGAAAAAACAACAAAAGAATGATTATATAAGTTTATATAGGGCAAAAGAAATTAAAAGTGATATATAAGATTAAATAATAACAACAATATGGTAAATAACGAGGGGAAAGACATATACCAAAAAAAAAAAGAATGAACATGATATATACATAGAAAAGAAATGGCGTTGATATAGAAGATATAAATGATAAACAAAAATATATATGCTGTGGTTAAATTTTTTCATTCAGTACATTTGGCTGAAGATGGTAACAATGCTGCTACCGAAATGTCACACACCACTTATTTATTTGGACTTGGTCCCGTTATCTTGTTCTATAATCTATAATCCAAATTGATTGTGCCTTATATATATATACAGATATACATGAATATAATAAGGAATGATACATGATATATGATAATAACGAGTATATATAAATAATTAAAACGAATAGATATGCACTGAGGGTCTAGGTCATTTCACTAGCATTTCAAAATCTATATGTAATACTTAAAAAAAAACTTGTTCTTACCAACTCGTCACTGGGAGTGTTTGTCTGGCGTGTTCCCCGCTTCTCTTAAATCAAAAGGAAATATATAGGAAAGGAAATCTTGGTGGTCAGTACGTCTCTAAACCAGATTATTTTCAAATTACCTTATCTGTGGTGGCAATCTCACCTATCTTTTTTCTTAGCTGAACATTGTTGTTGACCTCTAATATACATTGTTTAGCTTATCTATAGAATGTGTACTCATATTTTTGACCAACAAATCCACTTTAATAAAAATACTTAAATTAACCCTGAAAATAAATTATGATGAATAACAAACTAGGTCTAACTCATATCTTGTGATATATCTTCCCACTTGAGTTCCTTATACCTCTCTGAAAATTATGACTCTTTGTCCAAAAAAAATAAAATAAACCCATTGCTCTAGGCCATTTTACTGTCAAAACAAAATTGATATTCAATCTTCCCTTAAAAAAAAAAAATTCTCTTCTCAAGTCTGGAATACTGTATTGGCTTGTTCTGGCAATCTGCTTCAAAGGTTCCTTAGGTGTCATACTAATTTAAAATTGATCTTAACATAGAACGAGTTATTCTCGTGAAAAAAAAATTCTACTTACTAACTGGTATTTAGACTTGAACTCGTTCTAACTAAACGTATGGTAGACATAGTCTTTAATTAGGTGATTAACTTTTGCTAGCCTGGGGCGATATAAAACGCAAAGAATCTGGACAGTCCATCTGTCTCTTTGCTAATTGGTACCTAAAATCTGTAGACGGAATCGCCTCGTCTAATCGTAACTTGTCTCTTACAAACTCTATATAAATTATCTACACATAGATAAGCATTATTTATACTTAAACAAATTAATAAAAATTGATTGTTAACAATCAAATGCTGAAATCTAACCTATCTTTAAAAGTGTGCGTCTAACAGTTTGAAATCTTCTTCTTATCTTGACACGTGGTGTCTAAACAAAACAAATCATCAAAACTAGCACTTAAATTGGAGCGAATTGAACTTCGAGCATTTACCTCATTGCCAAAATATCATAGATTTACAAGTGCTTGTCAACCCTACTTCCCATATAAGGTTATTGCTGTCTTCCCTTCCCTGCTATTCAGCTAAACCCCCCCTTTGGAACATAGCGTTTTCCATACCCACTTGCTCTGGGGTTTAACAAGAGAGATCACTTGTTATCCTGACATATCAACTCTTAGACTATAACTGCCTTACACACTCTCATTAGAAATTCCCTTTTTGGGCTGTATCGTGGACCTATGGAGTTACAGGGTGTCTAGTTTTAACCCAGCGCATATTCCAAATCAACCCGTAGCGAATATATTACAAGCACAGCAGATATCTGATGCGTCTAAGTTCCTTAATTATTCTTAAAGTTGAATCAAAATTCAGAACCTTAAATAAAGTTGAAATAAAATAAACTGTTGGACTTTAAGTCTTAAATCACAACCTGCCTCTTAATACAGGATTGTAGCTTTATTAAACACAAGAAAAGTAAAACTGAAAACCCTTAGATTTATTTCCTAACATTAAAGCTCAATAAAAAAAACTGAAAACCCCTTTACAGTGACATTTAAAGAAATTAAATAAAAAACAAAGTTGTAGCAAAAAAAAATACTGAAATCCTTTAAGACCACATTTTAAGGCCTTCAAATCACTCCCTAGTATTTCATACCATGATCAAAATTTTAGCTAAATTCAGTACACAATCTATGGATTTACTATTGGCAGCCTGGGCATGATTTACACCCAGTAGGCTTCTTGACCCTGGTCGAACGGCGTATTTCAGGGTCGCCAACATTGTCACCAATTGTTCTATTCACTACCTCTAGCGGGTTTCTTAAGATTGCCGTCTCTTGTGGTTCCTCTGGTTCTACAGTAGGACGAAATTGTAGCATAAAAATTAAAAAAAAGAAAACTAAAAATTCCCTATATCACATCCTGACAAGGTTGTGAAAGCTCTTCAAAACGATGTATTACATTAAAACAAGGTTGAGACAACTCTTAAAAAATGACACACTAACATCAAAACAGGTTGTGAAGACTCATTACAATGACACTATGACATTGCATCAGGTTGTGAAAACTCCTTTCAACTGTGAACTAACATTAAAACACGGTTGTGAGATGGTGTACTACACAAAGACGCGGTTGTGATAACCTTTTCTAAATGACACACTAACATTAAAACAAGTTGTGAAGACTCATTAACTAAGATTAAAACACGGTTGTGAGACGGTGTACTACTCAAAGACGCTGTTGTGATAACCTTTTCTAAATGACACACTAACATTAAAACAAGTTGTGAAAACCTTTCAACTGTGAACTTAACATTAAAATACGGTTGTGAAACAGTGTACTACACAAAGACGCGGTTGTGATAACCCTTTCTAAATGACACACTAACATTAAAACAAGTTGTGAAACCTTTCGACTGTGAACTTACATTAAAATACGGTTGAGAAACAGTGTACTACACAAAGACGCGTTGTGATAACCCTTTCTAAATGACACACTAACATTAAAACAAGTTGTGAAGACTCATAAACTAAGATTAAAACACGGTTGTGAGACGGTGTACTACACAAAGACGCGGTTGTGATAACCCTTTCTAAATGACACACTAACATTAAAACAAGTTGTGAAAACCTTTCAACTGTGAACTTAACATTAAAATACGGTTGTAAAACAGTGTACTACACAAAGACGCGGTTGTGATAACCCTTTCTAAATGACACACTAACATTAAAACAAGTTGTGAAAACCTTTAAAGATGACAAACTAACATAAAAACAGGTTGTGAAAATTCCTTTCAACTATGTACTACACTAAAACGAGATTGTGACAATTCAAAAAGAAAACGATATACTAACACTAAGATAAGGTTGTGAAAACTCCTTTTAACTGTGGACTAACATTAAGACACGGTTGTGAAACGGTGTACCACACAAGGACAAGTTTGTGATGACCTTTTACAATGACACACCAACATCAAAACAGGTTGTGAAAATTCTTTCCAACGATGAACTAACATTAAAACAGGTTGTGAGACGGTGTACTACACAAAGACAAGGTAGTGACAACTCTTAAAATGACACACTAACATCAAAACAGGTTGTGAAAATTCTTTTCAACGACGTACTACACTAAAACGAGGTTGTGAAAATTCTTTAAAAAAAAAACGATATACTAACACTAAGATAAGGTTGTGTAAACTCCTATCAACTATGAACTAACATTAAAACAAGGTTGTGAAACGGTCTACTACACAGAGACAAGGTTGTGACAACTCCAAAATTGACACACTGACATTAAAACAGTTGTGAAGACTCCTTTCAATTGTGAATAAACATTAAGACACGGATGTAAAACGGTGTACTGCACAAAGACAAGGTTGAGACAAATGACACACTAACATTGAAACAGGGTGTGAAAGCTCCTTTCAACGATCAATTAACACTAAAACACACGTTATAGTTTAAAATGAAAAGAAAAATTGCAAACTCTTTAAAGTTCACTATACACTCCGACAAAATTGTAGTTTAAAGTAAAAAGAAAAAACTGAAAACACCTTAAAGTTCATCATTACACTGAGACAAGATGTAGCTTATAATAAAAAAAAGAAAACTGAAAACACTTTGAATCACTTCTTATCATTAAGAACAAGGTGTTGTTCAAAAAAAATTCAATTGAGTAACTCTTCAAAATCATACCAACACTAAACAAAATACACTGGATATATATACTGGACTTATTCATGTAACTTAGTGTATACTGTTAATGAAATTTAGGTAAGCCAGCCCATACTAGCTCTCAGTGCATGTTTTTGTCCTATTTACAACTACTCTTAACGTTGAGCGCACCTTCTCCTATCAATCTTTATCTTCTATTTACAAACTCTTTATCAAACTTTCTTCAATTCTTCCTCTTTCAACACTTTCTCTCTGTCGAATTTCGACATGCTTCGACACCTTCCTAACATATATTTCTCTCATCGCTTTCAACACATTTCAACGCTTTTTTATCGCCTTTCTACACTTTACAACACCTCTCAATAGTTCAGCGCCTTTTTATCCTGTCTCTAAACACTATTAAATCTTCTTTCATCCCTCTGAGTCTCCTCGAAACCCGTCATCGGGAATTGGATCCCGATCTATTATTATTCTTCATTTTGAACTACTCTAGTATACCATCCCCTCCCCTGCCAGCTCTATGCTAAAGTCTGACATTCGTTCAGGGCGAAGGCTACCGCAAAATCTCGAGGAAATTCCTGAAAACCTGTTTCCACCCCCCTAATCTCCCCTTCGAGGAGATAAGCTCTTTCTGGGTGTATTGAAACTAGCTAGCTATGATAGCCTACTGATAGAGGCGCTGTTCTCTCTGCCTTTACTGTATATCAGAATGAACTATTAATTATTACTAGTGTAATATTATTCTGACAGTCTATGATCTTTAATCCTTTATACACACTTGGCGAGGTAGTCACCTTGTTAACAACAGAAAAATCCATAACATTATAGACCAATTAAAACGCAATAAAGTTAGATAAATAATTTGCTTCAACTAAATGAAATAGGGCAGCCTTATCATGGAAATTGGAGATATATATGTACGGAGGTCAGCTGCCCTGTATCTCGAATGTTTGTGCCTAATGGGTTACACCTAATTGCTAATATAAAGAAATTCTGCTCAATTTTATCTTTTCATTCAATATATAATAAAATTTTATAAAAATGACTGTTTCTTGTACAGCCTACCATCATATTGTTCCTTTCCTTATTCCAGCCGGAACTCTTGTTCACTACAAGTTGGTTCGAAAAAAAAATACTGCCAATTGTAGGCTAATCTCTTTTACGCCTTTGCTGATATCGTGTACTTTGTCTTGACCTGGTTTGGTTCAGCACGCCTTCCCATCGGAATCTAGTCAGGACACGGAGGTGAACATTTAACATAAATATATTGTGATGGTACCAAAGACTTGTCTCGTCAAGACATGGCTGTCGCAGTGATTTTTCGTGGTATGACAGAGATGAACCGAGCTTAGGTACATCTGATCAGGTTCGAGTTGGCCCAATCACATCTTGCGTAGGTTAACTTGGCATGTCGATTAGCTAACTGAGCGAAATCAGATCTGAGCGAAATCAGGTGCATCAGCCTGGCAGATGGGTGTATATAGAATAAATCTCTATATTTTATAAATGATGCATATACTTCCGTTGATTTCTTCACATGCTACCACAATGACTCCCTCTTCAACTGGTTTATGTCATGTGGTTTTGCGCGCGGAGGCGCCCATTTGGGATATTGTTGTGTATCTTTTTCCAGCTCACGTCCATCTTCGTGAGCATCTTAAACCCTATTAAATGATATATAATCTTGTAGGCTAAATCACATGCTCCGACATCCACAGTTCAAGACCACGCAAGATACCCTCCTAGTTTTCAAGGCCTATTCCCGACCCCTCAGAAATGTAGTCTCTGCTACTGGTTACCAATGTCTAATGTCACATTTCATAAAACTACGAAAGCCAATGTCGAAACGGGTTTTAGGTCTGTTGTGATGCTGTAATCCTTTCCTTTGTTGCTGGCTTCTGCTGCCAAATACTCTGAAGGTGGTGGAGTAGATAAAAGCTTCTGGAAGGGCTTATCAAACCAGTCAAGTGCAAATATACACGAGGTGCAATACCCTTTATCTCTGTTTGTCTAGGGTTACTTATAATCACTATCTGGTGAACTACTAAGTTCTTACTTCTAAATAGAGTCACTAATTTCCAAGGATGTAGGTTATAATAAAAAGGTGATTTCGTTCTGTGGCTGGAGTTTTAGAAATGAAACAACAAATCTCATTACTTTCACAAAAAAAAATGGAAGCCTTTCCCACTAAGTTCTGCAATATGGATTATTATATCATAAAATCGCCATTATATTGAATATTAAATGACTAAATAATAGAATATAATTGCACCTCTCTCTCTCTCTCTCTCTCTATAAGTGGGAGATATAAAATTATGTGCAGTTATTATTTGTAATGTGCGTGACATATGCAAAAAAAAAATACAATCAAAGATGACTAAAAAAAATTATACTATTTAGTTGTTCGAATCTTTCAAAACGGTTGTCAAGTCCACCAAAGAAAGTTTGTCACACAAATATTTATGTTGAAATTTGCATCAGGAAGGGAAATGGGAAGGTGGTGAGATTCGACACTTGAAGGATTATACTAACAAGGAAAACAATTCTGGCTATTGTGATACTGGTATGCAGAATATTTGTAATAAAAAAGAATCTTTCAAATCTAAATATATAATTAAATATTGGGCGGATTCTGTCCACAGATGCTAAAGAAATAAAAAAGCCCAGTAAATCAATATAAATTCAGTTGTCCTATTTACAAAGAAATAAAAGCCCAATATAAATTCAGTTGTCCTATTTTACAACCTAAATATTTTAAAAGAAAGTGGACAGAGAGATAGCGGAATTAGACACTCGTTCTGGGGAATATACACCCTTCTAAATCTCGGAGGGTTAATTAAAAAAAATGCACATTCATATAAGGTTAACAAATTAAAAAAAAATCAAAATGCTGTTTTTTACTTCGTGTACGTTATCGGGAATTTATATTCACTGTTATTTATAAAAAAATACTAATGACATAAGAGGAACAAATGAATTCTTTAACGTCTTCAAATTCATATATAGTTGGAGGCAACATGGATTGAAAGTCGGTCGCCGGGCGCGTCATTTGACCGCCATCTTGGAAATTTTATCGTGATTGAATCGCCACGCAAATATCGTGAATTATACTATATCGAAAAAAATGACAAATTCAACGATTTAAATAAGCAAGCTAAACTATACGCTTGCCTAAAATATCGGGCTTAAATTTCAAAAAGAAAAATGCATATTCATATAAGGTTAACAAATTAAAAAAAATCAAAAATGCTGTTTTTTTAGTTCGTGTACGTTATCGGGAATTTATATTCACTGTTATTTATAAAAATACTAATGACATAAAAGGAACTGCGAAAGGGTATATGTGAAAGCATGACTGAGTGTGTCTACAATTGAAAATCGGAGCTGATACTTAAGTCTGGACATTACGCTCGCATAAGGACAAAACAAAATTTTAAAAAATATAAACGATTGAACTACTAAATAAAGAAAGAAAATCATTATGAAATAACTTAGTAAAAATAAAAAATAATTGGGAACATATATGAGATTAACTTAGTCGCGTGACATATGCACATTTTTCCTTTAAATTAGATAAGAAACAAAGGCTTCAAATCTATATATTTATAGTGATACTGCTCAATATCGAAAAGATAAGAGAGAACTAAGCATACTATCGTATTAACAAAATTCAGAATATCTCCATACTTATCAAGTGGAATCAATTTGTTGGAAAAAAAAATAGTTGAAAAAATAAAATTATTAAACCTTGAAAATAATTAAAAAGTAATAAAATTATTAAACTTTGAAATAAGTCGTATTGATCTACTAATTTAAAAATAATGGTGAGAAACTAAAAAGAGATGGAATATTCAAGGCGTGAAGCCTTAAATACAGAAAATACAATTGAAAACATTTATAAATTAAATAAATCGTATGTTAATGCACATCAGAAAAGAAAATAAATGCTTCGGATTATTATATTGATAAATGTTAAATACTATAAGGATAAGAGATAACTGGGAGAACAATTTGACAAACTCAAAAGAAATATCTTCAGACTTATCGGGCGGAAATTTTGTTGGATAAAGTATTTGAAATAAATCATTAAACCTTGATATACAATAGTACAAGTCAAATTGACCTTACATTTTAAAAAGGACAATGGCGAAAAGCTAAAAGAAGATAGAATATCTAAGACGTGAAGCCTTCCGCAGAAGCGGAGAGGATAGCAAAAACTGACCTTTTCACCTCAGAAGCTGGCAGTCAACTGTCTCCTTAGTTGTTTTCTACCTTCCCAGCTATTGTCAACACATGTGTTTTACACATGTGTGGCCACCCACGAATACCTCTATTTCCACCCCCTCCTAACACACGTGTTCCTTCCCCCACATGTGTCCCCAAGGGGGAAAAGAGACCTAAATTTGGAGCTTGTGGGAAATTCTCAGGTTTTGAGAAAGGCATTGTTTTTAGGCCTATCATGAATACATAGAGAAATAATAAAAATTAAAAATTTTAGTCTTATCGATAAATAGTTGTAAAACTTTAACGTTGCATTGAAAGAACAGTAACTATCTTAAAAATAAAAATTTTAACTTATCATGGATACGCGTCATCGTAACGTATAATTTGAACATTGCAAAGTTCGCTCCAAAACATGAAAATTACACTAAAGTGAACTAAATTTTAGGCAATAAACATTTATTTGAATAAAAGAACGAAAAAAAATGACACACGCGAATAGACAACGGTTATCGTGAATACATAGAGAAATAATAAAAAAATTAAGATTTTTAGTCTCAGCGATAAATAGTTGTAAAACTTTAACGTTGCATTGAAAGACCAGTGACTTTCTTAAAAATAAAAATTTTAACTTATCATGGATGCGCGTCATCATAACGTATAATTGGAACATTGCAAAGCTCGCTTTAAAACATGAAAATTACACTAAAGTGAACTAAATTTTAGGCAATAAACATTTATTTGAATAAAAGAACGAAAAAAAAATGACACACGCGAATAGACAACGGTTATCGTGAATACATAGAGAAATAATAGAAAAACTAAAAATTTTACAACAGTCGTACGCTATTGTAACGCATTTTCTGGATATTAAACAAGGTCTGCTTTAAAACATGGAGGGAAAAAAATTGCGCTAAAATGGGCAAATCAAACACTAAATTTCTTTGTGAATTTCTATTTAAGCTTAACGCAATAAAATTTAACTTATAACGTTCTTTTATTTTAAACCTAACGTAATAGAATTTTTAGCTCACAACATTTTTTTTATTTAAACCTAAAGTAATAAACTTTTAGCTTACAACGTTTCTCTTATTTAAACCTAACGTAATAAAAAAATTAGCTTACACCGTTTTTCTTATTTAGACCTAACGTTTTTTCTTATTTAAACCTAACGTAATAAATCGGTAGAGCATGAATTTCCATCTGAGGTCGTAGGGTTTACTTCTCGCAAAGTTGCTTTGCAATTTTCAACAGTAACTAGCCCCACGTTGGGCGCCAAATGTTAGATCCGTTCAGTGGTTTTAGCTCAGTGATTGCGCCCAGATTTATACATAAAGGAACATGTTACATACCAAGAATACACATCTGTTTTATAATTTGATTTGAGGATAAAAACACTACAAATACGCTTGAAAATACTAAACATCAAGTTTTATTCATTTCTATATAATTTACAACATTTCATTTCAAGGACAACTTTGCATGGACAAGAAATAATTTATTTAAGTACCTTAAACAAGAATGGATTTTTTTTCTTCCTTTTTCCTATTAAAACATGGATATGTCTTTCTCATCATACAAACACGCCGTAGTTGGCAAAAAACATGCTAGCTAAACATAGTGGAACATGAAGACTTCATGTTATGGACAAAATATGAATTTTTCGGGTCTACCAAAATTTGTTATCTGCCATGGTTATTACCATGCTTGTATATGGACCTCTTTATGTCAAAATCTAAGTTGACTTACCAGGTATCTTGACTACATACCTCTCTCAAGCCCCCCATGGGCTCAGAACATCCCGTTTGTCCCTCCGCTCCTGATAAGAATTCAATCTGCTCCCTCTGAAGGCTTGCTCAAGACTGGCGTTCTTTTTTAACCGCGCCCCCAATGTAAATAATTTCTTACAGAGTAATAAAACTTGAACATAAAAATTCTCGGAATATTAAAAAAATAATATTATTATTATTTTTTAAAAGAGAGATTAAGGAATAAAAAATAATATTTTTAATATTTTTTTTAAAGATAAATTATGAAATAATAAATATACATGCTCAACTTATGAGAAATCAATTTAGAATAAAATAAATATTAACGAAAATTTAAATTTATCTTTCTTATCGAGAGATAATTTAGATTAGTAATGAAATCAAACAAAATCTAAGATGCTTGCCCCTCTGAGAGATTTTTTATAATAATTTCTTCTTTAAGAAATTCTAAAAAATACTAAATATGCCCAAATCTATCTGAATGTGATGTCATAAGTTATATACAAAAATTAAAAGAAGGAAGAAAAAAAAAGAAAAGAAAAAAGGAGGTGAAGAGATGGCCTGGTTTAACAAAGAAGTATGCTCGAAGTCCCCTTCTTTCTTGTCGAGGCAGCTTCTTCATTGTCCACCAGCTTCCCATTGATACTGTAGGTGAGCTTTAAAGGCATAGGTGCCAACTCCAGCCTTCTGGTGTAGATCCTGCGCTGGACCTCTCTGCAATGGGTTCCAGGATCCTTGGGCAGGACTCGTGTCATCTCCACCTTTCTGGTGTAGATTCTGCGCTGGACCTCTCTGCAATGGGTTCTCTGGCCCAACAAGAATATTAAAGTATTTTTTTTTACTCTGTAGGAAGATGACGATTTACCTTGGGGGGCTGTTTTTGAAAGATAACGGTTAGTTTTTGACGAGGGAGACGACCGAACGGGACGTCCTGGACGATGGGGGTTGCCAAGACAAATTTGGGGAAGGGTATGTAGAGAAGATATCGGTAAGTCCAAATATATTATAAGAATCTAATGTGTAGACCTAAAGAGGTCCGTTTGTGAAAGAATGGTAATAACCCTAATAGATAGTAATTTTCTGGTAGACTCGACTATTTAAGATATATAGTGAATAGAGGTCTTGGCCTTTATGGTTTTTACAAAATATTAGTCATCTTGATTAATCGTTTTATTTAGATGTGGTAACTTGGCTGAATTACCAAGTCGTAGGTTCTCAGTCATTTTTTTATATAGGAATTTTATAATTTGTAAAAAAATAATAATAATTTTAAGCCTACTCATGCTGTCTATAAATGAAAAATTGTAATTTCCATAGAGGTGAATAAAATTTAATGTTTTAATATTTTAAAGTGTGTTGGTAATATTTTATCCATAATTAACTACAAATCATGTGTGAATCCTTGGTGTGTGCTATATTTCTTTGTGTGTATGTGTTTAAATTTAATCTATTGTGGTATATAATTGCAAATGTTATTATTGCTGAGCTAGACCAGCTAGACCATTCAATGTTTTAGTATTTAAAGTGTGTTGGTAAAAATCTTATCCTTAATTAAATACAAATCATATGTGAATCCTTGGTGTGTGTTATATTCCTTTTTGTGTATGAATCTAGGTTTAATCTATTGTGGTATACAATTACAAATGTTATTATTGCTGAGCTAGACCGGATTCGATGTCGAGATGTCCTCAAAATGGGACATAAGAAACGATCAAACATTTTGGCGCCTTTTAACGTGGGACAGAGTCTCCAGAAATTTTCAAATTTTAATAAAATTAAAATTTGTAAGAAGTAGGCCTACAAACCCCTGAGATCAAGAAAATTAGTATCACTACATATTTATTTAAAAAAAAAAGATAAGATAAATTTTATAAAAGATAAATATTTTTATTTTTTTAAGAAGATCGCTGGTTTTTCAAAAATATGTTTAACGTCTAATTTGTTCATTTTAGTGTATTTCATGTTTTAAAGCAAGCTTTGTTTAATATCCAAAATATACGTTACAATGGCGTACAAACCCTGGTTTTTCAAAAAGATGTTTTAATGTCTAATTTGTCCATTTTAGTGTATTTCATGTTTTAAAGCGAGATTTGTTTAATATCCAAAATATACGTTATAAAAGCATGCAATCGTTTTGAGTCAATTTTTTTTTTATTTGTTCAAGACGCCTTTACATATTTTACGCGCGTGTTATTTTATACCTTTTATTCGAAATTGTCATCCACCCACTTTAGAAATACGTTATACCCGGCGGGCAATCGCCACGAGTCAATTTTTGTCTCAAAAGATCGTTGGTTTTTACAATGCAAGATTTTAAAAGTTTTTACAATTGTTTTAAACTACAGACTAAATTTTTTAAATTTTATTATTTCTCTATGTATTCAGAAACGCCGTTACCCATTCGCGTGTGTCATTTTCTTCCTTTTTTTTTTCAAAAAGATGTCTGATGTCTAATTTCGTTTATTTTAGTGTATTTCATGGTTTCTAAAGCGAACTTTGTTTAATATCAATTTTTTGTGTGTATTTAGTGAATGTTTATGAGTGAAAAAAAAACACATGCTTTAGCCTATTTTCTGAATATTATGTTTTATATGGTTCTTAAAGTATTGGGACGCGAACTTAGGCCTAAAAACCAACGCCTTCTCAAAATCTGAAGATTTCCCAGAAATTCCAAATTTAGAACCCTCAGGGACACGTGTAAGGAGGGGGGAACACATGTGCAAAAAGGGGGTGGAGGATAGAGGTATTTTTGGGGTGGACACACGTGTAAAACACATGTGGACACTCCAAGGCGGGAAGAAGAAAACAATTAAGGGTCAGTTGACTGCCAGCATCTGAATTGAAAAGGTCGGTTTTTGCTACCTCTTCCCGCTCTTGCGGGAAGACTTCACCTCTTAGATATTCCATCTTCTTTTAGTTTTTCGCCATCACCTTTTAAATTGTAAAATCAATACGAATTATATTATTATATATCAAGGTTTAATAATTTTATTTTTCAATTATTTCATCCAACAAAATGATTCCGCTCGATAAGTCTGAAGGTATTTTGAATATGTTAATACCATTGTTCTCTTAGTTCTCTCTTATCTTTACGATATTTAGCGTTATCAATATAAATATAAAAATTCGAGGCATTTATTTTCTTATCTAATGTGCATATGTCATGCGATTTATTTAATATATATATGTTTTCAATTATATTTTTAATTTTTACTAAGTGA
The DNA here is from genome assembly GCA_030710605.1 of Cordylochernes scorpioides. Classification (NCBI taxonomy): domain Eukaryota; kingdom Metazoa; phylum Arthropoda; class Arachnida; order Pseudoscorpiones; family Chernetidae; genus Cordylochernes; species Cordylochernes scorpioides. Next base: position 55,412,362 of record CP092874.1, read on the forward strand.
TTTCATCCGACAGGTTTAATAGCACGCTGATTTTTTTTTTCTTATTTCGATAGTGCGATTGTTTATCTCTCATATCTCTTATACTATCCTGAGAATATTTAGATTCATTAAGATTAAACGCAATTTCGCTAGCCAAATTTAAGCATATATTCTCCTCTCCTGATAGTTCAATTGTTTATTTTTTTTATTTTTTATTTCCATATATGAACATAATATTCAGACTTAAGTGTCCGCTTCGGCTTTCAATCGTAGACGTGCTTAGTCATGCTTACCCTTAAACCTCTATATTAATTTATTTTATTTAATGATCCTTCTAGGTAACAGTTAGCATAAATTCCCGGTAGTGTCCATGAAATAAAACAATACTTGTTTATTTATATTTTGCTAACTTTAAATGAATGTGCATTTTTTTTTAAACTTGACCACCGATATTTAGACAAGCGTATTTTATTAATTTTTATGATAGCATAGTAATAGTTTGTTTTGCTTCTCTAAATCGTTGAATTTCGCCATCCTTTTATCCCGATATGGTATAATTTACAATAGTTGTCTACATGTCGGTTCAACCACGGTAAAAATTCGAACATGGCGGACCATGTACGCGTTTTGTCATACCCACCCATGAGCTTCTTTATCTTAGTTTATTTTTATGATCTGTTTATTTCCTTTATGTATGGTTAGTATAAAATTTCCGTTAGTGCCCATGAAATAAAACAGCAATGTCTCTTTATTTATATATATATATTTTTGGCTAACTTCAATGAATGCACATTTTCTTCTCTTTTGATATGGTATAATTTACATTAGTCGCTTACGTGGCGGTACAGTCACGATAAAATTGAATATGTCATAATTAAGAATTTATTTTTTTTTTAATGAAATTTCCAACGATTCTGCCCCTTTCCCTGGAGCACTTTTCCTAGAATAAGGACAAATAGAGACATCATTATCAGCATCTATTTACAATAAATAATCACCAGCAGAAGGTCTTATCAGATACGAATTTAAGCCCGTGTATATTTAACCTTTTTCTTTACTAACGGGAAAAGGATTGCTTTGTCATGGCACATGTAAGAGAATATATATCAACAAAAGTCATGGGTATTCGGATGGTGTGGGTTTGAGCATTTCTTTTTAATAAAACCCACCTCCCTTAGAGGAAACGAGTTAGATATTTCAATAGTGCTGATTCATTATATAAAATTTTAGATTTCTTATAATTATATTGTTTTCTTTTTTTATTAGAGGCAAGCTTTAGTTATGCTCGTTAATCAGATATGTGGTTTCTTTCCACGACAATAGAGTTTAGATATAGTTTTTTTTTCTTCTCATAAAAGGTCTTGGCAGTCTAGATCCTGGAGTTAGAGCGGAAATCTAGATAAGGAGGTTCGATCCACTCATCGCAGATAACTCCAGTGATTAATTGAGACAATTCTAAATAACAGGGTGTTCAAAAGGCAGAAATTTAAGGAATTAGCCACATCAAAGACAATGTTTGCGCGGGGGTCTAGGAGTAATGATGAAAAGGGATTACAGTTATACAACTAATAACAGTTGAATAAATAAGATAGAAAGATCCCATATTGGATACCAATACCAGTGGGAGCAGATACCACTGTGGTATATATAAGTTTTTTTTTTTGGGAACCATGCATGAGTTTAACGAGAAACTGACGCCTTAAAGTGGCTTTCTCATTGGGATTGATTGAAGTTTCTGCTGATTAGGAGGAGTGTAGTGTGTCAGGCCAGTGTATTAAGAAGAAATGGAGAAGACAGTTGAACTAATAAAATTAACGAAGATACAAGATTAAGATTACTACTTGGTTCCAGTTAATTTCAATTACCGCGATGAGACGGTATTTTAAGTCGGGAGAAAGTTGATTTGGTCGCATAAGGGATGGCCTCCTGGACGTGACAAAGATCACCATTGATATCTTATTGAATACCGGACGGGATTCGCGTGTAACAGCCAATAGACCAAGTATCACCCTAAAGTATTTGGGTGACGATGAGAGTGGCGGCATAGTCTATATTCAACGATATACACTGGTCAAATGTACGATCCCTTCCACATCAATGTTTTGACAACCACTTCATTCTGAAAGGAGCAACGAGTTTTGACCCTAATGTTAAGGTCCTTTGAGGCGATATCTCCTGTTGCATAAAGTAAAGACGCATGACAACAAATTTACCTAGATCAACTGTTCCCAGATGAGCACTTATGACCTACTAGAAGGGCTCCATTCATCCGCATGAACATGTCTTAGATAAACGACTTAATTCTATAAGCTACTACCCTGTGAGTCAAGAGTTGTCAACAATGTTAAGAACTACTTTTTGGGACGAGAGGAATTGCATAGTCTGATTCAACCAGAGTACAATATTTATAAGATCATACCAAGTTATAGTTAGCATCTAGAACCTACAATTCTGTAAAGCTTGCATAGATTCTTGAAGAGAATATTGTTCAGCGAAGTTGTAAGACAACTGACTTTTGTACATATATATCTCTAATTTCCATGATAAAGCTGCCCTATCTCATTTGGTTGAAGACAGTGCTAAACAAGAGTGACTTGTCAAAATCCCAATAACAACAGTAAAGTGTTTACTGACCAGTCTAGACAGGATCTCTAAGACCACCGAGATAAGCTTATCTCTTGAAAAGGAGGGGAGACAGAATTAGGAGGAAATTTCATGCTTGCAAATAGGAGGGTAGATCCTTAGCTTTGATGAGTGACAGGGGAGGAGCAGATTCCCAGAAAGGACTGCGAATATCGGGACTTGTTCCCGATGACGGGTTTCAAGGAAACTCCAGAGGGATGGAAAAGAGTTGAATGGTGTGGTAGAAAGATTATATATAAAAAAGAGCTGAATGGCGTAGAAGGACTCCTGCGATGTCAATTGGATTAGAGTAATATTGGGATTGGTTCCCGATGACGGGTTTCGAGGAGACTCCAGAGGGATGAAAAAGCATTGAAATGTGTTGAAAGCGATGGAAGAGAGATGCGAGAAAGGAGATGAAAGGTGTTGAAGATGATGAATAGTGTTGAAAGAGATGTGTTGAAAGAGAGATGTTGAAGAGCGTTGAAAGGTGTAAGGTAGTGAAAGAGAGTTGAGTGGCGTTTAGAAATATGTTGTAAAGTATTGAGAGGTGTTGTAAGAAATGAAAGGAGATGTAAAGTGTTGAAAGAGAAAGAATTGAGGAAAGTTGATAAAGAGTTTGTAAATAGAAGATAAAGGTTGATAGAAAGACGGTGGGAAGATGATAGGAGAAGGTACGCTCAATGTTTAAAGAGTATTTGTTGACTGTACTATTGCCTCGATAGAACAATTTTGACTATTCATCAAGTAGTGTTAATAGATAATTTGTTTTGACCTAGAGGCCAATAGTTGTAAATAGTACAAAAACATGCACTGAGCGTTGGTATGGGCTGGTTTACCTAAATTTCATTAACTATATGCACTAAGTTATATGAATAAGTCCAGTATTAATTATTATGTTAGGTTATAATGAATAACAAATATGTATTCTCCTTTTTGAGAATCCAGAATTCTCCCTTGTAAAGAGTTTTCAGTTTTTTTTTTTTCACTACAATTTTGTTTCAGTGTTGGTATATGATTTTAAAGAGTTAGTCAGTTTCTCTTCTTCTTTTTTTAAACAACACTTCGTTCTTAGTGATAGGATGTGATTTGAAGAGTTTTCAGTTTTTTTTTTTATTTTTAAGCAACAAGTTTGTTTTAGTGTTGTAATGAATTTTAAAGGGCTTTTCAGTTTTCTTTTACTCTAAACTACAATGTGTGCTTTAGTGGTAAATGATCATTGTAAAGAGTTGTCTCAACCTTGTTTTAATGTAGTACATCATTTTGAAGAGTTTTCACAACCTTGTTAGGATGTGATTTAAGGAGTTTTCAGTTTTCTTTTTAATTTTAAGCTACAATTTTGTCCTAGTGTTTTAATGAATCTTAAAGAGTTTCAGTTTTTCTTTTATTTTAAGCTACAATTTTGTCTTAGTGTTATAATGAATTTTAAGGAGTTTTTCAATTTTCTTTTATTTTAGGCTACAATGTGTGCTTTAGTGATAAATGATCATTGTAAAGAGTTTCAGGTTCTTTCAGTTTTTTTTTTTTAAGGCTACAACCTTGTGTTTGTGTTAAAGGTTCATTGTAAGGAGTTTTCAGTTTTTTTAAATTATTATTGAAGATGCAATTCTGTATTAATAGCACGGAAATGTATAATAACCGGGAGTACAGGTTACAAGACAAATACCTCGTTACAAAGAATGAAAAGGGTACCTGGGTGAAGGTGGTTCCTACAGGTTTTAGGGAAGCAGTGATCAGTTATCATCAGGATATCCCTACTGGAGGTCATTTCGGAGTTTAAAAGGTTATGAGAAGGCTAAAGGGTGACTATTACTGGCCTGGTATGAGGACTCAAGTCCGGAAATATATACGCAGATGCGAGAGTTGTCAGTTATCAAATCAAGGCGTAACCAAAGCCGCTAGTGCTCCCCACTTTAGACCCGAAAAACTCTTTGAACATCTAGCTCTCGACTTCATAGGACCATTGGAGACAACCCCAATAGGTTATTCGAGTATTTTGACTATTGTGGACCTGTTTACTAAGTTCCCAATTCTGATTCCCACTAAGGACCAGTGTGCCAATACAGTGGTTAAGGCCTTATTGGAGAGGATAATCACTACCTTTGGAGTACCAAAAACAATACTCTCTGACCGAGGTTCAGCATTCATGAGTTGCGTATTTAAGGGAGTTTGCAAAGCCATGGGAGTTGGTGCAGTAAATACCACAGCCTGGAGACCTCAGAGTAATGGCGCCGTGGAAAGACTCAATAGGACGGTGATAGAATCTTTACGCAGGTGTACAGCGGGGAACAATTGGGATACCACCTTACCAATGGTAGCTTTCGCTATCAGGACCACTGTACATGCTAGTACTGGGTTTACTCCAGCGAAACTGGTCTTCGGACATGAGCTGAGGCTTCCACAACCTTTCCAGGAAGAGGAGCTTAATCCTGTATGTGAAGATTCAATTACCGAAATGGCGGTCTTCTATGAGCGGGAATTGGTGGAGGAGGTTGAGAAATTGAGAGAGACGGTGAGGCAAACTTACCTGAGTGAGCATAAAGAAGCAAGGGCTAAATTCGAAGCTAGAGAGTTGAGAACCTTTGAGACAGGGATCTAGTTTTGGTGAAAAGAATGCACGAGACGAAAGGACGTCATAAATTTGAGCCGAGGTACAGAGGACCATATGAGGTATCACAAAGGGCAGGCGACACTGTTTATCTTTTGAAGGACTTGGAGACGGGGAACTTAAATAAAATCCACATAGACAGGATGAAGGTATATCATGCCCCAGTAAAAACTTACCCTGTGGGGGACAAAAACATACAAGAACAAATAAATGATGTCATCAATGATGAAGATCACTGGGTACATCCAACGTATCCTATATATTCCCATAGACCTGTAGAACCAGAGGAACCACAAGAGTCAACAATCTTAAGAAATCCACTAGGGATAGTGAATAGGGTAATTGGTGGCAATGTTGGCGGCCTTGAAATACGCCGTTCAACCAGGGTCAAGAAGCCCACTGGGTGTAAATCATGCCCAGGCTGCCAGTAAGGAAATCTAAAGAATGTGTACCGAATATATTCAAATTTTGATCATAGTATGAAGTATTAGGAAGTGATTTAAAGGCCTTAAAATGTGGTCTTAAAGAGATTTCAGTTTTTTTTTGCTACAACCTTGGTTTTAGATTTTTTTAAATGTCATTGTAAAGGGGTTTTCAGTTTTTTTTTGCTACATTGAGCTTTAATGTTAAAAAGTGAATCTAAAAGTTTTCAGTTTTTTTGTGTTTATTAAAGCTACAATTCTGTATTAGTAGTACAATGTGGTTTAAGATTGAAGTAGTTCAACAGTTTATTTTGTTTTAATTTTATTTAAGGTTCTGAACTTTGGTTCAACTTTAAGGATAGCTAAAGGAACTTAGACGCACTAGATAACTGCTGTGCTTATAACCTATTCACTATGGGCGGGCTCGGAATATGCGTTGGGTTGAAACTTGACACCCTGTAATCCCTTATGTCCAGGATGCAGCCCAAAGAGAATTTCTAATGAGGGTATGTAAGGCAGTTGTGGTCTAAGAGTTGATAGGTTAGGGTAACAAGTGATCTCTGTTGTTAGACTCCAAAGCAAGTTGGGTATTGAAAGCCCTACGATTCCAAAGGAGGAGTTTAGCTGAATAGCAGGGAAGGGAAGACGCCAATAACCTCGTATAGGAAGTAAGGATTGGCAAACACTTGTAGATCTATCAGAATTGGCAATGAGGTAAATGCTCGAAGTTCAGTTCGCTCCAATTTAAGTGCTAGTTTTTGATGATTCGTTTTGTTTAGACACCAAGTGTTAGGATAAGAAGAAGAATTTTAAAACTGTTAGACACTCACTTTTAAAGATAGTTTAGATTTCAGTATTTGATTGTCAACAATCATTTTTATTAATTTGTTTAAGTAACTATTATTTTAAGTACAATTGATATATAGAGTTTGTATGAGGCATTTTCTTTTATTTGAGTAAACCAGGGCTTCAGTCCCTGATTTGTTTTAATTTGATAATTTTATTTGATTTCACATTAGTCCTGGAGATTAGCAATTGTTAAGGTAAATGTTAACATTGACGGTTGAAGTGCTTTGGCTTTTATAGTAGTTTCTAGCTTTAGTTTATATGCAAGATGCGAATGAAATTGTATGAATAGGAAATCTTAGTGAATGTGTCAAGGATAGGAACAATTATACTTTTAGACCAAAGGTACTTTAGAATAGGGTTAGGGAACTTAATAGGTTTGATTTTAATTTTGGTTTCTTTATTTGTTAGGAACGATAGCCTCACAGGACTGTACAACTCTATTGATAGGAAGGTATTCGCTCACTTTGTTAAGCCTCCTTTTAAAGGAGTATAAGTATGATTTCTTTTATTAGTGTAATTAATTACTCTGTTTCATTGTATCAACTTGAATTCTAAGGGTCGTAGATAATGACCATGTCTCGAACCTCAGACTGGGGGATTGTGGGAGGTCACAGTCAGACCAAAAGCCTACAAATCCTCCCCTCATTAGAGGGAAAGGAGAGGTATCAGGTGAACTTTGTGCTAGGTGGGGGATTTAGTTGCTGATGTCGCAAGCTAAGTGCACAGCGACAAACCTCGGATAACCGATCTGACATCGTAGTTTACGACGCTTTAAGTGTGGCTGAGATGAAGGTGATTCAGACGGGAGGTTGGGAAAGATCGGCACGTTGGAAGCTCTTCTATATATTGCGCAGCTTGGAACCAATCCTCTATGGACAGACTTGGAACATGTGGTGGGTAAAAGTGAAGTCCCTATAACGCCTTGTTTCTAAGTCAAATTCTAAAGGGGGTTTCTAATGAGAGTTAACAATGAGAGCGCGTAAGAGACAAGTTACGATTAGACGAGGCGATTCGGTCTACAGATTTTAGGTACCAGTTAACAAAGTGACAGATGGACTGTCCAGATTCTTTGTGTTTTATATCGCCCCAGGCTAGCAAAAGTTAATCACCTAATTAAAGACTATTGTCTACCATACGTTTAGTTAGAACGAATTCAAGTCTAAATACCAATTAGTAAGTAGAATTTTTTTTCACGAGGACAACTCGTTCTATGTTAAGATAAAGTTTAAATTAGTAGGACACCTAAATGAACTTCAGAGTAGATTGCCAGAACAGGCCAGTATTCCAGACTTGAGAAAGAGAAATTTTTTTAAGGGAAGATTGAATATCAATTTTTTTTTGGGCTGAGAAGTAACCCAGAACAGTAAGTTTATTTATTTATTTTTGGGACAAAGGGTCAGATTACAGAGAGGTATTAGGAACTGAAGTGTGAGAAGATATATCGTGAGGTAGAAGTTAGAACTAGGTTGTTAGTCATCATCATTTATTCCTTCGAGGTTAATTTATGTATTTTGTTAAAATGAATTATTGGTTAAAATATGAGTGCACATTCTATGGATAAGCTAAACAATGTATAGTAGAGGTTAACAACAATGTTCAAGACACAGTGTCTTGCCGAAAATGTTTGTTGTCCAGATGGAGATCCCACAACGATGGCCGACGGTGCCCTGAAGGTCAAAAACAGGGAAGGACGCTCAATCGGAGGTGACACTGGTGGTACCGTGACTGAGATACCGGCCAACCCTCCACAGAAGGACAACAACGAGGCGGATTGGAAAATGAAGAACTAGAAACAACCCTGGGCGTGTACCCCAAGACCCGCTGTAGAAAGATGGAGAATTCCCAACGAGGAATCTCAACGATGCTTTTAAGACCAGAGTCGAGGAAGGTGACCAGCTGGAGATGACATCGGCCCTGTCTAAGTATCCAGAAGCCCGATGCAGACAGGCCCAGAGGAGGATATGCAAACCATGTAAATATGTAAATAGATGAATCTGTCAATCACCCTTTTATATGCAATGAAGCGTCCAAAATCATATTACCATTTAGGGGAATTTCTAAATCCATTCTTTATTCTAAAATGAATAAAACCAATTAAATACATACCCAGATAAATTGGGCATATTTCTCTGCTTTAAATTCTCTCAAGGAAAGGATTACTATATAAAATTTAAGGGATAGACGTGTTATATTTTATCAATTTTATTATTATCTCAAACTTTTCTTTTAATAAGAGGAAGTTTAATTTCGAATTTCTTAAAGAATAAATTACTTTAATTTTAAGAAATTTTTTTATATTTTTATTATCCTTATTTTATCAATTTTTATTATTATCTCAAACTTTCCTTTTAATAAGAAGTTTAATTTCGAATTTCTTAAAGAAGAAATTACTTTAAATTTAAAGAATTTTTTTTATATATTTATTGTCCTTATTATTATTTTTTAAATATTCTTTTAAAAAAGAATATTTTATTTATTACTATTATTTTTTAAATAAATATTCTAAGAATATTAAAGTATTTTTTTTTACTCTGTAGGAAGATGACGATTTACCTTGGGGGGCTGTTTTTGAAAGATAACGGTTAATTTTTGACGAGGGAGACGACCGAACGGGACGTCCTGGACGATGGGGGTTGCCAAGACAAATTTGGGGAATGGTATGTAGAGAAGATATCGGTAAGTCCAAATATATTATAAGAATCTAATGTGTAGACCTAAAGAGGTCCGTTTGTGAAAGAATGGTAATAACCCTAATAGATAGTAATTTTCTGGTAGACTCGACTATTTAAGATATATAGTGAATAGAGGTCTTGGCCTTTATGGTTTTTACAAAATATTAGTCATCTTGATTAATCGTTTTATTTAGATTTGGTAACTTGGCTGAATTACCAAGTCGTAGGTTCTCAGTCATTTTTTTATATAGGAATTTTATAATTTGTAAAAAAAATAATAATTTTAAGCCCACTCATGCTGTCTACAAATGAAAAATTGTAATTTCCATAGAGGTGAATAAAATTCAATGTTTTAATATTTTAAAGTGTGTTGGTAATATTTTATCCATAATTAACTACAAATCATGTGTGAATCCTTGGTGTGTGCTATATTTCTTTGTGTGTATGTGTTTAAATTTAATCTACTGTGGTATATAATTGCAAATGTTATTATTGCTGAGCTAGACCAGCTAGATCATTCAATGTTTTAGTATTTAAAGTGTGTTGGTAAAAATCTTATCCTTAATTAAATACAAATCATGTGTGAATCCTTGGTGTGTGTTATATTCCTTTTTGTGATGTCGAGATGTCCTCAAAATGGGACATAAGAAACGATCCAACAGATTAAAAAAAAAGACAAATATTTTGCAAAGTCATATAGGCTGAAACTTCCTATACGATAAACGAGCTTTGTAGCTCCCATAAAAAAAAATTCAACAAAGCATCGTCTTACCTTGTCAAAGTCTATACTTACATCCTAACGGCTATTTCTCTCCGCTCAATTTCGTCTTCCGCCTTTGGTTACTCGATCACCACTGTCCGCTTGTTTCTTCTTAACTGAAATTAAAAAAAAAAAGGTGGCGTCCCTCCAAAAAAAATTATCATCTTCTTACAGAGTAAGAAGAAAAATTAATTTAATTTCGCAGAATATATTCGAAAATAAAAAGTAAAATATTATTATTTTTAGTAAAAAGGAAAATTTGAATTAATGATAAAATAATAAAATATAACCAGTTTATTCCCTGAAAATTTTATTTAGTAATTTCTTCTTTAAAAAAAATATTTTTTATATTGTTATCTAAAAAATTATACCTAATTTATCTAAATATGTATATAATTAATTTTATTCTTTAGAATAAAATAATATTAGAATTTTCGAAATGGTAATAGAATTTTGGACCTTTCATCTTGCATATAAAAGGTGATTGGTAATTCACATATGTACATATGTATATTTTGTACATTCTTCTCTGGGCCCTTCTGCAGCGGGCTTTGGTCTTTGGAGCATCGTCGGCCATCTTCTCGGTCTTTCCTTGGTGGGGAATTTTCCATCTGGACAACAAACACTTTGGCGAGGCACTGTACATATATGATGTAAAATGTTTACTTCATTGTTGGGTCTGTCTTATGAAGATATGGCCCAACAATTACAAAACGTACCCCAACAAATATAACCTGTTTAAAAATTATTATTGAAATTTACTTATCTTTTAGTGCTTCAGTTGGATGGCTGGAAAATTCCTTCCACTAAAATCTTGTTGAACTACATTTTTGGCTAATTTCTCAGGAGCTCTGACTCTCCTCCTTCCCACCTATCTTATTTTTCTTATCGCCTACCTCGAAAATAATGCGCCAAAATTATTTTAACAGAGTAAAAAAACAAAAATTCTATAATATTCCAAATAAAAAAAAAAAATTTGAAAATTAAAAATTATAATTAAAAGTTATTATTCAAAAATATTATTTTAATTTACGATTATTATTTGAAAATATTAAGACAAAATCGCTGCTCGTTTATTTAAAAAAAGGAAATATATTATAATATTATAAGTTAAATACAAAATTAGGAATAATCTATGTCCAGACCCCCATACTCGACCTCAGCATGGAATTTCCTGGTCAACTGGTTCAGCTAAGCCCTGCACTCAGGACGCGATTAGAAGAGCTTACCACTAGTACATATTAGTGAGCTGGACAGTTGGGTAGTTGGCGTTTAGAGCACCAGGAACTGGGTTAAAAAATGTCTCTTTTCAAGTTATATTTATTCCAAAGAATAGTTGAGAAACTTTACAATATATAAAAAGCTCATTTGTGCATTATAAGTCATGCCCTCCAATATGAATATATATAGAGTACTGTATATATAATAAATAAAACAATAATTAACAAAATTTCACTGTTAAGTAATTGATAAAATTCAATATTTAAAAACAGAGTAAAACGATCGATAATTTCATTTACAAAAAGTAAACATCTGTCCCTTTATCTGTTAGCGTTTTATTGTAAATTTATAAGTATAAAATATTAGGGCTTAAATATTCATATTTATTTTAAAATTAAACACATAAATACAAAGAATGGACGTATTATTAAAATTTTAATGTTAATACATTTCTAATGGACAAATTTATTGATAAAATCATAAACAAGAATTAGTTGAAATATATTGCAAATCATTTTTAAATTGATAAAATCACAACATATATCTCTTGGTAAGATCTTTTAGCCTGCGTTTTTTGCATAAATTAAACAATAGATAATGTGATATATGAATTAAATAAATCGTAACAAAATTTTAAAAATTTGATTAAATAGACTTAATGTTAAAATTTACCTGATTAAGAAATGTACTGGAACTAATATATGATTTTTTTTCAGGTACATGGAATACTTCTTGTTCATATCACCCAGGGAAAAATTTAATGAAGCATCTACACTATGTAAATATTAAATTAATTAATCCAAAATATTGCTCCACACAATAGTATACATAACTTTTTTTTCTACTAAAAATTTACTTCTCTTAAATACAGAGTTATTAAAATATATTAACGTCATTGATACTCTAACATTTATTTCCTTCAATTATGAATTCAACAAAACTAATGAAAATTCGAAATACTCATTTTTGTAAAACAAATAAGGGATTGATTGAAACTTGAGACTGCATTTTGTTAATATACAAATAAATCAAACCATTTTAAAACAATAGACCCAAAAGATGGATAAAAATAATTTTAAATGTGAATATTGTAACTATGAAACACTTGTAAAGAACCTTCTTAGAAGGCATATGTACACACACACTGGTGAAAAACCTTTTAAATGTGAATATTGTGACTATGAAGCAGTATAGAAAATAAATCTTACGAACCATTTGTACACACATACTGGTGAAAAACCTTTTAAATGTAAATATTGTGATTTTAGATCTTCAGCCAAATTAAGTCTAAAAAGACATATTAATACTCACACAGGTGAAAAACCTTTTAAATGTGAATAATGTGACTTTAGAACAGCACAAAACATGATCTTACCTACCATTTGTACGCACACACTGTTGAAAAACCTTTTAAATGTGAATATTGTGAATATGAAACAGCACATAAAATAAATCTTACTAACCATTTGTACACACATACTGGTGATAATCCTTTTAAATGTGAATATTGTGACTTTAGAACAGCACGGAAACATGATCTTAATCGCCATTTGTACACACACACTGGTGAAAAACCTTTTAAATGTGAATATTGTGACTATGAAACAGCACAGAAAATAAATCTTACTCACCATTTGTACACACATACTGGTGATAAACCTATTAAATGTGAATATTGTGACTTTAGAACAGCACGGAAACATGATCTTACCGACCATTTGTACACACACACTGGTGAAAACCTTTTAAATGTAAATATTGTGACTATGAAACAGCACAGAAAAATAATCTTACTATCCATTTTACACACATACTGGTGATAAACCTTTTAAATGTGAATATTGTGACTTTGAAACAGCACGGAAAAATAATCTTACTATCCATTTGTACACACATACTGGTGATAAACCTTTTAAATGTGAATATTGTGACTTTGAAACAGCACGGAAAAAGAATCTTACTATCCATTTGTACACAAATACTGGTGATAAACCTTTTAAATGTGAATATTGTGACTATGAAACAGCACAGAAAATAAATCTTACTAACCATTTGTACACACATACTGGTGATAAACCTTTTAAATGTGAATATCGTGACTATGAAACAGCACGGAAACATGATCTTAATCGCCATTCGTACACGCATATTTAAGGAAAACCTTTCAGTGTGAAAATTGTAAAAATAGAGCAATTAAAAAACGGAGAATTACCCTACACATTTGTAAGCAAATTTAAATTGATTAAGAAGTTTTAATGGAACATTTTTACTTTTTCAGAATTGAAAAAACATCAAATCTCTCTAAAAATTTCGCACTATTTTCATATTTTGTTTGGTGTTCGCACGCTGTTATGGCCTTAATACTAATTTTTTTGTTTTTCTAGAGAGCCTAAAAACCAGCTTATGAAGGCCATCAGCCTTGAAGCATTTATTTTGTTAGCCTTTTTTAAATATTCAACAAAATATATTCACCAGATTTTATCTTTGAAATAAATTAAAATAAATGATTAATTGATTATCATTTCAACAGATATCGCAAGCCATTAGCAACTTTAATTTAAGCGATAAGGAGATGCCTTTCTCTTTATCCCAGTACAATATAATTTTTAAATTATATATACATTTGAATAGCAATTTATATAAAAGGTTTCTATGACATTATGTTATCATCGTCATTAAAAAACAAGCGAATATTGTAATATCAACCTGTTTTCCAAACACATCACTTATATATTATAAATTTTTATTGTTTCACCCTATCATTATTTTATTTCCATTTACCTCAATATTCTGAATTTATTGAAAAATAATGTTAGCTATTTTTTTTAACAGACGGCTGGAAAGCCCTTTAAGTGTAAATATTTTGAACACACAACTAAAATTAAAGATAATCTTAAACAACCTATTCAAAATTATAGTAGTAATAATCAAGAGCTTGTATTGTAGTTCTAATTTTATATTGGTGCCATCAATTTTGGCCATTTATTTTTGTAAATATGAATGATGAATGATGAATTTTCTTATATACCCCAAACAAACCCTTTGCATTTGAATATAAAACTATAAATATATATTATTGTAATAAAAAAATAGTTTATAGATTTTCTCCTAGTTGATCATAGTCACGCTTATCAGTGCCCTAAAATTATAGTTGAGATTTTTCTTAACTGCTTTAATTTTGATAAATAAATGCTGCTGATTTGATCTCTATGAATGCCTGAAAATAAAATAGAGCAGTCAAACAGAGATCCTTGCCAATTCTACATGCTCTTTGGCCATCGCTGACATGGCGGCAGTGGCGTAATAAATGCTATCAGGAGTGGGTATCTCTGTTCATGAAAACAATTATGGATATCATTAAAACCAAAAAATGCTGGTGGAGCAATGAGATCTCATTAAAGATCTATTGTTGACGATGAAAGGGTTCAGCGAAATCTCTGGGAAGGCAAACAGCGATATGCAGTGTTAAATGAGAAGGTCGAATGATGGCAGGATGCTCAAGAGGCTATGCTCAGCAAGATGGAGAATGCATTATGGAAGAAAGACATAGATGGTGTGATGGATCTCACTGGAAATGGTGGCATGAAGGAAATGAAGTTTTGTGGAAAAAGAGATCATATTTTCCTACTTGAAAATGGCTGTGGCACAAGTAGGTTGAAGCAAGTCAAGCAGATGGAAGGAGAATATCCCATAGATGTCCCTAGCAGAAAACCTGCCCTGGGATCTCCTCTGAAAATACCCATGATAAAATAAGTGATGATGGTGAGCTACAAAAAGATGGCATTATGGACTGCTGTGACAAGGCTAGACTTTGGGATTATGGAGGAGTTTAAACTGGGTGTGAGGGACCTGGGTGGTTCAGGGAAATGTGACAAGGGAAAGTCGCACATAAAGTTGATGCCGGTGACCCAACTTAAAAGGATGATGAATCTGACATGGATGTCTGACAACATAAGTCACCTGGAGGTTCCATCTTATGTTTCAGTGCTGCTGTCTGTATTATAGGCCAAAGATGTAAGCCACAGATTTTTTTTGGCCATAATTGCTTTTTCACCGACAAGGTGCAAGGCAAACAGCCCTCACCTAGAATGAGACTACTACATAGCCTGATGCCTCCCATAGTTTTTAAGAGCCCATAGTGCATTACAAGGTTGGTATGAAAAGGGCAGTCTAGAGCATTTAGAAGGAGAAAACTTCTAGAGAAAGAAAACGGGAGGCAGACAGACGACTTACTCCAGCAAAAAATCTGCCTTGACAATCTCAGGGAGCCTGACATAGAAAAATATGTGCTGCACAGGCACAAGTAGAGAGCATGATTTGGAAAGATACTTCCTCAGTAAAAAAATATGATATACAACCAGAAACACTGAGGGCACACTTTTAAATTTACAAATGATGCAAAAAGGTGACTGCGGTTCCAGGATCTGTGCAAGATAGAAATCATGACACAGACAAAATCTTCAAAAGGAGTGATCTATGGTCGCCATTATATGGAGAACCCTCATCCTGTGATAGAAGTTACTTAATAACAAAAGAAGCCAATGTCCTTAGCGCTGACGGAGAGTGGAAATAGCGCCCGAGTTGGATCCATTTATTAGTTTAAATGACTTCCTGTAGACTGGAGAGGAGACTTAAAGAAAAATGTGTGGCAAAATGTGTTGATAGAAAGCTTCGATACCACCATGGCAGGAAGGGTCAATTGGGCCAAATGAATATTTGTGGGGGGGGGGGACTGACAGAGAAGTCTAGAAAAAAAAGCCCATCTCACTGGCAGGGATGAAGGCTTCGTCCCAGTTGTTTATGGCGATTGTTGAACATTGTCCTTTGTATGTGACTTGCTTTGTTCTCTATGAATGCACGAAATTAAAATAAAGATCAGTCAAGAAGAGATCCTTGCTGATCCCACATACCATTTGACCATCCTATTTAAAAAAACTAATTCTGCTATAGTTGAAATTTCATTAACAGCTTTATTTTTTTAATTCAACACACCAAGTGGCCAGTGCTTTCGGTTTAAGTTGGTGTCATGATCAGTGAAGTTGATTATCAATTCATCACAACATTCAATGTCAGTGTATATTTTTCTAGGATATACAAACTTTAGAATTTATAAATTACTCTTTTATTTTTAGAAAAATATAATTTTTATAAAATGTTTTTGGCAAATTTTGAATATTTTATTTGCAGTTTTTCATTTTTCTCTATTTTTAAATACCATTTCTTTGGATCCTATTTTTCCCAAAATAAACAAAATTAGTATATATATATTATTTTTTTAATAAAGCTTTTTGACATTTAATATTAATATTTTCATTTAAATTGTAAATTTGAAAATTGAATAAAATATGTTATTTACTGAATCAGCTATCTTCAATTTAACAAACATGATTTTGATTTTTTATTCCGTAAAAATATTTTTAAATAAATAAAATTTTCAGTTTCTAACACATTCATTTTTAGGAAATTTGAACTATCTCGATTAAATTTTAACATACTATAGAGGTGGGTGGGAAAGAAATCGATGCATAGTTTCAAATTTAAAATATGAAATGTTACATAATCATATATTGATGTGCATATTCAGAGAAATTTTGATATCAGATATGGCACATTTTGGATTATTTTGTGTGTTATTAACAACCAGCATTGTTACTGAAATGTCAAACACAATTTATTTGGATTTGGTCTTTTTACCTTGTAGTTGATGTATTTAGCAATTTTTGTATTTTCATATTTTTTTGTATGGTATCTATTAACTTTTAACCGAATTTCCAATTTCCTTCCAAATAGTTGATCATGTTTCATATATTTGTTTATTCATTTTTTACTTCCTGGGGATTAACCATGTTTGATTATACTGATATGATTATACATATGCACTTACCATCCCACTTTTGTGCGTGGGAGGGGATGATAATTGCTTAGAATATTTAGTCAAGGTGCAGTAGGTGACTTTAGTCCATGTGCAATAAAATTTAAAACCTTTTAATTCCGAAGTCTACGCGAGTCACTACATTAAAATTTGACTGCCAACTCATTTTTGCTTGTTCATAAAAGGAAATTTTACCTTGTTTTTTAGTTACTTAGCTGGCAGGGTTGGCTTGTGAAAGACTGGTAATATTTTCCCCTCATTTTTATTCTTTCAAATTCAAAGAGCTTTTAGGTTGAAATTGTTCAATTAAACAATATTTAACGAATATTACTCAAAAATAAGCAGAAATATTTCTTCAATTATCTGTTAAAAAAAAGGATATGTAAAAATAGAGGGAAATTATAAAATGGTTTACTTGATATTGTTTTTTTTTTTTTTGCATTGGTAGAGTGGAAAATGTTATGTTTTGTGAGTCTCTATCCTCTTCTTTTACTTCCTACCATTCATAATCAGAATTGTCTAATAATCATTATTTCCTCCAAAGGAATACATTTTTGTGTATTCTGAATCAATTGAAGTGAATCAAAAGTATCCCAAAAAATTGGATGAGAAACCTATTTATATGCTAGCACGAGGCTTCCCTTCTAAAAATATAACTGTATCAGTCATTTCTGAGAATTCATAATCTGTTTTGTTTGTGGCCTGTGAGACAGGCATGACCACATCATTTGTAAAAATTTATAATAGCCTTATATTTTTATCTTTTATAAAAGTTAAATTTTATTTATTTTAAAACATATTCTGATCATTTTTTAAAATAGTTCTGAAGAATAGAACGTAAATGTGAACATTGCCCCAAATTCCTTGTTTTGAAATCGTGAAATTTTATTATTTTAAATTTAATTATCATAATTTTAAGTTCGTTATAGGCCTAGTATTTCAAATAGATTTTGTTATTTTGGGACCTAAAATAGGTTTGTTATAGGGGTATATAGGGGTAGTTCACTATTTAAAAATTGCAAAGGTTGTTATAGCGACGGTATTTTCAATGGATAGAATTGGGAAATGCCTGTAGGTTTGTTATATTTTTGGTTCGTATTAGCGGGAGTTTACTCTATATATATCTGAAATAATAGTACAAATGTGATATATCACTGGGATAAGGTGCATAAATTATGAAAATGAAAAAGGCATCTCCTTTTTTGCTCCTGAAAGTTGCTAATGGCCTGCGGCATCTATCGGAATAAATATAAACTATTCTCATTGATTTTTAATTATTCCAGAAATGGAAGCTAACCACGTACACAATTCGGGCCTTTGGCCCTCATCAGTGTGGTGCAAGCTGTACCTCAATGAGCAAAAAACTGGTCATTCAGGCATCCTTAAAAATCATGTGAAACGGGTAGCCAGAATTGCGTTAAACCGCGACACAATGTGAAATAATAGTACAAATGTGACATTGTACTGGGATAAGGTGCATAAATTATGAAAAAGAACAAGGCATGTCCTTATCCTGCAACTGAAAATTGCTGGTCAGTAACCGATCAGTTACACGATATTTTTTTCTAATGAAAATATACATTTTTAATACATATATATAACATATCAAATCATTAATCAAATAAAAAAATTATTTCGGATCAAATTAAAATTTTGATCAATTTTGGAAAATAAATATCTAAGCAACAAAATGACACCACCGCACTCAAAGGGTTAAAGATACTTGGTAAAGCACAAAATTTGAATTATAGATTAGAATCAAAGGGTAACATCCAAATTTTGACATTTGTTGGTAGTTTTGATATCAGCATTGTTTGCATCATTTGGAAAATTATCAAAGAAAATTTGACAAAGGAACCAAGAGGAAGTCTTGTGACACCATGCTTATTTGTGAGATATTTTAGGCTTCTTCCTTGTTGAAGTTGGGAGGAAGAGGCTGCCTTTGTCATGTCAATCATGTCCTATGGGAGATCTAAGTTTAACCTTAAATAACCTTAACTAGTACACAACTTGGCTTGGATTGAAATTGTTTTTGAAAGAATTTTACATTTCTATCAATTTATAATATTTATTAATATAGAAGCCAAAATTCTTATATCAATCTTTAAACATTGAATAGAACTTTAAAATCCATATTTGAATACATTAAATGTTTACTAGCACCAATAATATAAAAAATTATAAGCATTTTTAATTGAAAATTTTGAAATTCTAGTTCAAAATCTGATGTTGATTTGAACAGAAAGGTTATCAAAATGTTTGCTGAAGGTTCTTACATTGATTGACGTTTTTAGTGATCTCAACAAATTGTTCATATGACTGCTAATCAGAATTTCTTCTCGCCCAAATCTGTCGTTAAGCAATTTTATAGCTTCCTCATAATTGTCTGCAAATAAAGTGACACCTTCGACTGTGTTTAGTGCAGTTCCGCCGAGATGTGACTTCAGATAGTTGAATTTATCGATATGATTCAGTGGGTTATTTGGTGAATAGCTGCATCAAAAGAATTCCAGAACGTTCCATTCACTAAGGTTTTCATAAAATTTCAATTTCATCAATTTTGGAAGCTTCACAGTCGTGCAGGAAGGGACATTATGTCTCATTTCGGGTTCATCTATTCGTGAGTTTGAGTTCGAATTCGGTATATTGTGGCATGCATGGCCTTAGAAGAATAGTTCTAAAAGTGGCCAATAGGTGGCGCCATGAAGTTATGCGGCGTTTCTCCCTCTTGGCTCTGTTGTTGGTCCTGTTCCTTCGCCATCCCCTGTAGTGGATGGTTCTGTGTGTGATTCCTCCTCCGGCCTCGTCCTGCCACCTCTGTTGTGTAAAGTACTGGTTGTGTAATATTGCGACCATTTATAAATGTAGATAAAATGTTTTAATAAACGGCTTGTTCTTCGGCGTTGTGCGGTCGTGACTCTCTTCCCGACAACACATTGCTGCGCCTCTGGTCAGTCCTGACTGTCCCCCCACCCGTGGTAAGGCTGACGGATACTGTCAGAGGTTAGGAGAGTTTCACGTGTTGGCGTGGCTCCCAGGTGGTAGTGAAAGAAAGACAAACGGTCCAAAGGGTCAGCCACAGTAAGGAAGTGTTGCGAAAGGTCGAGCACGCAACATTTGGTGTCAGAAGTGGGATCCTTATTGGTGGACTGACCGGTAGTATCTGGTGGAGAGTCGGGGTTGAGGCTCTGGAAGGAACCAGATAGTTGGCACCTTGTTTGTATGCCTGTAGAGACCAGAGGACAGAAAATGGCCTCAGAGGAACTTTTGAAGCAGTTCATGGGCCTTATGAGGCGAGAAAAGGAGCAAGAAAAGGAGGAGAAGCTGAAGCGAAGAGAAGGAGGAGAAGCTGAAGCGTGAAAAGGAGGAGGAAGAGCGGAGACGAGAACAAGAAAGGGAGGAGAAGCTGAAGCGAAGAGAAGAAAAGGGGGAGAAGCTGAAGCGTGAGAAGGAGGAGGAAGAGCGGAGACGAGAAGAAAAGGAGGAGAAGCTGAAGCGTGAAAAGGAGGAGGAAGAGCGGAGACGAGAACGGGAAAAGGAGGAGAGGCTGAAGCGACGAGAAAGATGGGAGAAATGGGCCAAAATGCTGTCGGGGATAGGGGTGGAAACACAGGGCCAGCACAAGGATGTGGACAAGAGGATCAAGAGCCTGGAGTCCGGGGTGATTTCCCTGCAGGGGGAACCGAGTACAGCAGAGCGTGCGGGACGCAGCGCAGAGGCATAGAGAGACGACCTGGCAGAAGAGGCCAACAGCAGGGCTAGTCGTGTGACCATGCTCCAGGATGACAAGCGCAGGCTGGAGAACGCCGGGTCCCTGCTGGAGGGACAGGCCAAGGCGGAGGGGCTAGCGGAGAGGGCCCATCGCGCCCAGAGCACCGTGGACCTGCTCACCGCAGAGGTGGCAGCAGAGAGAGCCTCCTGCGGGAAGCTGGAGAACGCCGGGTCCCTGCTGGAGAGGCGGGACAGGGAGCTGCGGGCCAAGCTGCAAGAGCGGGAGACCTCTCAGGGAGCCCGTACCAAGGCCACCATTGCCGGCCTAGAGAGCCAGACCTGCCAGCTGGAGGAACAGCTGGAGGCGGAGGACAAGGAGAGACAAGCTCTCGCCAAGGCCAACAGGAGGATGGACAAGAAGGTCAAGGAGATGTCCATGCAGCTGGAGGAACAGCTGGAGGCGGAGGGCAAGGAGAAACAAGCTCTCGCCAAGGCCAACAGGAAGCTGGACAAGAAGGTCAAGGAGATGTCCATGCAGCTGGAGGAACAGCTGGAGGCGGAGGGCAAGGAGAGACAAGCTCTCGCCAAGGCCAAAAGGAAGCTGGACAAGAAGGTCAAGGAGATGTCCATGCGGCTGGAGGATGAACACAGGCAGTCAGAACAGTACAGGGGAAAAGATCATGATGCAAATGAAGCGAAAAATATGGATGAAGTACATCGTACAGAGTCAAGGGTGGAAGGAAGGCTAGATGTAGAACGGTGTACTGATCCAAAGGAAGAAGGAAAGCTAGATGCAGGAAAGGGATACTTGTTGCCTGATCGCCCTGTATTTGGGTGTGAGTCCGGGGCTACGCCGATACGGCCAGTGTTTGACGACGCTTCCAGTCGAAGACACAGCGGACTCTCCTTGAGACGATATTTAAAAGAGATACCCAATCTTCTGAAGAGAATTTCTGAGATAGGAATAGAGCTTCGGAGAAATAAGTACGGAGTTTTGGCCGACCTGAGAATATATATATATATTGCGTATGATATTGTTTTTTACAGCACAATACAACAATGTTGGCAAGTTTCTCTAGAGTGGAATGTCGAGGTGACGAATCCACTCCAGGGCCTCCTCTGTGCACCGGTGGATATCCCCAAGTGTTCCCTGGAAGAATCTTCGAGGACAGTCCCTTAGGATATGGTGCATTGTTTGTATTTGTCCACAGTCGCAGTTCTGGTCTGGACTCATGTTCCACTTATTTAGTAGGTAGTTGCATCTACCAGTAGAGGTCCTGATTCTATTGAGGGTTGACCAGGTCCTCCTAGGTAGGTTGTAGCCGGGAGGTTTGGTGTTAGGGTCCTCCACCAGGTCTTTGTTGGCGATGGCAAGATTGCTCCATCGGTTTCTCCACTCTTCTTTAAGATCTACATTTTCATCGGCCACCCATGCAGGATTCCTTGATATTAGTCGAGTTGGGGGAGGAATTTCGAGAACAGTGTTGATTGGAAGCTTAGTGTTAGCTTTAATTTTACTGAGAAGGTTGGAGGTAGATTTCTTTCTTCTGAGGTCAGGAGGTGCTATGTTAGAGAGATATGGGAGCCAGTCTATAGGGGTAGGTCTCATGTTTCCCGTTATTAATCTCATAGTTTGGTTAAGTTGAGCATCTATGCTGTCTGTATGGGAGCTTCTTTCCCACACAGGGGCACAGTACTCCGCAACTGAGTATACTAAGGCGAGGGCAGTCGTGCGTAGAGTGTCAGCACCACGCCGACCTGAGAAGATACTTCCGGTTGATGGCCATTAAGAGCAATGATTGGGACTACCTCAGATTTATTTGGAAAAAAAAGGAAGATGGACAACTGATGTTTTTTTTTTTTTTTGCGGGAAATCGTTGGACGCGATTTTAGTTGGGTGCCCCATACCTCAAGGATCCGGGAAAAAAAAAAAAGAAATAGTTGAATGAAGATGCAGAACCAAGGGTCGTCCATTTGAGCCGGTTGGCACTCTTCCAGGGAGGGCAATCAGAGTGGACCTGATCGGGACGATCAGGTTTGATTGGGGGGCAGTGTGGCATGCATGGCCTTAGAAGAATAGTTCTAAAAGTGGCCAATAGGTGGCGCCATGAAGTTATGCGGCGTTTCTCCCTCTTGGCTCTGTTGTTGGTCCTGTTCCTTCGCCATCCCCTGTAGTGGATGGTTCTGTGTGTGATTCCTCCTCCGGCCTCGTCCTGCCACCTCTGTTGTGTAAAGTACTGGTTGTGTAATATTGCGACCATTTATAAATGTAGATAAAATGTTTTAATAAACGGCTTGTTCTTCGGCGTTGTGCGGTCGTGACTCTCTTCCCGACAACACATTGCTGCGCCTCTGGTCAGTCCTGACTGTCCCCCCACCCGTGGTAAGGCTGACGGATACTGTCAGAGGTTAGGAGAGTTTCACGTGTTGGCGTTGCTCCCAGGTGGTAGTGAAAGAAAGACAAACGGTCCAAAGGGTCAGCCACAGTAAGGAAGTGTTGCGAAGAGAGTCACGACCGCACAACGCCGAAGAACAAGCCGTTTATTAAAACATTTTATCTACATTTATAAATGGTCGCAATATTACACAACCAGTACTTTACACAACAGAGGTGGCAGGACGAGGCCGGAGGAGGAATCACACACAGAACCATCCACTACAGGGGATGGCGAAGGAACAGGACCAACAACAGAGCCAAGAGGGAGTAACGCCGCATAACTTCATGGCGCCACCTATTGGCCACTTTTAGAACTATTCTTCTAAGGCCATGCATGCCACATCTATTCGTGAGTTTGATTTCAAATTCGGTATATTTTCACCACGGGAATCTGATTGGCGATCCTTTTATTTGCCCTAAATCTCCAAGTTATATATTTCTCTCGATATTCCTCTACGCCCTATAATTCTCTCTCTAAACCGTTTCAAGAAGCATTTATATTTCGTGATCAACTAATTAAAGTTAACTAAATGATTTCTTTCAATTGTTCTAATAATTCTTCAATTTAATTCTCATTTGCGTGTTAAGTCCACTTTCAATCTTATTGCATGTTTTCTTTAAATATGATCTGTTAATAGCACGCTTCTTCTTTAAACGTAGAATTAATTCTATCGCCATCATGTAAAAATAGCAGCAAGAAGGGTTAGCTAGTGAGTTCTAAAATGGTCAGCTCAGAATGCTTTTTTTTTCTTTCCAGAATTTACCATCAACAGTCTTGGCTGGAATGTCAAAAATATTCTGATATTACAGCCACTCTGTGCTGTGACAACGATCTAAATACTATAGAGGTTGTCACTCACCTCTTTTCTTGGTTGGCGGGGTTGAAGGTTCAAAGATGAAGTGTCGCTGCTTGTACCACTTTTAAAATATTCTACGAAAACATGAGGGAAAATTATATTTATTATCATTTAAGAAAATAGTAAAGGATTATTCAATGGATATATATTTAAATGTGTTTACACTAAAATAATCAGGGATCAGGGCTAATCTTTCCTTTCGAAAGTTGTTCTGTTTTTGTTTTCCTCATTCTAGCAGCTGCATCCAGTAGCCCCCTATGTCGCCCTCCCATTGGCTGCCTCTAACTCTTTCTTTTCCAACAAAATGTAGTCTTGAATGGCAATTTTTATATATATTTGGAAAGTTTGCCGGGAGGAAATTAATCCATGGAAGCAATGGTCATACTATGCCTCATACTGTATAAATACAAGAAGGAAATTTCTAATAACAGCCGCTAAGTGACAATGGACACATGCACGTGTTAAGGGGTTAGATAAATTGATAAGAGAAATTTCTAGATATCTCTATTTTTTTTCTAGCATACCTTTTTTTATGAAACCAAGATATGTAAGTCACAAAGGACACATAGATGCTACAAAGAACATTGATCTAAAATGACTATCCACCCACATGAATAAACATGTACCTCTCCAATTTCCTTTCTCTTTTTGGGCCATGAACCCATCTTTCACCCCTCGGTTCCCTGCCCCCATTAATACATGAGATCCTCTTTTCCAATCCCCACTACTAATCTGGAATATTTCAGACAGCAGACTGAGAGAGAACCATGCACCCTAGAGATGACCCCTCACCCAGCCAGACGCCGTTGCCGTCTGCGCTATACCATTTGGAGAAGTTTGAGGGGAATGGGCTCATATCATTCGACAAGTTCATCCGGGACTTCGAACTGGTCTACGACGTGAAAGCCCTGGATGATTCTAGGAGGAGGATCCTCCTGGACAATCACCTTCGAGGAGCTGCGAGAGAGTTCGCCCTCCAGGCCTCCCAGATCAAACTGGGATACAACGAATTAAAGGAAAACCTGGAACAGAGATTCTCCAGGAGGGCCCCCAAGAGAGAAGCCAGGAAGAAATTCTTCTCCTGTAGACAAAGGCCCGGAGAAAAGGTTAAGGAATACGCGAACAGAGTGCGGAGCCTCGCCTCAGAAGCCGAATCAGATGGCCTGAGGATCGACATCACTGAGGTCGCTGATATCTTCCTCACTGGACTCTGTCCAAACCTGTGGCAGAGAGCCCACCAACTCCAGAATGAGTCATGGGAGGTGATTGTGAGCAGTCTCCATCAGATTGAAGAAAGGGATGACGAGTACTCCAGATGCCAACTGGAAGATGAAGAGGGGAGTGCCAGGAAGTTAAGGGAGTTGACGAGCCAGATGGCCCGACTGGAATCCAAGCTAAAGAACCTGGAGACGGAAAACCAAGACCTGAGGAGGACCCACAGGGAGCAACCCAGGATGAATATGGGAAACAGGTGGAACAACAACCAGGCCAGAGGTTTCCAGCGGAGAGGAGGTTCCGCTCAGAGCAACCAGCCCACTATACAAGGGGCCAGGCAGGAGAGACCCCAACAGAACCCCAATGGTAGAGCCCCACAAGAACAGCGCAAGGAAGGCCCTCCAGCAGCAACCAGGGGAGGAGCGTCTAGGGGGTATGAGAGCCCCGACGCAACGCGGACACCCATTAAGTGCTTCAGGTGCGGGGAGACAGGCCACATGGCAAGAATTTGCACAGCCATGACAAAAGAAAATAGGTCCGGCTTGCCTCAAAGCAGGGAATGGGGGAACTCTAGCCGGCCTACCTGTAATCACATGTACATTTGTAGATAAAGGTTGGTCTCTGAGCAATAGGACTATCAGACTAATTATCGATACAGGCTCAGAGGCCAACATTGTAAATATAGATTCCTTGGATATTAGCGCTGAAGGTTTGGGTAAACCCACCTTCCTTAAGGGGATTAGTGGGAGTGAGTTAAGGTCACTGGGGAGTGAGTTAATAGAGGTTAAGGCCTATATCAGGGGCAAACCCATCAGGGAGGTAAAAACAACATTTGAATACTGCCGTCTAGGTGGGTTAAGCTTTGATGGGATCCTAGGTATGCCAGGATTCAAGGCTCTAAGACTCACCCTCAACCATGATGGAAGTGTCAGATCAGACTTTGAGCAGGAAGAAGAACCGACTAAGTCGGCCTTCCTGTCCTCGTTACAGGCCAGTGAGGTGC
Source organism: Cordylochernes scorpioides (assembly GCA_030710605.1). Classification (NCBI taxonomy): domain Eukaryota; kingdom Metazoa; phylum Arthropoda; class Arachnida; order Pseudoscorpiones; family Chernetidae; genus Cordylochernes; species Cordylochernes scorpioides. Next base: position 55,438,590 of record CP092874.1, read on the forward strand.
CTGTCAGACCACCCAGTATACCTCTACATAAAATCAGGACAGGGAAAGACGTTCTTAGGGCGTATAGTCACTGTTTCTGTGACGACATCTCCAATATGGGCGATGGGTCAACCATCATTGCCCCTAAGTTAAAGATGCTGACTGGAAAGCCGGTTTATAGACGTCAGTATCCGATCCTAAATAAACTGGTCTCAAAGGTGAAGTCCTTAGTAGACGAATTGGAAGAAGCTGGAATAATCGAGGGGAGTACATCCTTATGGAATTCCCCCCTATTCCCTGTTGCTAAAACAGACGGCAGCATTCTCATTACAATGGACCTGCGATTAATTAATGAGGTGACAGAATTCTTCCCGTTCCCAATACCTCGTGTTGAAAACAACCTGCGTGCTTTTGCAGGCGCAAAGGTCTTCAGCACATTAGACTTGACCTCTGGATTTTTCCAGATTCGCATCCCGGAGAGTGATAGAGATTATTTCACTTTCTCTCTGCCCTGGGGGAGATATCATTTCACACGTCTACCACAAGGAGCGAAGAACTCAGCTCAGATCTTCCAATGGGCCATGAATTTGGTCCTAGGGGATTTGTTGTATAAATGCGTTCGTTTGTACATCGATGATGTCATCGTCTACAGCGACTCCCATGAGCAGCATGTGGCGGACCTTGCCGCTGTACTCGAACGCCTGAGTCGCTTTAATCTAAAGGCTAGGCGTGGGAAGAGTTATTTCTTCAAGGGCTCTGTAGATTACCTCGGTTATGTAATTGATCAGTAGGGGATAAAACCCATGTGGGATAATGTCGCGGCTCTCAGGGATTTGAAACGTCCCCACAACATCAGGGGGGTCAGAAGTCTTTTGGGTACTGTAAACTACTACAGGCGCTTCATACCCAACGCAGGTGAACTACTAGCTCCACTAAGTAACTTATTGAGAAAGGGGCGAAGATTCACTTGGGGTACAATAGAGCAGACAGCCTTTGAGACCATAAAACAAGTACTAACCAGTGAGCCTTTACTGGCTCATCCAATGATAGAGCGACCATTTATCCTCAATACAGACGCCAGTGGAATAGCGGTTGGCGCTTGTCTCCAACAGGAGATAGACGGGGTTGTCAAGCCAATAGCTTACTATAGCAAACGGTTGATAGGCCCCGAAACTCGCTATTCCACAATCGAAAAGGAGACTTATGCCGCAGTGTTGTCTCTGCAGCACTTTAAAACACCTCCTGGCGGGCAGTAAGGTTGAGGTGCATACCGATCACAAACCGATCACTTATAACAAGGGGTCTGATTATAAGAACGCTCGATTGTCTAGGTGGGCAGAGATCATCCAAGACTTCAACGTGACATTTGTGTATGTCCCGGGGAAAGAAAACACGGTAGCCGACTTCCTCAGTAGGTTCCCGTGTGAGGATGATCCTGAGTCATCACGAGATAAGAGAGTTGTGGCCGCAGTAATTAAAAATCGTAGGCCCCCTTATTGAAACTAATAGGTGACAGACGGTCTACCGAGACTGTAACTTATAAAAATAAGGATTATAAAATGCATGAGGGTTACCTTGTGTCTAAGAACAGTGGGGGTATCTGGGTGAAGGTCGTTCCGTCAGACATTAGGGAGATGGTGATTAAATATCACCACGACGTTCCGACGGGAGGTCATTTTGGGGTCAAGAAGGTAATGAGAAGGCTGAAGGACGATTATTATTGGCCGGGTATGAGGACACAGGTCCGAAACTATATTTACAGATGCGAGGGTTGCCAGCTCTCAAATCAAGGTGTAACCAAGGCTGGTAATGCTCCCCACTTCAGGCCTGGAAAACCATTTGAGCACCTTGCTCTAGACTTCATAGGACCCTTAGAGAAGACTTCCAGAGGACATTCTAGCATCCTGACCATAGTCGATTTATTTACCAAATTCCCTATTTTAATACCTACAAGAGACCAGTGTGCCAGTACAGTGGTTAAAGTGTTGAGGATGCGGAAGACAAATATATTGTAATTGATTGCAAATGGCTTAGCTGGTGGTCTAAATGAATTTAAATGGAATGAAAGGATGTCTGCTGTAGGGGGAGCAATGTTAATAATAATAATAATAAGAAAAAGTGGAGCTCACCTGTATGTGAGAGTGTTGTGGCAGGGGAGGCATGAGTCCCTGAGGACCAATTCTGACAGCCAACTGACTACTGTAGCATGCAGTCTGGACTACAAGGCAACCCTACTCCAGGTCCAGAACCCCATGGACACCTTCAAGGAGGTGGCATGCTACAGGAGCTCACCACTAACCAGAAAGTGTGCGTGAGGAACTACACCAAGCCTGGTGTGGGAGCTGGAAAGTGTGGCTGAAGGAAGACTTTAAAAGGCCTATAGACCTCCCTGGCCTTCCTGCGGTCTAGGCTCCCCATGTGACCTGCTACACCCCGATGCCAAAAGTCTCTCAGTGAGATGTCAAGAGCCCCTCAATGAGATGCCATGAGTCCCTCAGTGATGGAGGCCGACCCGCTCGGCGGCCTGGAGATGACCAGACAGTGGATGAGCCTGTGGGCCCCCACCACCACCAACAACCTCGGCCTTCAACTGAGAAGAGGACCCAGATCACATCGCCCATGGAGACAGGCATGAAATTGTCTTTTGCTCTTTGTTTTTTTTATT